>JBAIZL010000004.1:107102231-107702231 GCA_036971475.1 Prosapia bicincta
GTTATAGTGCCTTTGCCATGGAAAAATGAACACGAAAATCCATCGTGGGAGAGGTAATGATGGTAGTGATTAGAGTAAAGAGAGTTTTGCGGTATAAAATACAGAAAACTGAAATTGTACCCATTTTTCCGTTTATGTGGAACTTGTATATGTGTGTAAGAACAACTTAAATCAAGAAAATATAGTTTTCCTTGTGACAATAAATGTGTTATGGTAGAAAGAAATATCTATAATTTGTAGTTTTTCTGTGTTGCATCTTGAAGTTTTTTTAATTTACTACTATTGGTATCACTTACCACTACTTTTCAGCAGACACGTTGTTCAGATCAGTGCAGTGTTCAATACTGTGAGTGACGGACAAGACTGTTGTTCAGGTGTGTTGTATTAGTGTGAGTCTGTTGTATATTGGTGTTCTGTGGCGTGTCATTGTTCATTAAATAGTTGTATAGTTGGCAGTTGCCAAATAAAGTATTAGATTGTAACTGTGTTTTGTCGTTTAGTATGTATTATGGATAGTTTGTGTATCTCTTAGTTTTCTGTTGTGTTTACACTTATACACTATACACAAATACACTTATATAGACACTATTCCAAATCTCCTTCACTACATAAAAAAACAACAAACTGAACGTACCAGAAATCTACGAGGTATACAAACATCACAAAAACTATCCATAATAAATTCTAAACGACAAAACACGGTCACAAACTAATACGATATTTGAACACATAATTAACAACTACTCTATGAACAATAAAACAATACAGAACACCAATATACAAAACACTAATACAACACACCTGAGCAAGAGTCTTGTCCGTGACTCACAACATTGATCAAACCACTGATATAGTGGAAAACGCGTCTGCTGAAAAATATCAGTGGGTAGTGGTTTTTTGCCAAGTGATATCAATAGTAGTAAATAATTATGTAAAAATAATCTCAAAAATAAGAAAATGTAATTACGACAAAAGGCGTGTCACGGTAGAAATGAGTATGTACGTTTAAATAATCTACAAAATAAGAAAATATAGTTTACATTGCAGCAAAGGGATTAATTTAATCCCAACGTGGGTTGAACAATAAAGAATAAACATAGAGGCGTGTTGGTTAAATATGAACGGCAAAGGCACATCTCTGTACCGTAAAATACTTTTACAGAGCCATTACGAATCTTTATTGCCACCGTCTACCCTAATGAAAATCTTTCCAGAACCAGGCATCCTCTGCAGTGACGTCACTCAGTACCCGAGCATGTTTCTGTAACACTTCTCTTGCCATCCAGTGAACTAAATATTTGCAGTATGTAAAACGTGGAAAGCCTGCTCTTTGTTTCGCTTGGCCATGCTCCAGGATATTAATGACGTGTCTGGAATTTAGTTATTCTTGCATATTATAACATTTATTTCTAGTGATGAGGACAGGCTGCCCGCAGTAACGGAAGCTGGGTCTAGACCGCAGGTTGTGTTGAGATTAAATCCAATTTTCCAGGCACTCGGTACCACAATCGTGACACGTTTTCGAGGTAACTTATGTGCATTTTATTCAGGTTTACCGTAGCAATCCATAAATGTAAAACTGTTTTATATTGTTTTAAATTGTGTTAAATCCTTTAAAAATTTCTGAGACTATTATTTATGAAGCTATTTATTCCTAATTTTGTGAGTTGGTCTTACGATTAGAGTATTTGTATAATTAGTGATTTGATAAACTTGTGTACAGCGACACATTGCATTTTTCTTGGGGGGGATTTGAGGGATAAAGACTTTATATCCCATCAAGTCTATTCCAGAAAAACAATTCTGGCTTACTCGATGATTAAATTTCCCCCAGAACTAGTTGATCGCCATGGCCTTACCCTTTGCCTTAGGGATTTCCACATCCATCTTAATCCTTTCTCTAACGGTAGGGTGGGGATTGTAGCTAATAGACATATCTGTATGCCCCAGATAGAGAGCAAGTATATTGCCATGAACTAACCAGAGGACACTACATATATGCACAATCCATTCCTATCATCTGTAGGCAATAATAATCACTCTGTCTGCTTACCTGTTATTTACAAAACAATCGGTTTGTTCGGATACCAGTTTGGTAGCTCTATTGGTAAGGGTTTGTCTTACCTGGCGCTTTTTAAATCAAACAACTCATAAAACACTTTAAAAGAAAGTCCCAACACGCACACACACATCACATACACAAACACATAGACACACACATCACATACATACAAACAGACACATCACATTCACGCGACAGACAGACATATATAAATATATATATATATATATATATATATGCGCTTGCGCATGCAAACACACACAAACACGTAGCACACACGAACACTCTTTCTTAAACACACGCGCACGCAAATTCTCTCTCTTACCCACATACACACACACACACACACACACACACACACACACACACACACACATATATATATATATATATATATATATATATATATATATATATATATATTAATATATTAAATATGGTGATATGTTTTCTTGTAATATAGTTAATAAATTAAAAATATTTCAAAAACAAGAATACTTTTAATCAATACATTTATTCAAAGCTTTTCGCCGATAAAATAGTCCCAGCATCTTCAGGAAAATAATTATCTAATCTAGATAATTATATAGAATTAGATAAATGTATGTGTGTGTGTGTGTGTGTGTGTGTGTGTGTGTGTGTGTGCGTGTGTGTGTGTGTATACGAGCGTGCGCGTGCAAACACACACACATCACACACAGTCACGCTCGCCTAATCACACACACGTGCGCACGCAAATTCTTTCTTTCTGTCTGTTCTCTCTCTCTCTCTCTCTCACACACACACACACACACACACACATACACATCATACAAGGAATGCAACGGCGTTATTAACATTGAGAAACAGGGCAAATCTGTCAATTATGGTTGCTATGGAAACCACCCGTTAGTTGGGAAAAGCCTCTTCAACCAAACCGCGGAATAACTTTGTGATTATATTTCGACTATAATTAACAACTGTCTTTTGAAGCATCACCTTTTCAGAAAGTTGTGTTCAGTGGAATGTTCCTTGAAGAGTATTATGGCTCGAGATGGGGCATTAACGGACTAAAGGTCATTGCACAATAACAGCAAATGTCAACCGTTCGTCTTGCTGTGTCATAATGCTGCATGCAGTTTGTCGTAAATGCCTTCTCGAAATCAGTAGGCATTTACTTGATCAATATAAGTTAAGCTTGTTTACTTGATCAATGTAAGTTAATTTTAAAGTTATTCTTAGTTCAGGATTTTTGAATTTTTTGTATTCATTAGTCATTACGTTTATTATATTACCTTACATTTAATAATCCCCCAAATCATTACATATAAATAAATAGGATACAAATAAACTATTGCGTTTTGATGATATGAATTTTAATGACGACTAAAATTATTAATGTACAAGTGTGATCGTGGGTACAATACATCGTACGTTTGCAACGTCGTCCCATTGTCTGTGCTTGAAGGCGAGAGACTTTCAAACTATTGTTTTATGTACTGCAGGATGACGTTTGTAGGTCGTAAGAGTCGCTCTGGAATATTCAAGAGTGTTGGGAGTCGAACGATTGAAGTCTGTCAGTCAAGGAGGTGAAATACGACGAATGAAAGGAAGGGACCGAACCAAGGGTCCAGCTGGGACACTTAGGGGTAGCTAAACTTCGACTCGGAAAGCGCAAAAGAAGGGTTTTTAAATTTAAAGAAATTAAGTTTACACATGCAACCTATTTTCACAAAAAAGAAGAAAAATGTCCGCATTTAGTCTTCTATAACCTGAAAAAAACTTTTACTTTGCGTTTTTAAATTTTGCTAATGTTAATGTAAGTTCTATATTAAGTAGAATACACGACAGACCTTCACTGCCGAGAAGCTTATGAACTGTCCATATGTACATAAACCTACCTTTAAGAATTAAAACATTAAACTCTAAATCTCATCACACATTATTTTATTAAAGCAAACACACTAGTTTATTAAAACTACCAGACTGTTTTCTACGACGATGTCACCTTCACCAGTGCTTGGCTAGTACTGATAAAGGAGACATCTTCGTCGAAACTAGTCTGTTTGTTTAAATAAACTAATCTGTAGTGAGATTTAGAGTTATCTGTTTAATGCTTAAGGTTATTGATTGTTCGCATTATCTAAGCTCTAACTAATTTAATAAGCCTACCTATCGCTGGTGATAGGCAGTAAAGCAGTGGTCGGTAGGAATTACACACTTCCACGTCCGTTTTAATCTGTCGCCTTTATAGTAAAAAGTATATTCCATAAAATTTTGTTTTTTCCGTAACGCTTTTGATATATTCCATATTATCTTTTTCTTCTCACTATAATGTTTATATATTTTATTCGTATTATATATTTTATTTTGTAATTGTCCCCAAAACAATTGGTTATCAATTTATTTGACACAAAACCTGTACTTACTGATATTCCTCAATTGGTCAGTGCATTGTTCACTGTTAAAACCTGCAATTGTTGGGTTGTACATCTTGAGGTTTTTTTTAATAACACGTATTTATCGATTTACTTGAAAAAATAACACGTATTTATCGATTTACTTGCCAAAAAACCACTATTTAATGACATTCCTCAATTGACGTGTTTGGTCAATGCATTGTTCACTGCTAAAACTTGCAATTGTTGGGTTGTACATCTTGAGGTTTTTTTTTATAACACGTATTTATCGATTTACTTGGCAAAAAACATTATTTAATGACATTCCTTAATAGACGTGCTTGGTCAGTGCATTGTTCACTGTTAAAACTTACAATTGTTAGATTGTACGTAAATCTTGAGGTTTTTTTTAAAACAAACATTAATCAATGTACTTGGTAAAAATTACTATTTATTGTTAGGCGTTTCGTACTTCTTGGTCAATGTACTGTCCAGTGCTCCTCTTGTTTATAGAAAGGTGTTATTCAAAAATCTCAAGATGTACATCAACAATTGAAAATCTGTTATAATTGTTTAGAATTAGTTTAATAGTTATTTATTCACATGTAGTTTTATTTTTATAATTATCAATACGTTTTGTGTCTGTTCTTATGTATTTAATGTTACTCTTTTTTTGTATGTTCCTTGAAGTTGCCTATAATAATGTAATTATTTTTAATCTATTTAGTTTTTGGCCAGTTAACGTAATTATTGTGCTTATTACCTTCTTTGTCGATAATTATCTTCTTTGCTCATAAAACCAAAGAAATCCTTGTATAACATCAGCTGTAAAACGAAGATTACTTTTATGAATAATTACTTCGCCGTTACAGGAATCGAGCACAAAAACTGTTCTCGTAAAATCATACGCCTTCCCATTAACTTCAAACCTCTTCAGGCGTTATAAATAACACGTTATTTTTCATTGTGCTGCGTGAAATATTGGGAGTTGAAGCCGTGAGAAACACTAATAATGATAAGGTTACTCGGGAGAACGTGTTTACTGCGGCTAATTCACTGCGCAGTGTTCCTGTGATAATGTCTTCTTGTTACGTGGCAACACGTCATTCACATTGTTTAGAAAACGCGAAGTAATATACCAAAGGCTTGTAAGTTGTTTAGTTTTGTTTTTGAACAGCTGTTTTACTTCATGTTTTTGCTTGCAGTTGTTTTGTCTCGTAATCACGTTTCGGTGCACGTTACTAGTTGCACATCAACACTGCAGGTCATTTTGCCTACAACTTTGTATTAACGTAATTGCATGCCTAACTCAAAGTCTTTAGAAATATAGAAACTACTTAAGAAGCTTAAAACCATACACGATGTACTACTACTGTGCGTTGGGGGGGGGGGGGGGTAGGCTATTTACTCAAAACAAAATTTTAACCTGCGTAACATGTTTCAAACATAAATTAAATTACAGCATCTGTTACTAAGGTAATTCTTTATGGAAAGAGATGATCACGTAGCAGATATATCGATTCATAGCTTAGGAACTTTAAGAGAGTGGAAGTATTGTTTGAAAGGGAAAAGCATATCCAAGAATGAATAACCGGAACTAGTAAATGCATTCTGAGTAGAAATTAGTGTAGAACTAAATAAATGTTGTAATGATAATTGTTTAAACCCCGTTGCATAACAATTGTGTGTATTTTAATTAAATAATTGCTTTTTGAACTTTATTTACAAGTACGACATTTAATGAAATGTACTAAGAATGTAGACGTCTTCGAAATGTCGATTTTTCTAACCAAATCTAACTAGAATTTTTAATGGAACAAACTAAATTCTATAAATTATTTTTCTTCATTACCTAGGTTTTCATTTACTAAACGGGGAGCGAAAATGAGAGATATTTAAAAAAATATTCATTACTTATGATTTGCAACAATGTATGAGAAGATATAGTTTGTCAGCCATACACGAACTGAATTTTAAATTTGTTGGCTCGTTTAAAGGTACTGGTTGATTGTTTTGCAGAATTCATCATGTGATGCTGCAGTGTTGCCAACATTTGTTGAATTTATTTTTGTTTACTCAGCTGTTGAGTTTGGCTTGTAGGCCTGATAATAAATTTCTGTGATAAATGTACTTTTATTTACTCACTTGTAATAGAGTTTTTGCAATAGCTGACTATACAAAGCGGTTAATAACTGAACAATGTACATTTTCTTTTGTCAAATTGTGCCGATTTTCTCTCAACTATTGTTAGTTTATTTACCCGCTTCCTATACTACCAGTACTCTTCATCACCCCGCGAGATGCCTCTCCTATCAGATCACTGTTTATTCATTTGTTTTGTTTCAGGAATTCTTTTATGTTCCTAATCACTGCTCTAAATATTCTCTGTCATAGATAAAATTTTCTTCTGAATTTTCTGGAACAGAACCATCGTTACTAGCAATATCCATTTGTTACTTAATTTTGATTCTCATATTTAAAATATTTTTTTCACCAGTTTTTTACCATTCTCACCTCTCTTCGCCCGTGTTGAGAGCAAATTTACTTCGGATAAGCGACTTTTTGGTATCCCATGATTATTCCCTTACTCAATACTGCAGGATCATTTTGTGTTTTCCTTCCTCTTTTGGTTCCATCTCTATCGGAAGTTTGAGATCTTCATCGCTATTCTTAATCTAACTGCGACTTTAAACAGCTCTACTGAACTACAGCCGAAGCACTCTGAGATTTCTCAAACAGGAAATTCTTCTACTTCCAACACTTCTCGTTCCTTTGACCTCCCTTGGATTATGAGTAGCCATAGTGAGTATTTTTCCCCTCTCTTTATATAGCCCAGATTTTTTTTTAATTTCCCTTTTTTATATTCGTTATTAATAATCATCCTTCATTCCTACGAATACTCATTTTGCTTCATTCTTGCCTCATTCGTTAATCTTTCTATCCATGATATCCTCCACATTCTCATATAAAACCACATCTCAAGACTTTCAAGAATTGTGATGTTTTTCTGATTCAAGTCATTTTCTTAATCCTATATACAGTAATTCAATCTACCCTTCACTGACCTCCTTCCTACAAGGAATGTAATGCCTAGATACATCTTTACGACCCCGTTAAAGAGTATGTCTATATTAAGCCTTCAATCCCTTTATACGTAATACCATAATATTTTCACTACACCCTGTAACAGAGAGCTTTGTGTCCCTATCTTAACCCTACTTACGACTTTGTCACATAGATTTCCTATCCTTCCCACACGATATTAGTTATTCTGGTTCGCCTTAAAAGCACAAAATCATACATACACATTATTTCCGTTCAAGGAGTGTTGCTTACTGCCTATTTATGTTATTTTCTGCCAGTTATGATTAGGTTTAATCTACTGAGAATCGAAACAACTAAACAATTTGGCCTTAATAATGATTGGCGTGCCTTAATAGCGACATTGAACATGTGCGCAGGGGTCTGCCTAGTGCTCGGAAATGAAGTGCTCCGTAGCATGCACACATTACAAATTTAACCACTGCACGTTTTTATGTAATTTTTTTTCTCTTATGCATTGAACGTGATCTTAATGAACAAACCATTCAAGACTCAAAGAATATTTTAAAAATAAATTTTGAAACTCTGTAATTTTATTTTGAATAGCTTGTATAAACAGCTTTCTTTAAAGTAGTTGTATAGTTCAGGTAAACACACCTGCTCGTTCTAGTCGCCTGTAACGCAGGTGGCTTCAGGGGAATATCTTCCTACAGGATACAGATTAGCCAATCCTTTTTGACATTTGCTTAGAGGTACTGTTGAGGTGAACCATAATTTAGAGGTACTCGCCATCTTCTTAAAGGGTAGCGAGTACCTAAATTTAATCTCGGGTTATACTTATTGTTCAGGTATTACCTGCTCATGTGAGCCGTCTGTATTTCAAGGGTTTTATCTCTTTGTCTTCCAGGATTATGAGATGTTACCTCAGTGTGTCCTCGGTAGAAAACAAATCTACATCAGATAAGAGATCCTGGCCAGTCGAGGAATAAAAAACATTCCTTCCTCCATCGCACTATTATTCCACATATCCTTCTTCCCACAAGGAATAGTAACTTGTAGATATTTTAATACGATCCCTATCAGTGTTCGACCTTGTACAATTATTGCCATGATTAGGCCTATACCTTATAGTTCAGTCCTGGAGTTGTGTGCACTTACCTATCCTTTAAAGTTGATTAAAATAGTAATGTTTAACCACCTTAATCCCAGTATATTAACAATCCTCCCCATATCCTGTTGTAGTATGCATTAACCATTCGTCCTAGGTGTTTGGAAAACTAGCCCTTGACGTCCAATGACTGAATGAAATGAGGATAAAAAGCTTGTGCAGCATAAAGTAACTAATTAAATATTTATTCTGGTTATGAGGATCATAGGTTGAAAAAATATAGACAATGCACAGAAATTAGAAGTCATCAAATGCATTCAAATCTGTAAGAATTATCGGGATTCCTTATTTGTGGATTATAATTGAAACATCTGATTACGCCAAGGTTTTTTTTTTGTATTACACTGCAAATCCCTCGTCTCTTGCTTCAGTTTTGTTGATTCTCTAATATGTAATAAAGCTGGGTGTTGTGGGGTGACATCTCTCGCCACAGATACACACAGAACAGGTCTGTCTTAAGAGTTCGTAACTCACTTCACATTTACTTCTTCACACTTTACGAAACCCAGACCAGTTTTAATCTAACCTTAATTAACTTTTCGCCTCAACCCCCTCAAATCTAACAATAGTAGCCTAATTAGTCAATGATAATAATAGGACTCGTGGATTTTATTGTCCTTGACGATGGAGGAAACTTTTGTCTGAACTTAGTAAATTAATGACTTCCCGAACTTATAATTTATGTAAACTTTATGAAACATGAACTTAAACAATACGTTTTCTTAAGCACTAGGCGAGACACTGGGGAATCAAGAGGACTTAGTGCAATCTGCTGCAAGTCGGACGACTTGTCCGACTTAGTGCGACCAAGACGTTTTGTCGGACAGTTTTTCATTAATCTCTACATTGGGCAAATCGGTTACAGCTTTAAAAATTACGCATATATTTCAACATTTAATACATTTTGAATTGTTACCTGTAAACCATTGAAAAAATAAATTTGTGTACAAGTGTGGTTTTTGTATTTCATATTTTTCTGTTAATGTTTGATCTTCCTGTTTATCCTGCTGAACAGAGTATCAAATTGCTGAACTTATATTTAAATAGGTTTTACGAAAAACTTACTACGAAAAGTTTTACTATCACACTAAACGAGAACCTGGCGATCACGTGGTGCGATTAAATATTTTGTATTAGTAAGTTTTTCATGAACTTTACTTAATTTATACGTTTGCCATAGTCGTTAATTCTTTTGTTCAAAAATTAGTAAGATATTTCTATAACAAAGAACCACATTTGTACACAAAATATGTTTGCTTAAATAGATTTCAGTCTCTTACAGGTGATAATATAGAACTTATTAAATGTTGAATTATAGAAATAATTTGTAAAGCTGATACCGGTTTGCTCAATGTAGAATTTCTTACAATCTGTACATTAATCTGTACATTTTAATGTGTATTTAACATTGAATGTGTATTCTGAGTTAATCTTTTTCGTTGTGTTGTGAAAAATAATACGTTGTTTTGTGGGAAAAAAAATAATATCTAGAAACAAACAAACTTCTTTCTAACGTTCAGTGTGGTTCCAGACAAGGACGTTCATCAGTTGACCAATTGGTTTTGTTGGAGTCAGCTATACAGAATGCTTTCATCTTACGACAAACACTGGTAGCTGTTTTCTTTGACCTTGAGAAGGTCAAAGAACCATGGCATGGAGAAGAGGAATTTTGAACGTATTGAAATCATGGGGTATACAAGGTAACATTCTTGCTTTTATACAAAATTATTTGAATAACAGGACTTTCCGTGTACGTCTAGGAGGCATATATTCTGATCGTTGCGAACTAGAGAATGGTGTACCACAAGGTGGCGTTTTGAGTGTGATGCTGTTTGCTGTTGCCATTAACAGCGTCACTTCAAACGTACAGTCACCGGTCCACTGTTCCCTGTTTGTAGACGATTTTTGTATATATATGGCTGCTAGAAGTATGGCAACAGCGGAAAGATCCTTACAATTAGTAATTAATAAATTGCAAGAATGGACCAAATCTACGGGCTTCAAGTTTTCGGCTTCGAAGACCCAGTGTATAGCATTTAGTCGTCGCAGGCAACACCAGGAACCTATTCTTTATCTTGATGGTACGTGGCTTCAAACCGCGGATAATGTGAGATTTTTGGGTCTTTTATTGGATAAAAGACTTTCATGGAATCCGCATGTGCGTGATTTGAGGACCCGGTTCAGCAAGATATTGGATATGTTGAGAGTTCTAAGTGGTACAAATTGGGGAGCAGACAGAACCTGTATGCTCCGTTTCTATCGCGCCGTTGTAAGATCGCGCATAGATTACGGCTGTATAGCCTATTCATCTGCTCGACCTACGGTTCTGAAACTCCTAGATTCAATACATCACGCTGGTCTTAGACTTTCTACTGGTGCTTTTAGATCAAGCCCAATCTCCAGCCTTCTAGTTGAAGCTGGAGAACCATCTCTCTCTATGCGACGTCAAATGCTACAAATTTCTTATTACACTGGTCTTCGAAGTAAACCTAAACATCCGGCATTCAAAGCAGTTTTTGATAACCACCTCGAGGATCGTTACAATGTGCGTCAACGTTCAACTGCTCCCTTCGGAATAAGAACGTTGCGCATTTTTAATAATCTAAATTTAGAACATCCACCTATATTCGAACGAACATCATGTTACATCCCTCCATGGACAATACAAAATCCAAAATGTGACTTCTCATTGTCCATGTACCTAAAACACAATACTCCTGACGTTATTTATCGTCAGGAGTTTTTGCAGATTCATCAAACTCACCAACAACATACTGTGACTATATTCACAGACGGTTCAAAACTGGACAATGGGATAGGTTGTGCATTTTATATGGAAGGACAAACTTTCACTTACGGATTGCCCTCAGCCTGTAGCGTTTTTACTGCAGAACTTTATGCAATTTTCCAAGCTTTAAGATCAATTCCGTCTGCAAAATCTAAATATCTTGTGTGTTGTGATTCCAAAAGTGCTCTCCAGGCTATTCAGGAAATGTACATTAAGAACCCTTTAGTTGGAGACATCTTGTGCTCTATACACAGGCTCCAATTACGAGGTGTCGAGGTGTCATTTCTCTGGGTGCCTGGTCACTGTGGAATATTCGGAAACACTAAAGCAGATGAAGGTGCAAAATTAGCTACAGGTATGTTGCCATCGACACAACGTGTGATGGCATCAGATTTTGTATGCAAAGTTAAATCTACACTATTCTCTGTTTGGAACGAAGAATGGCAAAATGTAAATAGAAACAAGCTGAGGGACATCAAAAATACCGTCCGACCATGGAGGACATCTGTTCGTTCGAATCGTAGGGAGGAAGTGGTGGTTACTCGACTTCGCATCGGCCACTCTTTGTTAACGCATGGATGGTTGATGCGACATGAGGATCCACCACTATGTCCGTTTTGTAGAAATAATATTACAATCAAGCATATCCTGCTTGATTGTAATGAGTTGACAAATTTGTATATACGTTACTATCTTCGAGGTAGTTTAAAAGTGGTTTTAAGAGACGATGTCACGGCTATCGACCGTGTCCTCGCTTTCTTACGCCACCTTAATCTATTTAACAATATTTAAATTTTTTATAATTTTAGGTTCTTTAATTTTAGATAATTATAATCACAATTAGTTTTAAACATTTATTTTGTTTTATTTTGATTAATTTTATGTAATATTTATTTTAAAAACTTAACTTTAGTTAGGCGATGATAACCTAAATAGGTTTTTCGCCTGGAAAACAAAAAAAAAAAAAAAAAAAAAAAAGAAAATATCCAAGAGATGGAAATAGATGATAGACGATATACAATTGCCTATATTTGCCCTCACAAAAAAGCGTAACTGTAATGTAACTTTTTGTAGAGCTGATCTTTTTGTGGACGAACAATAGTTATTTCCGTGACCAGTTTGCGTTAACCCATTTACACACACGTGGCCTTGAACCATGGTTGCGTACACGTCTGTGGAAATAGCGTTCCTTGTGGGAATAAGTAAAGGACCTGAGTTTAAACAATGCAATCATCAAGGGAAAAGCATTACAATTCTTCCTCGTATTGTACCGACGACTGTGCAAACGCGTAGCGGGAGTATACAACTGTAACATGAATGTGACGATGTTTGTACTCCTTGAAAAGTAATAAACGTTTAAGAAATTGTAGAAATTGTGTGTGTGAGGGCGGGTAGGTATGCGTGTATGTTAAGTGTGAGTGAGTGTGTGTGTGTGTGTGTATGTGTGTGTGTTTGGTGTGTGAGTGTGTGTGTGCGTGTATGTTGAGTGTGTGTGTGTGTGTGTGTGTGTGTGTGCGTGCTTGTGTGTGTGCGTGTATGCGTGCGTGCGTGCTTGTGTGCGTGTGTGTGTGTGTGTGTCTGTATGTGTGTGTGTTTGGTGTGTGTGAGTGTGTGTGTGCGTGTATGTTGTGTGTGTGTGTGTATGTGTGTGTGTGTGTGTGTGTGTGTGTGTGTGTGTGTGTGTGTGTGTGTGTGTGTGTGTGTGCGTGCTTGTGTGTGTGTGTGTGTGTGTGTGTTTGATTTGTAGGCCTAATTAGTCACTGTCAAGAATTTTTCTTTCCAAACACTGATGTTTATTTTATCCATTATTTCATGTTTCAGTGTTTGCACTAACTATATAGGACCTATATTCAAATTTTCAACAGATCTCACAAAAGCGAGCTCATCCTAATGCCAGTTAATACTGTAATCATTTACGGACTAAGAATACTGGTTGAGCCCCTATATTCAAAACATTCGTTTCCCAAATCTTTCGTGTCCTTAAGCAATGTGTAGATTTTTTTGTTTTAAAAATTTAATATTTTCCCTTAATTCTGCGTTTTAACCATTTTCTACTTCTATTACCACATGTTTGTTGTTTTAATTGTTGTTCGTTATTTTTTATTATTTTTTTAAATGTCCTTTTCATTTTGGCAATTGTATTTTTTTATTGCATTTTGTATCGTATTTATTGTATTGTAGTTTTAATCTTTTTAAGATTTGGTTGTAGCAAAACTATCTACACGGATTTGTAACTGGGGAACTCCTTCCTGTGGTGGCATTAGAGAGTAGGTCTAGTTCAGGTTTACGATCCTGCACAGGTGTTGCCAGGTTTCTTCTTAGTATCAGTGAATCCTGTATATCATTTCCTTTCCTGAACCTACAATAGTCTTGACTGATCATCTTCAATTGTATTCAAGTAATTAGGGCACAAGAAATTATTTTAATATTACTAATAAAATATAACCGTTACAGCTGTTGATGCTCTTTATTCAAGTTTGTTATTTTTTAATAGTGTATACACTTTTTGCCTTACTATTCTACTAGAACACAATTTGTTTCAACTATATTTAAACAGCGCTAGTCTTGTTATTGTAAAACTGTCTTGGTCTGAAGCAAGTAGAAATGTTCCTGTCACATGGCCACGATTCCAGATCGCGGCCATGTGGTCCACGTATGTAGCGACTCCATGCAAATGCCGTCTATATATTACTCCGCGTATGGCATTGTTTCTCAAAGTAGTTCCGCGCACCGTACTATAACGACGTGGGTGCGAGAAGTGGAAGCTCTTGTAGGTCTACAGACGTTCTTAGTATAAAGTTCATTGGAACAGCTGTTTTGCATTTCACAACAGATGTTGATGTTATTTCGGTCGTTATGTGATAGAGTCTGTATTTAAGCGATGCTGACAGACGAGTGTTACGTTGGCGTTACCTTGATGTCCTTGTTGACAGATTATTCTCAGAATTCTGAGTTTCCGGATTCACCCGAGCACGAGTCCGATTTTGTAGTCCACTAGTAGGCTGAAGTGCAATGCCTCCGTCAATATACCAGGCATGTAGGGCCTACCAACGCCACTTCTCCCACTCAAGTAATGAATTTATTTCCCTTTTGTTATTTTGAACCTTTATTTTTATTATTTTACCTTTATTCTTATTATTCTGAACCTTACTTTCCTACCATAATCTTACTAATCCTTCTCGAATCCATTATCCTTATCACTAAACAGAACTGCATCTTCCTCCCCTATAAATTAGAAGAAAAGGTGTGACCCTACGCAATCAAGCCCCTTCTAGGACGTTTTCCTTCCTGATCCTGGTTTTATTTTTTTTCTTGTTCCTAAGGGATACGACAGATATACATTCTACATCACCAGATATAATTTTATTTGATTTAATTCTAGTGTAGATTTAGTGTTCTCCGGATAACCTTCCTTGTTTGTATAATTATATATTTTTTTTCATTTCGTGTTTGCACATTTTTTGTATTTAACACTCTTTACCTCATATAAACATTAATGATTTTTTTCACCTTTTAAAAGCTTTCAAACTTTTAAAAGCTCAAACCTTTTATAGAAAGCGCAAACAAATTGTAGATAGATTTGTAAGTTGTCCCTGCTGACATTAGAATGAGATAAGTTTTTATTTTCAAAAGTTTCATTTTGCTTTCATGTACAGATAATACGATTTTCCTGCTTAATCTGTGAAATCTAACAGTATTTTTATTATTAGTTTTAAACTTGAGTCATTCTTTTCGTCCGAAGTCTATCGCAAAACAAACACCACAATAACAGATGAATCACGTTCGATTCGACATGCTTTCTCAAGGTTTTCATTCGTTGTTCCAAAAGCCTTCAAGCATAACTAAACTACCTGAGCATGGGGTTATGTTGATCGTTTTATTAACTTAAATAAAACTTTATTTGAATTAAAATATGTAGTTTTTAATTATTGTGTCTTGAATTTGACGTTAATACGAGAGACACTTGTTACTTCACTACAGAAACGAGATTTTAATTTATTGCGGGTTTTGAAATTCGAGTCGATCAAAGTAGAACGGAAATAATGTTTTTCAGCCTATTCTTCACTTCTACAAAATTTGGGCAATATGTTTGCGTCGAATAGATATTTTCTATTACATATTTGGATTTTTTAAATTTCAGTCATACTTATTATTAAATGTATTCTACAGAGAACTGGTCAACTGGTACGCGACTCAAAACGTGATACAATGAACTTCCATGACTGCCTTACCAATGTGTTTTATTTTCTAAGTTTTATCTGTTAATTGTAGTTCTATTCCATGATTCACATGCTTTTATAGTAATATGATTAATCTTAATTATAAAGAGTAGTATAAACAAAACTTTTTCTAAGTCTATTTCTACTTAGATCTACAAATAGAACGTTTAATTACTCTTTATTAAATAATTACAATTAATATATATATATATATATATATATATATATATATATATATATATATAGTGTAACAACCTGTAGGTTAAAACATCTATTCTACCACATAACCTATAACATGAAACCAGCTGTTTTATGAAATCATATGTTATCACTTATTAAATTCCTTCTGATATATATATATATATATATATAGTGTAACAACCTGTAGGTTAAAACATCTATTCTACCACATAACCTATAACATGAAACCAGCTGTTTTATGAAATCATATGTTATCACTTATTAAATTCCTTCTGATATATATATATATATATATATATATATATATATATATATATATATATATATATATATATATATATATATCTTGTACAAATACGTTTTTATTCATCAAACCAGATAAATACATTTTTTCAACTTATAGTAGATGACAATTATTTGATGTTAATTAGGATGTTTAAATATTTATTCAATAATTAAATTATAAAATTTCTGGGGTCCAGAAATATTTGAATTGAGTATCTTCATGCTCAAAGTATAGCGCCCCTTGACACTGCTCCAAATATCCAATACCTAGAAATATATTTCTCAAAGATGCATATGGATTTTTTCCTCCATCTGGTTGTCGTTGAAACCTCCATTGTAGAACCTTAAATTGTTGCCATGGTTACCACACAATATCATAAATAGTGCTCCAGGGTAACTAAAATAAAATTTATCTTTGTTAACAACATTGGGAATTCACTTGAAAACATTTTTTATATTACTAGTTTAAGTCAAATGAAATAACTATATTGGATACCTTGCACCTTTTGTGAAAAGTGTTTCTCCCATATAAAACTAAAATTATTTAATTAAATTGATTTAATTGATGAATTAATATTTGAAACAACTGTATTAACATCAAGTGTCAACCTTTAAAAATGTATTTGAACTTGAGTAAATAAATAAAAGATATTTTGTATAATTTAATATATTTTTATCAAGAATTTTATTGTTGACTTCTACCGGTTTTATCATTTCCCCGTCTATATTCTATGACAAAAAAGTGTAATAAATAGTATCTTGCGAATGGTGTGAAAGTAATGATGTTACCGTGGCTCTCAACCGATGTCTTTAGCGTCGCGTAAAGAGGCCATTAACTATTGTTTCGTTTTGGTTGAGTAACTTTTATTTTTGTTATGATATTACTTGCCTTCAAATCAGAAGTGACAATGAACACTAAATACAATGAGAACGACTAAAGGCTGGTCCAGAAGTCTAGGCGCTAATTTCAGATTTGAAGAGACAGTCTTTTATTGTAAGGTGTGCGTTATTTTACAGTGCGCACAGCTGCATGAAATTAGAACAAATGCCGTGAAGAGCTGTGATTTGCTCTGATAATCAGACAGCTTGAAAGCGTGTCTACCGAGACAAGGACTGCTGTCATTCGTTGAACAAACTGATACGAAATAAAATGTAAAGCTTGTTTGGACTCTATTGAGTGAAAAAATCGGATTACGGCCAAGTTAGATAAATGAAGAGGGTTGAGTGGTGACGTGAAAGTTAGTCGTAGCAGTAGGTTCGTCTCGAGGAGAGGTCTAGGGTACTTTGTCTGGAGAGAAGACGGGTAGCCACACCCGTGAAACCCCGATAGAGAGTAGGGGGCATAAACTTGCACACGATACCAGAATATCTCCCTTATATCTGGACCTTATCCTTTTTAAATTCCTTCTATTAGCTCACACTCTCCTGATATATATCTTGTACATATTTTCAATCGTTAATATAATACGTTTTTATTCATCCAGTCTAGTTCATATAATTTTTTTTAAACCTATAGCGGATGACCATTGATGTTTATACAGTTTTTTTTCAAATATTTATTCAATAATTAAATTATAAAATTTGTGAAGTTCAGCCGAATTCGAACTAAGAATCTTCATGTGCGAAGTCTAGCACGCTTTGGTACTATGCCAACTTTCCAACACCTAGAACTATATTTCCCAAATATGTATATGAATTTTTCTCCCCCATCTGGTCAAAACCTCCATTATACAACCTTAAACTATTGCCATGGTTACCACACTATCATAAATAGTGTTCTAGGGTAACCAGTATAAAAAATTGTTTGTTAATATTAGTAGAAATTTACTTAGAATTTGTTTATATTACTTGTATACAAAGAAGTGTAGTGCGTATATCCGTCTTTCCAGCCCCGTTAGAGAAGTTGTGGCGCGTCCCCACCAAAATTAGAAAATAGGCATAATTTGTAAAAATACTTAAATTTTACATTATACTTAATTAAATACACAGATAATAAGTTATTGGTAACATGGTGTGGCTCAACCAACAATTAACATGATTCATTTTGTTTTTAAGTTAATCATTGTAACAATGTAAAAACTTGTGTGAAAGTGGCAGTTATCGTGACTACGTCACTGGTAAAGGGTACCGTGGTGACCACACCAAAATTATAAAGTATGTATTAGTGTAAACAGATAACGTAAGTTTTTCTAGGTGTGTTGAAGAAAGGGTTAAGCGCGTACCGAAAACAAAATATTTACCAGCACTCAATAGTGAGGGCAAACATCTGTTGTTAGGGTTTACTAGAAATTTCTTTAGTGAGGTTTCGAAGTGTTGGCGCTAACGTATCGGGGTATAAAATAAACATTTTAAGTGGCTGTGCCTAGCCCTCCTATCCTTAATATAAGTACAAATATAAATAAGGTTAATTTTCCAGTGAACGACATAAAACGAAATAACTACCTGAGTTCCTAAAAAGCCCTACTTTATTCATACCTATATCCACAATCACTTCATATCCTTTGTAGACAATGACGTCATACTGCCTGGTCAGCTTTGAACTCCAAGTGTTTATATATTTTTTTGTAAACGAACTCACAGTCTGTTGACGAGCTAATAGGCTGAACAATGATACTGATAAAGTAAAGAAATGCTTCTCATCGAGCTAGTTCTAGGGTTTTCAGGGTTGAGGTGGGGTTTTTGAGGAGCATTGCTATTTAAATAGTGACCCTGTCTAATTAGGTCAATGAAAGGGCTGTTACAGACGTAAGAATCTGAATACTACATAGTATTTGTTCAAATAATGATCCTATCTGTTGTCAATTTCGCATCCTTTCGTTGATCTTTACCGACCTTTTAAGGATATCCAAGACCTTTAGCAGCTTTGAGTTTACTTAGTGTTCTATATTTTTGTGTATAAGAAACCCCTACCGTAGTCTAGCTAAGCAGTCCATTAGAGAAAACAAAAAAAGGTTTTTAACGCTTTAAGAAATAGAAGTAAACACGTATTCAGTTTAAATAAATTTACAAAACCGAACTTATCCCAGAGAAACTCAAATATGTTTACACTGCAGCGGCAATAAAATAATGTAAATAAATATTGCCAAATAAAAGGTATAGCTGAAATGGTCAAAACGTAAACATAAAGGAAAAGATAAAACGCTGGTACCTTAGTTCATATTAAATACATTGACATGGCGTCTAAAGGCCATGACAAGTTCAGTGACCGTGAAACCATCTTTTGGTGAACCTCCTTGTACCCTGTTAAAAGGACAGCACAAAAATATAATGGCGTTTTGGAGGTTTAATAAAAAAAAAAAAAATAGTATTCCTTTCAGAAATAGAACAGGAGAGGGTTATCATTCATTCGTGATATATAAGGTTTTTATTAATATATTCCTCTAAATGAAACCCAAACATGTTTAAGGATACAAAAATGTATATTATATATTTATATGTTTTTAATACATGAAGTTACAGTTTCTTTATTTTTATGACTCGTGAATACTTACATTTAAAGTGAAAATATAAAATACACTATAAACGACAGGTGGGGCTTCGTAAGTCCTCGGTATAGTTAATTTACTTTACAATTGGTAAATTACTGTTGGAATTGAAAGCGCTTGTTGACTGACAACGTCTTTTTGTAGCATAGTCTGGAGGTAGATTGAGGGATCGGCGCTGACGGTGTTTGGGTGTTACTGTATTTTGGAGGGTCGTTTTGCGAAGTCGTAAGACATTTTTTCTGTAAAAATCTTACAATGTTAGTAAGGCTGGATTAACTTAGAAGATATAATGATTTAATAACGTAATGATTTTATACTAGTTATAATAAATAAATATTAAACTTAAATACAACCTAGAAACTAACAGTGAAACCTAACTAACTAATTACAAATAACTACAATAACAATGCCTTAGGGTTATTGACATTGGAAATGGTAATGACGGAACAATGGTAATTATGGAGGAAACGCTATGGGGACTTTATAAGGGTGATTGGAAAATGGGAGGAGCTCCAGAGTCATCGTTAAGATCCCGGATGTACGGATAAACTGAGCTCCCGGATCTGGTGAAGCACTCATCGGAGATGAAGCTGTTTTAGTATAAGTGGTCACTGAACAGAAGCTGCGTATGAGATGACAGAACGTACTAGAGGTATGTATTTAACATTAGGAGGTATAGGACTGTTTCGGGACAGGAAAAAGAAGAGCTTGCCTCTGGTCTGACCGGTAGATAGCCGCAGACATGTCTGTATTCACCGCAGCAGATATATACTTCCGGAGCTATTGTGATAGGATCTCCAGCTGCATAGATATTTACCATGCTACTGTGAAATATGACGTCATCTACGTAAGAAGATAAGAAATCGGATGTCATATATCTACGTAAGAAGATTAGAAATCGGATATCATATCCTCCGGAGGGGAGGCAAGGGATATCGGTTTTTAGAGAAGGGACATCTGGTCGGAACTTATGCAGCACTAGTTCTGAGAAGGAGAAGGCAATTGCTAAATGGAAACAAAGTTGAAAAACGGAACGTTTACTCTTTGCTTTATTCCTACCGATTATTCGTAGCCCCTTTCTATAACATTCTCAGTACTACCAACAGTAGGTGCTAAACAGCTCTGTAGGCTGTATGTAATCTACTACAGGCTGTATTTTAGTTTCTGTAAAGTACCAGAAATGAGTAGCCGATAAACAGCTCCGTATAATCTAAACGGCTATATGTAATCTACTAATTCAGATGCTGTAAAGTACTAGATCTGAGTAGCATGTGGACAGCTCTGTAGGCAATATATAATCTTCTAATTCAGTTACTGTGAAGTACTAGAACTGAGTAGCATGTGGACAGCTCTGTAGGCAATATATAATCTTCTAATTCAGTTACTGTGAAGTTCTAGAACTGAGTAGCATGTGAACAGCTCTGTAGGCAATATATAATCTTCTAATTCAGTTACTGTGAAGTACTAGAACTGAGTAGCATGTGAACAGCTCTGTAGGCAATATATAATCTTCTAATTCAGTTACTGTGAAGTACTAGATCCGAGTAGCATGTGAACAGCTCTGTAGGCAATATATAATCTTCTAATTCAGTTACTGTGAAGTACTAGAACTGAGTAGCATGTGAACAGCTCTGTAGGCAATATATAATCTTCTAATTCAGTTACTGTGAAGTTCTAGAACTGAGTAGCATGTGAACAGCTCTGTAGGCAATATATAATCTTCTAATTCAGTTACTGTGAAGTACTAGAACTGAGTAGCATGTGAACAGCTCTGTAGGCAATATATAATCTTCTAATTCAGTTACTGTGAAGTACTAGAACTGAGTAGCATGTGAACAGCTCTGTAGGCAATATATAATCTTCTAATTCAGTTACTGTGAAGTTCTAGAACTGAGTAGTATGTGAACAGCTCTGTAAGCTTTATATAATCTTCTAATTCAGATACTGTGAAGTACTAGAACTGAGTAGCATGTGGACAGCTCTGTAGGCAATATATAATCTTCTAATTCAGTTACTGTAAAGTAATAGAACTGAGTAGCATGCGAGTAGCTCTGTAGGCAATATATAATCTTCTAATTCAGTTACTGTGAAGTACTAGATCTGAGTAGCATGCGAACAGCTCTGTAGGCAATATATAATCTTCTAATTCAGTTACTGTGAAGTACTAGATCTGAGTAGCATGTGAACAGCTCTGTAGGCAATATATAATCTAATTCAGTTACTGTGAAGTACTAGAACTGAGTAGCATGTGAACAGCTCTGTAGGATTTATATAATCTTCTAATTCAGTTACTGTAAAGTACTAGAACTGAGTAGCATGTGAACAGCTCTGTAGGCAATATATAATCTTCTAATTCAGTTACTGTGAAGTACTAGAACTGAGTAGCATGCGAACAGCTCTGTAGGCAATATATAATCTTCTAATTCAGTTACTGTGAAGTACTAGATCTGAGTAGCATGTGAACAGCTCTGTAGGCAATATATAATCTAATTCAGTTACTGTGAAGTACTAGAACTGAGTAGCATGTGAACAGCTCTGTAGGATTTATATAATCTTCTAATTCAGTTACTGTGAAGTACTAGAACTGAGTAGCATGTGAACAGCTCTGTAGGCAATATATAATCTTCTAATTCAGTTACTGTGAAGTACTAGAACTGAGTAGCATGTGAACAGCTCTGTAGGCAATATATAATCTTCTAATTCAGTTACTGTGAAGTACTAGAACTGAGTAGCATGTGAACAGCTCTGTAGGCAATATATAATCTTCTAATTCAGTTACTGTGAAGTACTAGAACTGAGTAGCATGTGAACAGCTCTGTAGGCAATATATAATCTTCTAATTCAGTTACTGTGAAGTACTAGAACTGAGTAGCATGTGGACAGCTCTGTAGGCAATATATAATCTTCTAATTCAGTTACTGTGAAGTTCTAGAACTGAGTAGCATGTGAACAGCTCTGTAGGCAATATATAATCTTCTAATTCAGTTACTGTGAAGTACTAGAACTGAGTAGCATGTGAACAGCTCTGTAGGCAATATATAATCTTCTAATTCAGTTACTGTGAAGTTCTAGAGCTGAGTAGCATGTGAACAGCTCTGTAGGCAATATATAATCTTCTAATTCAGTTACTGTGAAGTTCTAGAACTGAGTAGCATGTGAACAGCTCTGTAGGCAATATATAATCTTCTAATTCAGTTACTGTGAAGTACTAGAACTGAGTAGCATGTGAACAGCTCTGTAGGCAATATATAATCTTCTAATTCAGTTACTGTGAAGTACTAGAACTGAGTAGCATGTGAACAGCTCTGTAGGCAATATATAATCTTCTAATTCAGTTACTGTGAAGTTCTAGAACTGAGTAGCATGTGAACAGCTCTGTAAGCTTTATATAATCTTCTAATTCAGATACTGTGAAGTACTAGAACTGAGTAGCATGTGAACAGCTCTGTAGGCAATATATAATCTTCTAATTCAGTTACTGTGAAGTACTAGATCCGAGTAGCATGTGAACAGCTCTGTAGGCAATATATAATCTTCTAATTCAGTTAATGTAAAGTACTAGAACTGAGTAGCATGTGAACAGCTCTGTAAGCTTTATATAATCTTCTAATTCAGATACTGTGAAGTACTAGAACTGAGTAGCATGTGGACAGCTCTGTAGGCAATATATAATCTTCTAATTCAGTTACTGTAAAGTAATAGAACTGAGTAGCATGCGAGTAGCTCTGTAGGCAATATATAATCTTCTAATTCAGTTACTGTGAAGTACTAGATCTGAGTAGCATGCGAACAGCTCTGTAGACAATATATAATCTTCTAATTCAGTTACTGTGAAGTACTAGATCTGAGTAGCATGTGAACAGCTCTGTAGGCAATATATAATCTAATTCAGTTACTGTGAAGTACTAGAACTGAGTAGCATGTGAACAGCTCTGTAGGATTTATATAATCTTCTAATTCAGTTACTGTAAAGTACTAGAACTGAGTAGCATGTGAACAGCTCTGTAGGCAATATATAATCTTCTAATTCAGTTACTTTGAAGTACTAGAACTGAGTAGCATGTGAACAGCTCTGTAGGCTTTATATAATCTTCTAATTCAGTTACTGTAAAGTACTAGAACTGAGTAGCATGTGGACAGCTCTGTAGGCAATATATAATCTTCTAATTCAGTTAATGTAAAGTACTAGAACTGAGTAGCATGTGAACAGCTCTGTAAGCTTTATATAATCTTCTAATTCAGTTACTGTGAAGTACTAGAATTAAGTAGCATGTGAACAGCTCTGTAGGCAATATATAATCTTTTAATTCAGTTACTGTAAAGTACTAGAACTGAGTAGCATGTGAACAGCTCTGTAGGCAATATATAATCTTCTAATTCAGTTACTGTGAAGTACTAGAACTGAGTAGCATGTGAACAGCTCTGTAGGCTTTATATAATCTTCTAATTCAGGTACTGTTAAGTACTAGAACTGAGTAGCATGTAAACAGCTCTGTAGGCAATATATAATCTTCTAATTCAGTTACTGTAAAGTACTAGAACTGAGTAGCATGTGAACAGCTCTGTAGGCAATATATAATCTTCTAATTCAGTTACTGTGAAGTACTAGAACTGAGTAGCATGTGAACACCTCTGTAGACTATATATAATCTATTTATTAAGACATGGTAAAGTACGAGAACTGAGTAGCCTGTGAACAGCTTTATAGGGTATATATAGAGTCTAGTACTTCAGGTACTGTAAAGTACTAGAACTGCGTAGCCAGTAAGCACAGTCTGTAGGCTATATATAGAGTCTAGTACTTCAGTTACTGTAAAGTACTAGAACTGCGTAGCCAGTAAGCAGAGTCTGTAGGCTATATATAGATTCTAGTACCTCAGGTATTGTAAAGTACTAGAACTACGTAGCCAGTAAGCACATTCTGTAGGCTATATATAGAGTCTAGTACTTCAGGTAACGACTTTACAACACTAATATTTTTCTTCTTTAACCTTACGGACGAATAGTTTGTATTTTCTTCCATATTTGTAATTCACATAACGGGTAAACAACTGCCAATGACACTCAAAGACATTAGGCTGCTTCTTGAATCTATTTTGCACAATTGGGGCCGCCATCCGTGCTTATAACCCGGACTGGGTGTTTTATGAACATGTTTTTATCTTTTGTCACAATTTATTGCGTCACACCATTGTTAGAATTACGATATTTTTTTATGTTTTCCATTATTTTATATGTATCCACTTACAGTCTATTCCTTACATTCCATAGGTGATGATAGCAAAATGCTTGATTGCCTTTAATCATAACAAACAAATCCATTATAGAGGTGTGCACGTTAGACATTTCGATTCAACTCCGAAAGAGAGTAGGTCGTCTGTAGGTATGCACCTATGCATACGCGATGGCTGTTCCTTCCTTATCTACCCAGATAATGGCGATAGGCTGGCTTTTTGTATTCTTGTTGCGGTATTATTATTTATAATTTTGCAAACATTTTGAAATATTAAAATTATACGTTTCTACAAAATATAAATACAAATAACTATTTTTCAATATCGAGGTATTGAAAATGATTTAAATTAAAGACCTTTCTATAAATTGATGTCTTCATATATATTTTTCGTTTTCTATTTCTAGAGGTATTGTATTTATTGCACTGCCTGTTCTGTTTTAAATAGTGCATATGTCAAGTCGGGTCATTAAAGATTGTCAAAAGAATTTAAAAGACGAAGCATTCCTAGCGAGCTAGGGGTTATTTCGGGATTCACATCCTGTCTGTAGTCGTTCATCCGGCTCCCCCCCCCCCCGCGTCTGGAACAGTGGATGAGTCAACGAAAATATCTCCGAGTATTCCTCCTGCTATTTTACGAGGGTTTTCCTTGTTACTCATTTATTGCAAGTCGTAAGGAATGGGACTTTATATGTTCTGGAAGTTTGTATTTACATTTTTACGGCTCCTTTAAGTCCGGTAAGGCATTCTAAATAATCCTTTTTCTCCCAGTCGGATGGTGCATCTTAATTTGATTAAGATACAGGTTTATGCTTATTTCTTTGCAAAATACATTTATTGAAAATGCAATAACCAAATAATTGTTTTTTTAATCAGCTCATAACCCATACATTTTCTGATGCTTCTTAAATATTATCATTCACACTTTAACATACTCGTAATTAAACAAGAATTTTGATCTTTTAGCGAATTCACTTTCGAGGTGTGCGGTCTTCTCATTTTCATTACTTACAGTGAAATCTCAAGTTCTCTCCAAATTCGTAAATGTTCAATAAAATAAACTGTTACGTGATTGTATGCTATTTGAATAGCGAAAGACCTTAAATTGGGGGACGGGGAGCAGAAGTGTTATCAAACAAAATGCAAGTAATGCATACACTAGGGCGGTCTATTCTTAGACAATCGAAACTAAACACATGGCCGTAACGCGCCTGCAATCTGCGCGATGCAATACGCACTACGCCCGTTACCAAGGAAACTGTAACATGGACTTATTTTTTACTTTACTATTTATGGAGATGTGGTTTTTTGTGACGACAAAGAATAAACCTGCCACTCTAAATGTTGAGTATTCTAATTTTAAGATATAATTTTAGAAATGTGTGCAAATAATGTCGTATATATATTTTTTAATTCGTAAAATATTCTGAGCATTTAAAATGAAATTATTGTATTGAAGTTTTCTGAATTTAATTTATTTCCATATTTAACAAAAACATCATTTTTTTGTAAAAATATACCTTTGTCAATAATTTATCACAGCAAATGTTATTCTAAGTTTTTAGCTTAAAAGAATATTATTTTTCTTACATAGAATAACTGAAAGCTTAACAAAAAGGTATACTTTTATAAAAATTGTTTTGTTTAAATCTGAAAAAAAATTTAACAAACTATTTTACAGTGATGTTTTTACTATTTCGTATTTCCAGAGCACCATTATGTTCCTCTCTTAATGTTTTTATTTCCCACATTAAATTTTTTATCAGTCTTTGTGGACTGATAAAGTTTTTTATCAACTTGTGGAACTTCCCTGTGATCCCAATCGAACAGCTAGTAGACACCTCTTTGAACACGGGTTGAGAATGGTCTATTTCAGGTAGAATCCCTGGCTTTCATGGTGGCTTAATTTCCCTCTATTACCAACAAATCGTTGTGTCGTTTAGTTTTTGACCTTGATTAGTTGAATGTCGCATAACTTGGTTAGTTGATTTTTCGTGCTTCTTCATTAGTTGAACGTAGCGTTTCTCGGTCATTTGAACGTTGCATACACTTTAGTTTGTTGATACCTTGGTCATTTGAAGGAGCCCCATTGTCTCCATTCTTTAGTCCTGGTTATTTTTAACCCCTTCCTTTGCCCATCTACCTTTCCTTGTCGTTTCCCTCACAAGGGGGTATAGTAGGTAGACGTCTCACTTCACTCTAGTTGAGAGCAAGCTTACATCAGTTAAGCAGCCCTTCCTTCGCGATACCATTACTTCTTCTTTACCCCATTAGGGGATCATTTTATCCTTTCCATCCCACCTAATTCCATCACGTTCCTTACCCTACTTCTTACATGGGGTTACATTGGGCAGACATCTGTAAATAATAGATCCCCTTAGAAACTCAGGAAATATAATTTTAACATTTAACATATAGAAGAATTTTTTTAATGCATTGCTCTCAATACGTCCACATTGTACATCCTCATACTTCCATAATCACCATGGAATGAACAAGTAATATAAACAACAAAATTTAAAGTCAATTCCTTCTGGGGTTAACAAAGAAAAACTTTATTTTTTGCCACATAACCTATAACATGAATCATATAAGCTGTTTTATGAAATCTAATATTATCACTTATTTCAAGCCAAATGGGACCAAATAACTATATTTCATATTTTGCCACTTTTGTGAAAAGTTTTTTCGCGTATATAACTAAAATTATTTGATTAAATATTTGAAACAACTGTATTAATCAATATCAATTGTCATCCACTATACGTTGAATAAAATGTGTTTGAACTTGAGTGGATGAATAAAAGGTATTTTACTAACGATTGAAAATTATAACAAGATATATGTATATATGATGAAGAGTTATTATCTGGAGTACATCCGTTCATTCTGAAGTGCACAAAATCGCAGTTCCGACGTTTCGCTAGTATCTCATCTAGCTTTGACGAGGTGAATCCAACAACAGCCGAAGAGCGAGTGAAGAGCGCAGATAACTCTGCTCCTATATAGAGAAGAATGAAGCCACGCCCATTGACGTCAGATACGTCGGAACTGCGATTTTGTGCACTTCAGAATGAACGGATGTACTCCAGATAGTAACTATTCATCATATTTTTCCATCCGTGAAGGAATACGTATCAGCATATATATATATATATATATATATATATATATATATATATATATATATATAAGGAGAGTGTGAACTAATAAAGGGAATTGAAAAAGTAGGTAAATTTAAATAGTATACATTTATATTAGAATTATATAATTACTGAAAGAATGGTTTAGGCTACTATTTTAATTGGTAATGATAATCTATTTCTGATGAAATATTTTTAACAACTTATTTTAATATATCGACAGTTTCGGTGTTTATGGATATAGACGTTTAAAGTAAACCGCGTAAAATTCGTAATTACCAGGAAAAATATGGAAATTTTATTCTTATAATTTTGTTTAAGGCTTTTTTTGTAAGAAATTTTCAAAAAAAAGAATGTAAAAAGCTAGATATAATAAATCTTTTTTCGTAATTTACCTGAAATTTATTTTACTTTGGATTAGTTGAATAAATTTTAAATAATAATATATGCCTCGATTACTCCGGTTCTAGCCAGGAGGAGCGCTGCGTAAACGTTTAAGCACAAAGGAAGGAATTGCTTTAGTGTTTGTGCAACAGGTAACAGTCGGATGTGTTTCCCTTGCAAGTCGTAAACGTTTGTAGGGGTACTTTTATGTAAGGCCATAAAAACGTGTGCTTTATTAGAAGGTATGGGCATAAATTGAAGAGCTGTACTGAGTAATTGTAAGTGAATTACAAATAAGGTTTTCATTTCGAATCCATCGACTCGGACGTCTGGCTCTGAATGTTCCCTGTTGGACAGATATAACTTGACTTTGTGTTTATTCCGGTTTTGTAGTAATTGTTTAAGCTATTTCAAGGTAGTTATAAATAAATTAAAATAATAACACAATGCATAAAAACCCATAACTCAGTATGTTTGTGTATTGAGGATTAAAAATGGTCTTTTATAAGCTATTCAATAGCATTCACTGCAGCAAACCTTAAAACGTACTGGGTTTTAAATTCATATATCTTTACTTGACATTTGAAAAATTATATTTGTATGGAAAACTATCCAAAGGGGTCACATTGGGCCATATTAGTTAGCTAGACACTACATCGGTTATCTAACGACAGGGGTGTAGCCAGGGGCACGAGCCCCCCAAACCAATTAATTTTAGCAAATAGCATTAACCTGTAAAACACATTTATTCTACTCTAACAATACTAGGAAGCAAAACTAATATTGGCTTATAATGTTTGTGAAGCGACACAAGGAACCACGGCTTTGCGCCCTGACTGACAGCGAAGCTAGCATCTGAGTGTGGGCACATTGTATTCATAGATGGCCATGTTTTATATAGCCTAATATGTTTTAGCAATACAGCTTCCCGATGACCCAACAATTGTGTAATTTCAAGTGCCAAAATAGCATAAAATATGATCTCTAGAGATAAAAATGTTAAAAACATTTATCCAAGGGGGTTCTATCAACCTAATCCTGTCTCCCTCCAATACGTCGTCCAGGCTACGCCCCTGGCTAAGGACCATATTAATTGGCTACAGACTATATTACATCAGTGCGTTGGGATCGTTAGTTCTACCTACATTCAACCTACCCCAAGGGCGGTACCAGGATAGACTATCGGGGGGCACAATGGGAGAAAAACGGGGGGGGGGCGGAAAACTTTCAAAAATAAAGGCCTGGAAGTGAAATTTTAAGCTGTTATTGTACTTTAAAATCACAGGGAATTTTGCATTTTTTCCCATCAAAACATCCATTTTACCTTAAAATTACAAAGATACCGCAATTATTTGTGTTTAACTTTCATCAAACGGCTCGGTCTGACGAGGACGACGCGGAGTCGTAGTACACAGTATAGCCGAGGCGGTACGGAACTAGTGCGCGACTTGTAACATGCCAGTGTTGTTTGTGCTGGGGGGAACTACCAGTGTTATCAGATGAATTTATAAACCTATCGTTACATAAATGTAAAAACAATATACATTCCTTTAAAATGAAGTCAAATGAAAAATACACCTTTTTAAGTAATCTGGGATAAATTTAAATGATTTCAGAATATGAAAAATATATTATATATTTCTAAAATAAAAATAGTAGGCCTCCCCACATTCTCGGGGGTGCAATTGCCCCACCCCTTGAGCCGCTCTTGACCTACCCTTCCTTGTATTTATTACGATATGGTACCGTAGCAGGTAGACATATTCTTAAGTCTTCAATAGAGTGTAGCGATCTACCTCAAGGATACGCTCGGGACGTACATCTGTTCCTTAATTTTGATTACGTTAATTTTAATCCTCTTCTTATCCTTCAAAGGCAGTGATACTATCCTAACCTGTTCACTTTAAATATGCAGTCCTACTGTAAAAGAAGCTGTTTATGTTTTTAAAATAAATATTATTTTGCTAAAAACCGAGTCTGTAGTTTTTTAGAAAAAAACAAATAAGGCTGTTTTAAAAATCCCCTCTTTAAAAATAAATTTAAATAAATGGTGTAGACAAACTTTAGAAATTCTCGTTAAAAACAAATTAAGCCCTCCACGATAAGCACTGCTTTAAGGTGGTTTTAATTGTACGAAGTCCTAATTATTAATAATTAACCCAAATAGCTGTTTTATCAGTTTGTGTTTTATACGAAATGTGTTTTCTATTTTTTTTATATAAATACCGAAAAAAACAAAATCGTTATGAGTACAAGATGTTCTCTATAAATCTATATGTGAAGGAAATTCAGGTTTAAATATTTATAGAAAATTGTTGGACTTTGTTGTATTTATTTAACATTTACACTAAACCAATAACATTTACACTAAACAAAAGGTTTACAACATCGACAAACCATTAGAAATACTTTGACTGCCATAGTTTACCTCGGAATAGAATCCTTATTTATAAATCGTAAAGAGAGAAGTTTCATATTTTGCGTGATTTTTTTATTAAAAATACTGCTGGAAATTTCAAATTAGTTAATCTGGAATTCTCAGAGTAGTAGGTTGTCATACGATTAACGGTATTAATTTTTAGTTAATTTATCAATTGAAGAATATTTACGTCTAATGCCTAGCTGAATCTCAAATTTGTTTTATTACTTAAAATTGTTTTGTGTGCATTGATTTTCCTTAAATATTTAAAATACTTGAGCACATTTCGTAGTTTCCATACGAGGTTTGCAAAGTAACCTATCCTTAGGTACTAAATACATGTCTTTACGAAGAACAAATAACTTCTAAAACATAAGATGGTTTTTTAAATTCCGAATTAATTTTTGAAATAACTTCTTGTTCTTCCTTCTGTAATTTAACGTTAAATTTAGCAATCTTCAAGTAATGTTCTGCATAAATAACTTGCAATTAAAAATAGCGCAAAAATATTTAGTAAAGCAACCCACGGACGTTCTATATCAATTTTTTATTTCTTAAAGATGAATAACTGAATAGGACGAAATTTACATAATAATAGCTAAACACTTGATGGTTTTGAAGTTTAGGCTGTATAGTTAACCTTGATCGGATGAATGCGCAGGCGCGGAGGATAATAACAGCTGATGATGATTCATCACCATCGCTTCGTAGCGATCGGATCCGAACTCCAAACTGTAAAGCCTGACCCACTTACCTGCCCAACGTGTGTATGGAGGCGGCCATTGCGTAACGGAAGGAGGTCGAGCAAGTGTTCAATACTTACTACGCGAAAATCGATTTGTCCGGTTTATGGAAGAACTGTATTATATTCGAACATCTAAAAATATTGCCAAAATAATTGTAAATAGCTACCATAATAAAATAGACAGGTAGGAAATTGAGTTGTATATATGTCTGGAATAAATGTATAATTAGATACACTTAAATTCGTTTTAAGCGTATATACTTCAAAAGGGTTAAATTCCATTAAATCCCCCTTCAATTAAAGTCTTATTATAGCTGTAAATCTTCGGTTAGAATATTTTTTGCTAAAAAAACAAAAACCAAACTCTTTTCCAAAGGAAACTAACCAACTTAATGAACGTTACTTACGTTAAGCCGAGATAAATTGAGGTAACTATTTCACTTCAGCAACCGATACGCTTCCATTAGGAAATTTTATTTCTAACCTCACATATCCTTAACATCTTTTTTTAAACCAAACCCGATCTACACAGTTACTTTGTAGCTATATTGATATTATTGAGCGTATAATATTTCAGGGCTTGAAAAGGTCCTGAAAAATCACGGACTTTTGTCCATATTTTGCTAATAACAATCTAATTTTCAATAATGTTTATTGTAGCAATAAGACTCAGTACTTTTATCGATGTTTGATTTTCTATTACTCGTAGTTATCAATAAAAGGATGTGTAAAATATAAACATGATCAGAGAACGCAACGAATGTTTTATCACAATTAATTTTTCACAAAACAATGTAAAATTGTATTGGAAATTGATATTATTCAGTCCGTTTTGTCTTCAAGCTAAATACCGATTGTTTCAAGTGGGCCTTACAACAGGTTGGCATTCAACCGAAGTGTTTGAAATACTGTAGCTTCTATAAATGACCTATAGTTATTTGGAGAGTAATTAGTAAAAGAACAAAGCTCTACTTCAGTTAAACCAGCCTTTCCACATCAATAATAATTTCTATGTCCTTTATTATTCTATTTCCCTAATGTAACTTATATAAAAATAGCTTCACTCTAGAGCTTTGGTAAAAAGTGGATTTCCTTTGTTACTAAGACTCTTCATTAGTTAGCCGAAAGGATTATACCTACCCCATAATCCTTCCCTAAATTCTAGACCTGGATTCCAGCGTGCTTAGCTTAATCCTTTGCACGTCCTTCATAGGCCTTAATGAACAGCTGCTTTACGTCGTAAAGCTATACCAAAATAACTCTTGATTTTAATTTTTTAAAATAAAAATCCTTGGAATATTTTTAACTGTAATAAATGTTTACTAATACTAACACGATAGTGGCTTTTTACAGTCGTGCCGACGCGAGTTTGTCCCTATCCCCATAACTAGGAACATCGATCAGAGATATATGACAGAGATGTTGACCTTGCATTTAATGTTTCCCTATACTTGAATAAATAACATTATGCCTTACATGTAGTCTGCAATTGTTTTAAATGTTTTAATTTAAATAAATTATTTTACAATTTCATATTTGTTTAAAAATGTTAAATGAATTACACCTACTATCCGCATGTATTATAAAGAATAAATGCATACACTCAGATATTTATTTAAAAAATAATGATAATATATTTATAAGTTGTATTTAAAGAAGTAAGAAGTAAATTTGAAAAATTGTAGCTTACAAATCTTGCTTAAAATAAAGTTAGCCTCCGATTAGGCTATATCGTGTGAAAACGTTAAACAATAAAACTAGTTTTATAAATCGATTACTAAAATAAAAAAACCTTATTTATTTAGGAAAAAATGTTTTATGATTTTACATGTTTCAGGCAATATGATGTTACATCTTACATCCTTACAATATTGTATTCTTCTGTAGTACATGATGTTTCGTCTTACGGATTGACAGCGTGTTGGTCGCCGTCTGAGGGCGTGTGAAAGGGTGCCGCAACCCAATACACCCTTTAGACGGGCTACATCCTGTGGCATTTCCTATTGAACTACAAAGACGTGTTGGGTTACATCGTGGACCCAACCCAGCTTTGCAGGAAACGTATCTTCTTTAGCTCAAACAGATTTTTTTAGTGGTTAAAATTGCTAATTCTCTACTACGCAGTTTTAGTATATATGTTCTTTTTATAGCGGTGGAAGACCTTTATATGTTTTCTTAGAAATATAGTTTTGTAAAGCTTTTGGTTCACCATAAAAAACCCGTGGTTGAGGTATATATGTTCTTTTTATGGCGTTTAAAGAGATCTATATGTTTCTAGAAATATGGCTTTGTAAAGCTTTTGGTTCACCACAAAAAAACCTGGTGTTAGTATATATGTTTTTTTATAGGCGTGAAAGACCTCTTTATGTTTCCTAGAAAATGGTTTTTAAAATGGATAAATGGTAAAAAACGTTTTTTTTTCATTTTATGTTGCAAATAATGGGGGAGGTCTTGACTTTCGGTATATGTGATACGTCTGGCCTACGTATTGATCGTTCCATCAAGTTCAAATTGTGTGCACTAATTAAATAGTTTCTTTCTTATTCACACACACGCTCGCTCTCATTTCTTTGTGTGTTCTTTAATTTGTTTGACAGAACTTTCATCATCCCCGCTAAAACCCTAGTTTATTCCTGTGGCTTACTGCTTTTTTGGCCGTCTAGAATCGATAAGCTCGGAACGGTAACTATTAAAAACATTTGTGTTAATTTTTTACCCCATCTTATCTATAGTTATTTAACCATCAGTCTTTTTAATTTGCGATGTTCAAATTCTGTAAAGTTTGTTTTTGTTTTATGTTATTTGTTTCTTTTATAATTATTAATAATTGACTTATGTTTGCTTTACATTTTTATTTTTTTAACTACTAGGTTTTAGTTGATAATAGTATATTTTAAAATTTATTTTTAGAGTTATTTAATGGATTTTCTAACGGACAATCAATTTAATTACAATAATTGTTTTATTAATTTTGAAATTCGTTTGTTTTTGTTTCAGAATAACCAGCAATACTCTCACAATGAACGTATTCCTGACGTAGCAGGAAGATAAAGTAAGTTTATTTCCCTGAATTTATTGTATAGTCATATATATATATATATATATATATATATATATATATATATATAAATGTATGTGTGAATGCGCGCGCGTGCGTGTGTGTACTTTATATGATAGGTGTAAATCACTAGTCACTCCTTTGATATATACTTAGGCCTACATACAGTATTTTAGTTTTCTGACTTTCCTGTTACCAAATTCAACACTTCGTTGATTGACACAAACTCTAATCCGGAATTATTTATCAGTAAAATTACTAGTTATCTAGGTTTTATCAAAAAATAAATAATATTTATAGAAAGAAGTATTAGCCTACTTAAACTTGCAATAAAACATTTCCACTATGGTTGCCAGAAAATTCCTTTGAACTATTACCCTTGAAGCAATGAAAAGCTTTAACCGAGTGCAAGCTGCATTTACTTTGATATCTGAATAGATTAGTTCATGCTATTCAAGCATTCATTATATTCAGACTTTTTCAGTACTTTTATGTCTACTTCGTTATTTGAACGTCAAACTCTAGAATTTTGGGTTTAAAGATACTGGTAGAAATTTTTCAGTGCAAAACAGAAAACATATAATATTGTTAAACTTAAATGAACATTTTAAAATAAAATTTCAAGTTTATTTCCTTAAGTAAGACAGTAAATATTTTTTCTTTAAAAAAAACCTTTTAATTAACTATTCATCTCAAGGTATCCACGTATGTTTTGTAATACCATGGGATGCAATAATGTTCCGTTAATCTTCGTCTCGGTGAATTTCAGATTTGAGGTGTATGGGCTATGAAGAAATTTGATTTATCTGTCAATCCTTAATAAGTGTTTTCACTTCTAAGTTTTCTTTTCTTCTCGTGAAAATGTAGCGTTCATGTTGCATTCGAGTTTTTCCTTGAGATCGTTTGCCCAGTTTTCATCTTTATACCTCTGCTAGCTGGGAATACCCCTTAATTTTTAAACATGATTTCGGGTTGCTGGTAGACCCTGTCTTCTTCTTCGATTGTTACGGACTGTCTCCGCTGCTCTATTTCATGTAGCGATCCCAGTACCAGGGAATCATAATATTACCATAGTCTTGCTTAATTCTGTCTAAACCTCCTTTTCGTTTAAGGGGTGTCGTAGAAACCTCTTTATGACCCCGGTAGAGTGTAAGGCTATTTTAGGTAACTGATTCTACATACATGACGTCATAAAATCTTCCATAAGTCCTATACCGGGAGATTTTATATCGTTATATTAGGCCTGCCCATATTCAATATCCTTTCCCTTCCCTCGTATTCGTTATACGGATTGATCGCCTTAACCATACAATAAAATCAAATATTTGTAATGTGCGTGAGAAAATTTGTGGCTTGTTAAGTGGCATTATATCATTTACGCAGGGAAAAGAATGTGGGAGGAATTTGCTAAAGTAGAGGTACAATTAAAAATAAGACATTCTGATTGAAAGATTTTAAAGTATTTTTCAATTCATTGTATTAGCTCATACTCTCCTGATATATATATATATATATATATATATATATATATATATATATATATATATATATATACATATATATATAAAGAACTAAGTCAACAGACAAATACAAGAATTATAATTGAATTTACAATTCAAAGCTTTTCGTTGGCTAACAATACCAACATCATCAGGAATATTAAACCAAATATTCCTGTTGATGTTGGTACTGTTAGCCAACGAAAAGCTTTGAATTGTAAATTCAATTATAATTCTTGTATTTGTATTTTGACTTAGTTCTTTATTAATACACAAGAATACATATTGCGATATTTATATATATATATATATATATATATATATATATATATACTGTATATACAAATTTTAAATCTTAATAAAATACGTTTTTCATCATCCAGTCAAGTTCAAATACATTTTAACTCACAGTGGACAAGTGATGTTAATACAGTTTTTTCAAATATCTATACAATAATTTAATTATAAAAATTTGGGGGGGGGCTAGGTCGGATTCGAAATGATTATCTTTATGTTCGAAGTCTATCGCTTTGTCACTGCGTGACGTTCCCATAGCTAGCAATGTACTTCTCGAAAATGTATATGAATTTTTTTTACCTCCATCTGGTTGTCTTCGAAACCTTCTTTGACCAACTTTAAATTGTTGCCATGGTTACCTCATAATATCATAAATAATGCTTTAGGATTAAAAATGAATGAAAAAAATAAAATAAACAAACAAACTGGATTATCAGTATCAATTATTGCTTTACAAGCGGACAATGCGAAAAGAATGCGAATAGAAACTACAACACAATCCAAGCGACGAAAATGAGAAAGAATAAATAGTAACAAACAATAATAATAGTCCAACACCATACATAGAAAAGAAAATGGAAAACTGCAAGGATTCGCTTTTGATTTTGCTTCTTAGTATTGTTTATTCAGACATATAATATATTTATACATATTTATATTACTTGTAATTATAAAATAAAAAGAAACTAAAATAAAATCTTTCTTTGTTGATTCAAGTAGGTAATTGCTTGAAAAAAATTTTATATTGCTTTTTTATTTTAAATCGGTTAATATATTAATTAACGTCGCTTTCACTTAAACTTCAACGTATTTTTTTATTCTTATTTCCATAATCCGTGCCTTATGTCATCTGTTGATGGAAAATCAAATACACCTTCTAACCTTTAAAACACCGTTCACAATCATACTATACAAATATTATAAGAGCGAATACAAATTTCACAATGCAATTACAAGTTTGTTGTACGATTTTGAGCGAAATATATTTGGAATTACGCCGAATGAGGTTAATAATCTTGTAGAGAAGGTTGCGAAGTAGGTTAGGTTGGTTAAATGTCAGGTAGATGGCATCTAAACCAGTAGACTGTAACACGCGATATGTTTGTCAGCTGGTTATGACTTTTATTATTACAGCTGGTTCCATCATATTGTTGTAGCTACTACTACAATGATAGTATATAAGTAGGATATCAGTAGTATTATGATATTATATCAGTAGGGGTTCTGTCATAGCTTCCTCCCTTTGTCCTACTATTTCACTCGACCTTCCTTATCTTTCTTCATGTATGTTGAGAAATAACGAGTGTAGGTTATCAAATTGTTATATTTATGTACGGGTATAGGTTACTATCTACGGGTATACGTTACTATCTACAGGTATAGGTTACTATCTACGGGTATAGGTTACTATCTACGGGTATAGGTTACTGTCTACGGGTATAGGTTACTATCTACGGATATAGGTTACTATCTATGGGTATAGGTTACTATCTACGGGTATAGGTTACTATCTACGGGTATAGGTTACTATCTACGGGTATAGGTTACTATCTACGGGTATAGGTTACTATCTACGGGTATATGTTACTATCTATGGGTATAGGTTACTATCTAAGGGTATAGGTTACTATCTACGGGTATAGGTTACTATCTACGAGTATAGGTTACTATCTACGGGTATAGGTTACTATCTACGGGTATATGTTACTATATACGTGTATATGTTACTATCTACGGGTATAGGTTACTATCTACGAGTATATGTTACTATATACGTGTATATGTTACTATCTACGGGTATAGGTTACTATCTACGGGTATAGGTTACTATCTACGGGTATAGGTTACTATCTACGGCTATATGTTACTATCTACGGGTATAGGTTACTATCAACGGGTATAGGTTACTATCTACGGCTATATGTTACTATATACGTGTATATGTTACTATCTACGGGTATAGGTTACTATCTACGGGTATAGGTTACTATCTACGGCTATATGTTACTATCTACGGGTATAGGTTACTATCTACGGGTATAGGTTACTATCTACGGGTATAGGTTACTATCTACGGCTATATGTTACTATCTACGGGTATAGGTTACTATCTACGGGTATAGGTTACTATCAACGGGTATAGGTTACTATGACCGCCACAAAGTATGCAGTCCTGCATGCGTGAATACTTTTCCCTATTCCCATTACGATATGATCGTTACGTCTTTACCGTAGTAAAGTCTATAGCTAGGCTTTCCTAGCGACGGGATTTTTGCCCCTTGCACGACTTGTTACACTCAGCGTGTTGAGTCGCCTACATATTTTTAATTGAATTGTTTTCCTAGCTACAGGTTTTTCAGAATGTGTTTGCAGCAGATGTAAACACTATCACTGGGCGAACACGTCCATGGGACTATGAGTTCAGTTCACAATCATGTATCGGCTACGTCTTATACTGGTACACTTAATCATTGGAAAAAGAGAATTGTAAACTAATGAAAGTGATAAGACTATTCAGTAATCAAGTTTTTCAACTTAATTATCAAGCGATAATACAAGTTTTTAGTAGCTTACACTACAAGTAGTGGCGTAGCACGTTATACGCTGACGCAACAAGCGTAACGCGTTTGCCCGACTGTCCCAAGAGGAGTCAATTGCGTCGCGTACTGCGTATTCACTGTTGTTGTGCGAAGTTTTGTTTGGGATATCTATAGGACTTTGGGTTTATTACAGGAATCGTGTTTGACTGTTGCTTGAGATGAGTGTAAGAAACGGAAAAGTGTGAGAGATATAGTCATTTTTTCAATATGTTCAAATTAAGCCCCACCACAAAAATCATTACTCGCAATTTATAGACGTTATTTAGCAGGTAGTTTAAAATATGACGTCATGTGAACACGAACAGGTGGGTAGAACAGAAAGCTGATCAACGTACTAAATAAAATGTCAAGGATGTAGTGAAACCATGAAGTTAAACTTCTTGGAATCATTTATTTAAGCTTTCTTGACGAGTTTGGTTATAAATGTTGGGTATGGACTTTGACGAACTTTATATTAGTTGAATTTAACTATGATACACTCTGATGGTTTTACACTGTTACAGCGAAACCGTCAAAACACAAGCTAAAAGCAATATTATCACCGTTTACTTATTTCGAACTGCGTACTAGGGGCTGTAATTACGAGATTTGTATATTATTTGTTTGTCACGAAATAATATGCATTTAGTACAACGCCTATTCTCGAATTATATTCTCATTTCCCTAGCTGTCACGGGTACACAAAATCTGTCTAACTTACATCTAGTCAAAGCTAAAGGATTAAGCCGTACACATTTAGTTGTTCAATAAATCATCGAAGATAATTTGCATTTATAAAATTTTACACGAAGGTCTTTTAAAAACGAGAATTACATTCGTAGTTAAAGAGAGTAGAAAAGCCTCGGTTGTATACAGCCACGACTCTTAGTTGGCAAAGTCCTTGATCTGCTCCAGAGAAAGTTTTATGCAGAGAACTTCACATTAAATAAAATTGCTGCACTGTCTAGATACGCCGCGAGGTACAAATCGGAAAGGACGTGTAGTGCTTGACGAGGAAAGGTCCAAGCCTAGTGGTAAACGTGACATTAATGCAGAATGCAGTTCGAATTACAGTCTTCAACGTCTACCTAGCAACTTATATTTTGTTAGTTTCTTTGCCTGCGTGTAAGCATCAGCAAACAAGATGAAATGTTATATCCCTATCCACCTAGATTACTGTTCTCAGATTTTGCTATACGTAGCACCCGAGGAGCATTTGTTTTTTTGAAGTGATAATACTCGTACTTTACGCGCGGTGATCAAAACATGAGATTAGATCATTGCTTTCGCGTCACGCTATTTCTGAAACGCATACCTTACAGCATATACCTTACAACATATGATTTCATGTAACAACTGATTTTGTGTTATAAGTTATGTTGTAGAACAGTTATTTTGCACGTAGATTATTGTTAAATAGTTTTGATCAGTTAATAAATATGTTAAATTATTTAAATTTTTATAAATCTCAATACAAATAATTCAATATAACGATAATAATAATTTATGCAATTTTAATCCAATTTTTGAAACGAAAACATTTATAAGCCCGTCTTATACTTTTTAAAGAGCTGATTTGTTTTAGTTAAAAAAAAATTATTCAAAAAACATGTAACAAATGTTTTTTGCTACCCACACTATTTTATTATTAACTACGATAAATATTAGTATTTAATAAATACATTCTTGGAATAAAAATCTAAAAATTAAATGAAAAATGTATAAATTCATATTTTTGACGATTTTAGTTGAAACTTTTACGAAACTATCAGTTCTACTTTGTTATTACTTCTGTCGGGACTCCCCCGAGTGTCGGAACCAAATTTGTTCTACTCCTGTTTATTTCTATCTCCCCTTGTCTATATCTATCTCCCCCTGTCTATTTCTATCTCCCCCTGTCTATTACTATCTCCTCCTGTCTATTTCTATCTCCCCCTGCCTATTTCTATCTTTCCCTGTCTATTTCTATCTCCCTCCTGTCTATTTCTATCTCCCCCTGTCTATTACTATCTTCTCCTGTCTATTTCTATCTCCCCCTGCCTATTTCTATCTCCCCCTGTCTATTACTATCTCCTCCTGTCTATTTCTATCTCCCCCTGCCTATTTCTATCTTTCCCTGTCTATTTCTATCTCCCCCTGCCTATTTCTATCTTCCCCTGTCTATTTCTATCTCCCTCCTGTCTATTTCTATCTCCTCTTCTTCTTCCTAGGAGGTATAATTGGTTTACACCTCTTTAATACCTCTATAGAGAATAGAGCTTATTCAGGTACTTCACACTTGATCCCTCCTTATCGACCAATAGTTTTATGTGTCTCTTAATCCTACACAATACTTTCCTTTCCCATTCTTCGTAGACGATATTAGTCATACTGACTGATTGCCTTATAACTACTAAAACAATCGACCTTAATCGATGTCTGACTAGCGTGTCGAAACTGCAAGTATAGAACACACCAAGAGCCTTATAACAATAGCTCATAAAATGTGATGTTTGCGAATATGGAGAGCGCTCTTAGCCTACGTGCGACATGTTTACGCTAGAGTCGTGTATAATAAGGCTTTGTATTTTTGTTTGTTATTATAGGCCGAGCGACGCGTTTAGCTAATGCGGATCTCGTGAAAGATTAAATAAAGGCAGGTGTTGCGAGTAACCTTCTACACCGGAAGTCTAAATAGCGCAGGTGTTGGTATCAAGCTCTTTATTAGTCAGTGTAATTGTTATTGCAAACTTTTCTCATAATAGAAGATATTTTTTTTTAACTTTTAATAATTTTACGCTGGAAACTATCCGTAGAAGCTGGTTGCAATAAATTGTGGATGTTTCAGTGTTTTAGTGATTTCTTAATATATGAAATTATTTCTGTTTAAAATCCACGTAAAAAAGTATTATTTATTATTTTCGATGTCCCAGTGTTGACATGTAATTTACTTGATTATTTTACTAAATTCAATATTCTAAACAATAAAAAATTCGATAAACAAAAGCTGCTAAGCTTGTATGGTTTAAGTTGTATCTCAGCATTGTAAACCCAACTACGCGACACTTATAAAAAAGGCGAGTTGATGAGAGGGGAATTACTGTAGTTATTCGCTTGTAACTAAACCCTTACTGTTTATATTATAATAATAACGTGTCTATGTTAACTCATGGTGCACGCAACTCTCTCTCGGTTGAGATCAGGTCTACTTCGGTAGAGCAATGACAATTATTTCCTGTTCGTAGTATCAAGAGGTCATTATGACCTTTCTATAGCCTTACCTAATTCCAACGACATTTACTAACCTTTTAAGTCGGTTTGAAAAGTAGGTAGAGAGTAGGTCTAAGTAAGAAACCCCTATATGCTCTTCCAGAATGTATTATGTCCCTACTTAACCCTATCTCTATTCACAGTCGTATTTTACTCTTCGTAAATCATTTAATAGTCATACTGTCTCCCTTAAAACCACACACACGCGCGCACGCGCGCAAACAAATTGTTTTAATTTTGTAATATTAGTTTTATATTAGTTGTTATTTTGTTTAATTTGTAATCGGTGTAATTCCATAATTACTTTTTTGATTTCTCTAATCCCATATATTTCGGTACATCTTTTGGTTATTCTTGAATATATTATAAGTAAAATTGTGTTTAATAATATTGTATTTTTAGTTTTTATTAATAATTTCTCGAACGAAATTCCAGTAGGGTATATCGCCTTCTATGGTTCTTCTCACAAACACAGTCGTATAGGCAATGTAGTTAATGTAAGGGGTCTCTTATTAGTAAAAAGTCATAATTAAAAAAATCCAAAGAACAAAAACAAGTAACATAACAGACAAATATAAGCCGGATTGTCAAGATATTTGTTTTTATTTCGAAATATACTTGTGCAATATTCACGAAATATCCGTGAAAATTCAACGCAAAACTCAGGAACTGATTCGAAACGCAGGACTGACGGACTAATGTTCTTGGCTTTGGAAGAATTTGTTTCTCTCTAAAACCTTTCAAAGAGCTTTTTAACTACAAATGTACTAATATTTGCGTAAGTTTAGCCAAGGCTTTAAATATTTATGAGTGGTATAATGGCCAAACAACTCCCTGTATTTAGGATAATAGCGGACTTCGGCTTGAGACATGAGAGCCTAACATCCCCTATGTTCTACACCTGGGATTCCCAAACTTTTTTCATCCACGCCCCCTCCACTTTACACTCTAAATAAATGCTATGGGTATATGAAAAAAAAATAAAATAATATATAAATTGAAAACAATAAACATACTTTCACAAGAAACAATATATCATTTCAAGTTTTAATTTGCAAGGTAAATTTTAACTGTTAAGAGAAAAATCTGTTAGTGAGATGCTTGAGACTGCATTTATTACACTAGCATGTCTATTTCAGGTTGTATTTTAGTAAGGACGCAACCCAAGGCGTTAGCAACATCAAGTATTTTCCTATATTATTGAATATATTTAATTTATCTTATTACTTTACAACTGGTCTCGCCCTACTGACTTGCCTTCACACCCCCAATGGGGGGGGGCCCACATTTTGGGAACCTATATTGTAGACCGAAGAGCTTTACCTGGTCATCTTATTCCTATCTGTATCCTCGTAACTTTTCCATGCTCCTCTCCTGGTATTTTCCTTAGTGCTACCTATAGTCCAAAAGCAATGAACTGCACAGTAGCGTAATTATTATTAATAAACAATTAATTACAAAAAAAAAAATTTTTAAGGAAAAAAATTATATACATTTTTTTTTAATCGTTACAAATCATCATCGTATACTCTTCTGATGATGTTAACTGTGTTAGCGAAATGTACATAAAGGTTGTGTAAATGTTTTAGGAAGGGTTTATAAATTCTTAATTAATTACCTGTAGGCATATTCTTTTCTCATTCATAGCTTGTAAGATAAATTCTTCCTCAAGTTCCAGTGGTATAAATGCTATGTTTATTTACATTCCTTTCCATACATTAATTGGCGGCAATGTTGACTAACTGCCTTTAAAAACAAATACATTTGGAAAAACATTCAGATATTGTTTACGATTTTAAAACGGAATTTTCTGAGAGACGATGGCAAAACCATCCTAAATTTTATTCATAATTATTTGTTATCGGCCGTGTAATTTTTAAGTGTTTATTACACATTACATGAATTCCTTCAACGCACTGTACTTTTAACCACAGCATTCTTATCCTAAAACTGTCATACGAAGCAGTTGTAATGTTTCCAGTTATACGGTGCATTGTTTTTCGTAAAATTAAAACATTGTTCGTCTTGTTAGCTCTTAATTGTCGGTCGTCATCTTAATTGCCAATGAAATAATAGAAAATGCACTTGAAAACTGTGGTGGAGGGGGAGTGACCATGGCGTTGCTAAGCAACGCAGCGTCACCGACATTGATCCCTCTCGAATGACCTTCACCATGACCCTCCGCAACCTTGTCTGCTTACAAACAACGTAAACATCACAAATCTAGTTACTGATGAATCCTTTTAGCATTTTTATTAATTGTAGAGTGAATTTAGTTACCTTTATAATTTCTATTCTCTTTATTTTTAGGTATCCAGACTATGGCTGTTGCCATACGGAATACTATGGCTGTTGCCGTACGGCATGCTATGGCTACACGACCATACGGCGAACTATAGCTGTTGCCATACGGAATACTATGGCTGTTGCCATACGGAATACTATGGCTTTTGCCATACGGCGAACTATAGATGTTGCCATACGAAATACTATGGCTGTTGCCATACGGCGAACTATAGATGTTGTCATACGGCATGCTATGGCTACACGGCCATATGGCGAACTATAGATGTTGTCATACGGAATACTATGGCTGTTGCCATACGGCGAACTATAGATGTTGCCATACGGCATGCTATGGCTACACGGCCATACGGCGAACTATGGCTGTTGCCATACGGAATACTATGGCTGTTGCCATACGGCGAACTATAGATGTTGCCATACAGAATAATATGGCTGTTGCCATACGGCGAACCATAGCTGTTGCCATACGGAATACTATGGCTGTTGCCATACGGCGACTATAGATGTTGCCATACGGAATACTATGGCTGTTGCCATACGGCGAACTATAGATGTTGCCATACGGAATACTATGGCTGTTGCCATACGGCGAACTATAGATGTTGCCATACGGAATACTATGGCTGTTGCCATACGGCGAACTATAGCTGTTGCCATACGGAATACTATGGCTGTTGCCATACGGCGAACTATAGCTGTTGCCATACGGAATACTATGGCTGTTGCCATTCGGCGAACTATAGATGTTGCCATACGGAATACTATGGCTGTTGTCATACGGCGAACTATAGATGTTGCCATACGGCATGCTATGGCTGTTGTCATACGGCGAACTATAGCTGTTGCCATACGGAATACTATGGCTGTTGCCATACGGCATGCTATGGCTACACGGCCATACGGCGAAGTATAGCTGTTGCCATACGGAATACTATGGCTGTTGCCATACGGCATGCTATGGCTACACGGCCATACGGCGAAGTATAGCTGTTGCCATACGGCGAACTATAGCTGTTGCCATACGGAATACTATGGCTGTTGCCATACGGCGAAATATAGATGTTGCCATACGGAATACTATGGCTGTTGCCATACGGCGAACTATAGATGTTGCCATACGGAATACTATGGCTGTTGCCATACGGCAAACTATAGCTGTTGGCATACGAAATACTATGGCTGTTGCCATACGGCGAACTATAGATGTTGCAATGCGGAATACTATGGCTGTTGTCATACGGCGAACTATAGATGTTGCCATACGGCATGCTATGGCTGTTGTCATACGGCGAACTATAGCTGTTGCCATACGGCATGCTATGGCTGTTGCCATACGGCATGCTATGGCTGTTGCCATATGGCATGCTATGGCTGTTGCCATACGACATGCTATGGCTGTTGCCATATGACATGCTATGGCTGTTGCCATACGGCAAGCTATGGCTGTTGCCATACGGCATACTGTGGCTGTTGCCATACGGCATGCTATGGCTGTTGTCATACGGCAGACTATAGCGATCGCCATATGGAATACAATGGCTGTTGTGATACGGCAAACTATAGCTGTTGCCATACGGCATGCTATGACTGTAGTCATACGGCAAACTATAGCTGTCGCCATACGGAATACAATGGCTGTTGTGATACGGCAAACTTTAGCTGTTGCTATACGGCATACTATGGCTGTTCCCATACAGCATACTATGGCTGTTGCCATACGGCATACTATGGCTGTTGTGATACCGCATACTATGACTATTGCCATGCGTCAGGGATGACCAATTTCTTAACCCTAAATGCCACTTCAATATTTTTAGTGAAGATGAGGATATCACAGGTAACCCCACACATACATTGATAAGCCAAATATAGGCAATACGTATATCGTATAGTGTGCGTCGTATATGAAATAATATGAATCAATAAACCTTCCGCAAAATATTTTCATATAAGTGGTCAACTAACTGAGGTATGATTTGATTTGAACCCTAGATTCATCCAAGGCCACAGAAAAGTAACCAGCCTCCTTAAATAATGCCACTTAATTTATTTGATACATTGCTCCTTATATCTTCAACACTCCTAGTGACGGTATGTTTTGAAAGTAAAACTTATGAAGTCGTTTTTTCGTATCCAAAGATTCGATCTATTTATAGACAGTATTTATTAAGTAACGCACCCTCAGAAAATTGTTTTTTCAGCCTTATTTATCTCTGCACTTACATATACGAAACTAATAGTATGTTTTTTTTGTAAAATTATAGTTAATTAAAAATGCTTTTTTTACGCCTAACCTTTTTCTTTAAATCAGATGCAATAGCAATTCTCCTATATATTTGTTTCACATTTAATAATATATCAAAAATATAATGTTTTTAAAATTCTTCCTGGGCCGCATAAAACCAGATCGCGAGCCTAGTTGCCCATCCCTGCCATACGCCAGGCTATGGCTTTGCCATACGGCATGCTATAGCTGTTTACTAATTGCAACAGCTATGGCTGTTTTTCACCAATTTTGTTGTGGTTTACAATGGTATGATTCATAAATAGGCTTATTGTTCATTAACAGATTATAATTTTCATATACAAGTCGCTATAAATTTAGAGCTGAGATTCAACTGACGTTCTTAGTACATTTTACTAAACTTTTCACAGGAAACCTGTGCTTGATAGGGAGTGGCTGTAACTCAGATACGTGATCCTATCCAAGTCAACCACAATTACCTCTGCTCCCAGAATTATTTTGCTAGTCCTCCATTTATTTACACACCCTGATCCGTCTTCATAGACGAGAGATTAAATGTTAAATCCTACTTATGACCCCGAGAGGTTTGCTTTAGGAATACAACTCCGTACATGTTATGCCATAACCCTCCCATATATCGGAGAAAAGGAGATTTTTTATCCTTCACCAAATTCTGTTCGTTATCTACAATGTTTCCTTATCGTTATTAATAGTTATCACTGATCCCCTTGCAATCACAGAACACTCCAAGACATTTGACCAACAAGACCATCTGGGATTATAGAGATGTGCTTTTCTTGACAAAAAGTATGCAAGTTTCCATTCTCTAAGAATTCGTTTGAAGCAGTTCGCGTGTAGTAGATCATTGTCGCTTTTCATTGTTAGTTAATACCACTTGGTTATCATGTTGGATCCCAGACAGTAACGGTTGTTATGTAGTTTTTAATTAAATATAAAATTATAATTTTTTATGAAGGAAAATTCGGTGGATAAATGAGTCAATAAGTGTTTATGCTTATACCTTTATAGCCACCGTGTATAACAGCGAAAGTCTAAAGTGAGGTTTAGGAGGTATGAAGTTTTACCTTCTCGTGTTACAGATTTGATTGTTAAGCCTTAGGGCTTTGTTTTTTGTTGCAAAACCGTTTCAGGCTTGATAAGAAGAACAAACAAGTTGCCGAAATGTTGCTGTAATTATAATAAATAATTATTTACTAGTTTATCAACCACATTTTCCTTCATAAAAAACTTCATCTAAATAACCTTGAATATATTTTTATATTATATTCATCTGTGTTAATAAATGATATTATCTTTACAGGAGCATACCATGGCAGTATCAGGGACAGGAGGATCGCACTCAGCGTCCTTGGGCCTTATGTCTTGTGTGCGGGAATCATCTCCGCCGGACGGGGTCGACGCTGAGGAAGTCCATCATGGTAAGCGATAGTATTAAAACATTACTTACTGCGTAAAATATTTCTTCACAGTAAGTTTATTCTGGAGGTAATTGTTTAGAAACATACACGGGCTCAAGGAACAGAATAGCAATAAACCATCCATGATGTGGTTGAAGAGCACGTGTGACAATAGATTTGTGTGACCTAGAAAGACCTGGGAAGGCCCGTAGCAAGACACAAGCTTCTCTAAGAGTAATATAGCAAACAATTTGTAGATAGCGGGTAGACCACTATGCTACCGGAAGGGAGCAGATTTACTTTAGTTATAGGGCAAATCCAGATTAATCCCCCCACCCCCCAGGATGATTATTAAGTTTCTATTTACATTTTTAAGGCTAAAACAATTACTGTACTCTACATTGGCCAGTTTGTACACATTTTTATATTTCCAAACTCTCGTAAGGAAATTCAGATACAACTTACGTTTTCATCAAACGAATCAATATAGGTCTCTCTCTCTCTCTCTCTCTCTCTCTCTCTCTCTATATATATATATATATATATATATATATATATATATATATAGAGACATTGCCCGTAAAAAAAATGTCAATGGTCGTATGTCCATTTGTCGATGGCTGCATATTTTAGAAATAAACCTTAAGAAGAGCCCCTAAATGGACAAGATACGGCTTACCCAGGAGGAAATTGTAACAAAGTATCGTTAAGAATAACGCACAGAGCTCGTAGAATTTTAGTTTATGAAAATGAAAATTTAGTGTTTTCCTTTTAAGACCTTGTTATTTTGTACAACTATTAACCTGAGATCCTGAAAAAAACCAACCTGTAGATGAACTTAATTCAATGTTCATTGAATAGTAAAGAGTACACTATTTGAAGGACATTGTAATAGAGATTAAATTTATTTACGTATTTATTACGTCTGGTTGTAATTTTAAGCGTTAAAAGGCTTAAACGTGCATTTAATTGTAAAATGTTGACTAGGGAACATGAATTAGGTTAACCCCCACCCCGTGAGCTTTAATCCTTTCCAAGAATTTAAGTCTTGCACCCATAATTTCCTTTATTCGCACTACCAGAAGGCACTTACTTTAATCAATATTTACTCTACTCCTCCTTGGCTCTGACAAAGAGTAGGTTTATTTCAGGCATCGGATCTATCATCACACGTGATGTCATGACACCTCCCTCATCACACTCTGGAGGATTTTATCTACAGATTCTCATATCCAATGCACTCATAATTTATTACTTCGTACCTAATAATTGTGAAACTAACTGTGGGCCTTAAACGACAAAATATATCGTAATATGTAGACGGGCTGTTATTAATTGGTAAATATTAGTAATGAGTATTACTAAATCTAAACTGTTTTAAAATAACTAGATTTATTAGCCCAAAACATGGAGAAAAGAAAAGAAAGATGTTTAGGAAGCTCTGAAAAATTACGAAGCCCCTGAATATCGAGAGACCCGTATCGAAAGCCGTTGAATCGATCGAACAGGGATGTTGCGCCCTAGAGCAAAACTAAACATATTAATTATTAAAATGTTCTAAAATACTTACAGAAGTATTTCATTATTTATATAAATAGCTTACAAGTTTACAGCCTATATTTAGAAACGTAAATTATTAAATGTTTTACATAAATGCCATCACAATGTGATTAAATATTCGGCGTACTATAGTAATATAACTCGCCTATGTTTTCCGAAGTTAAGCCTGGAAATGGTTGTAGTGCGGTTCGCTGTGTAGCACAAGCTTTACTGTGTCGAAACCTGGTGAATGGTATCTCGGGGGCGGTCCCAGGGTCGCCGAGACCTTGAACATGGCAACGATTATGAAGCAATGGCAAACAAACAATTAGCTGAGAAATGTGCTGGCAGTAGTGGGTGTAGCCCGCCGTTACCATATACTTAGATCTGTATTATAAAATCTGGTCGGGAATTTGGTTTCAGTTTAACGTGAAACCTCGCAATAATTTGTAAGGCCTTGAGTACAAATACTGGATATCTTAAGGGAATCTTAAGAATTACAGTTTCTCAAAAACCTATAACAACTTAGAACAATAGTAGTGTAATTTTTATTTTAAATAAATAAAAACCTCTTAACCACAAATACGTTTTATTTAAATTCTTGTAGACATTTCGATTACAAAGCAATCATCTTCACAGGAAACTATTACAAGAATGACTCATTCTTGTAAGTTATTACAAGTTATTCTTGACATAATTTCCTCTGAAGATGATTGAATTGCAGTCAAAACGTACATAGGGATTTAAATAAAAAGTTCTTGTGGTTAGGAAGTTTTATTTATTTCAAATATAATACAGATATATTTTGGACACTTTTCACTAGACTTATACGTTTCAAGAAAATGCTTTCAAGCTGCTGTATATTTACAACCTTTATAATGGGAATTGTCATTGATAATTTATATTAATAAATATATATTTTCCATTATTTTCAAATAATTTATAAAAATAGAATTTCAATACGGCGTCTCAGGTTAAGTAGATGCAATCCAGGTAACTGGGGGATCAGGACCCTGCCTGGGCCTATGAATAGGCTGGGACAGCCCGGCCAGAACATCCCATTAGTGACGCTTTGCTGATTAATCCACTTAAAAACGTTAATCTAATAAATACGCATTATGTAGGAAAAATGTTGATAAGGTTTTCTTAATTATTATTAAACAAACAATTGCGTGTTTGTCTCGTTAATCGGCCGACTTTAAGTGGCATTACCTATACCGAAGGAAAGTTTCGCTATACGAAGCGTAGTCTGTAATCACACTTCAAGGCGGCCGATTAACATGAGACAAACACGCATTACGATTTTCGTATCAACGTTTTTTCCATATAATGCATATTTATTAGATTAACGTTTTTAAGTGGAGTAATAGGTGATGCGTCACTAATAGAAGGATCTCGCCGGGCTGTCCCAGCCTATTCATAGGCCGAGGCCGGTCCTAATCCCCCAGCTACCTGTTTTGCCTCAACTTAACCTGAGACTTCGTATAGTTAAAATTGTGTGTTTAAACTGAACAGTTTGTCAGCTGGTGTTCCTTGGAAGTAAAATATTTTAATGTTAAAATAGTGAATTTTTTTCAATGATAAACTTTTTTTTATATAGAATGAAAATCAAAAAACCCCATGTGAAAACTTTATCTTCGATTCCCATCTGAGTTAGTTAATAATTATAGTTAAAGCTTGTTTGAGATGTATTTAATGCGAAAGGAAACTGAGCATATTTACATTGGTAATAGCTCGTTGTTTTCATAATACACAAAGAAGAAAAGAAATACTCAAAAATATTTGTTATTTATCAGAGTCACTGGTTCCTTATCAATTAGAGAAGAAATAAAAGAATAAACTGATATAATATTTCAATGTCTATGTTGAAGATTTCTGTATTTCAAAAACACGTCACAGGATATTGTTAAATATTGCATAGATGTACAACCATTAAGTAATAATTTAACACCAAAGTTATTTAAAAAAAAAAAAAAAAAAAGCTATGAGAAGAAATGGGTCTGGAATAATGCGATGTTAATAAGATTCTCTATATGTGGTATAGCATTTGCTGATTTCACACCGAGATTCCTATCTTTTCAATTCTAGTATTGACAATTCTCAATTATTCTACTATTTTCAGAATTAAGAAGATTGAAATTTTCATCCTAGTTGTACACCATATCATGAGAATTCTCCAAACTCAACATCACGTAATTCTATTCATTTTTTTCTGACGATATTGTATCAACGAGTTAACAATACTCCATAAAGTTAATTAGTCATGTTGTTAGTAAACATAATATTTACTAACAATCTAATAATATATGTTTGTGATTTGTAGATGACCCTTTTCATCATAATAGTGCAATACTATTTACCATTGCAAAATACTTATACAAAGTTTATTATTTCTTCAATAAAAAGTGTTTCTTCTCTTTGGGGTATCTTTTATTTTAAAAATCTAGTAATATATTTAGCTGCTTAAGAGAAGAGCTTGTTAAGTCAGGCTTTATGAACTCTGCACATTTCAGTCATGATTATCCCTCAGATAAAGGGTGTTTAACCCTGCTTGTTATTATCTACCACTTTCACATGCTTTGTCAGATTAGTTTGTAAAACAAACTTTCAGAATTATAATATTAATCTGATTGTATTTGATTTTTTTTTTAAAAGACGAAGGAAACAGCTGTTCGATGAAATGTGTGTTTTGGTTAAAGATAATCATATAAACTAGTCTGTGTATAGAATTTTACGCGTGTTGAGTGTCGCATGATGGATCATTTGGTTTACTCCGCGATGTAAACGTTTTTCGGTGTGCAAACACTAAAATAAAATCAAATAAACAAAAATTACAATGTGCCTGACAGTGGGACTGGCCGACATAAGTTAATACTTTATTTAAAGAATGTAGTTAATGAAGGTTCTAATAAAATCTAGTCAAAGCCGTTATTAATAGAAGAATTTTAATAAAATAACCTCCATTATGTTTTGAAAAAATTACTGAATGCAAATTTTATTTTACAAATTTAATGAAATCATTTTTTAAAAAGCATCAGATATGTATAAGGAAGATTTAATAACAAATTAAAATATTGAATAATAACATTAATAATATACCTATAATAAACAAGTAATATAATATTTTTTTAAAGTCAATTTCTACTCAAGTCAACAAAACATTTTTTAGTGTAGTTCCTTTTTATTTTATAATTACAAATGATGTAAATATGTATATACATATGTGAGAATAACAATATTATATTATAAGTGGCAAAATAGAAAGCGAACTTCCTTGCAGTCTTCCATTTTTCTTTCTATGTATGGTGTTGGACTATTATTTTTGTTTGTTACTATTTATTCTTTTCCTTTTTTTTGTCGCTTGCATTGTGTTGCATTGTATGTCGCTTGCATTATGTTTATTTTCGTTTTCCTTTCGCATTCTCCGTTTGTGAAGCAAAGTTCGATACCGTTAATCCAGTTTGTTTATTTTTTTCTGTTCATTTATTTTTAATCCATGAGCATTTTTTATGTTATTCTGTGGTAACCATTGGAACAATTTAAGGCTATACAATAAGGGATTCGACGACAACCAAAAAGATGGAAACAAAAGAAAAATTCATATATATATATATATATATATATATATATATATATATAAGTTATATAAACATTTTATGTGAACATTTCATAATTAAATGCGTGCTAGGAAAATTCCTGCTTACGCAGCTTTAGTATTATATAGGTGTGAGAACAGAGCCCCGGCAGTGTGTAAGTCGCCTCTGTATCGCACAGACGTTTTCCACTCCGATTGAGTGCATATCAATTGTATTGTTTTATTAAGTAAAATTTATGTAACAGTTTTCTAAATTAATTGTTTATTAAATTCAAAGGTTTGTTAAAAATAAAAATCATTTTTAAAAACCTTTCTTGCTTAATATAAAACGTAACTGGCGCAGTCGGTAGGACATCTCGGGAAAATTAATGAACATAATTTTTTTCGATTTCAATCGATTAACCGAGATACTGCAAACACGCGATTCGTTACAGAGTGCATATCTGTAACGACATCAAGAAAACGGTAGGACACCTCAAGGAAGTTAACGAATATAACGTCCGTCGGTTTTAACCGTTAATTGAGGAAACCTTAAGTAGAGTGAATATCTACAACCACTTAATAGAGCGCATATCTATTAAGAACACGAGCGAATATCGTGTAGGTGAAAAGTGAAAAGTGAAAGTTGTTCAAATGAGCAAAGTATTTTGGATCAACTTGTAAGTAGATCTTAAGATATAGAATTAAGAAAAAGTAGAGTAAATACTTTTTAATTTTATATAATTGATTTTTAATTTTATTATTTTAAAGAAAATAATATTTTAAAATGGCAACGCCAACATTAAAGAAAGAATATCTAGATATGATTCCTGAGTATAGTGGAGAGCCCACTATGCTCCACAGATTTGTTTCTATATGTGACAAAGTAGTAAATAAGTTTTATGTAAGCGAAAATCCAGAGGATTTTCAAAATGAATATTTATTTTCTTCTATACTAGCTAAACTAAAAGGCCAAGCATTAGAAATGGTAGTAAACTCAAACTCATATAACTGGTATGAGATTAAAAAAGTATTATTAACCAGCTATTCAGACAAAAGAGATTGTTTTACCTTAAATTTAGAAATGGCTGAGTTAAAACAAGAGCATAACGAATCACCTTTTAAATTTTATGAAAGAATTCAAAAACTATTAAATTTACAAATTTCATTTTTTGTTAATAAAGAGCCACAAAGACAATTGGCCAAAGATGTTTTAATAGAATATGTTCAGAAACTAGCTTTAAGAGTTCTCCTTAGAGGTTTACATGAACCTGTAGGATCGCTAATGCGAACCAAAAATCCAGATTCTCTTAGCGAAGCACTTAATATGCTTACTAACGATTTTCAATTTAAAAATAACAAATTATTTCAAAATGTTAAACAGAACATTCCACCTAGGGCCCCACAATACCCGCCTATTCGCAAACCCCTTCCTAACAAACAAACCTTCCAAAACTATAGGCCCAACTACCAAAATAATCCTAACCAATTTACTAAACCTAACTCATACGTGCAGCAAAATCAACAACCGAGACAGTCTAACAACTACACACCATTAAAAGTTCATCAAAAATTTGAACCAGAACCAATGAGCATTTCCACACGTCAAACAGGGAACACAATTAGACAAAATAGACTTTATCAGATGACAGGGAAACCAATAGAGGAGAAAAATTACGATCAAACTATGAATCGATTGACTGAACAAATGACTAACTCTTATCTGACCGAACAAACAGATTATGAACCGCAAGAGGACCCTGACAGCTACATAGACTTTGATGATTCCCCGCAAGAGGAAAACGCATGCGGATTCACTCAAGAGGACAATCATACCCAAAATCATTTTTTAGGACTAACCACATTAAAAAGACATTTTCCATAATGCATATAGAAGACGACACAAACGAACTACCGTACATCCACGATCCCAAGACCAATTTAAAGATGCTGATTGACACTGGAAGCACGAGATCATTTATTAAAAAATCAATAGCTTTCCAATTTTTCAAAAACACTCTAAAACAAGAACCATTTGAAGTGAGTACAGCTCATGGAGTATCAAAAGAAAAATACAGTTGTACGCTACCACTTTTAGGAAAAGAAACAACCAAATTCTATTTATTTGATTTCCATAAAGATTTTGACTTACTCCTTGGATTAGATAACATAAAAGAATTAAAAATTAATTTAAATTTTGTGAATGATAAATTAATATTTCGCAATAAGCAAATGCCGATCAAATATTTTAACACAGAAGAACAAAATAATAATAATAACAATAATAATAATAATAATATAAGCGAATGTCAGGAACAGAAAGCAAAAAAGGGAACAAGTTATGTTATACAAGCCCGCGCTAGCCAAACGATTAAATTTAGAATACAAAATATTCAAGATGGAGAAGGACTCTTACCATACAAAAACTTAAATGGATTAGAAATTCCGCAGTGTATAGTCTCAGTACACAAGGGAGAAGCCTACTGCCCTATAATAAACAACACAGAAGTAAATGTAGAATTAACAGTAAATGAACCATTAGAATTAAAATCTTTAGAAGAATACAATATCCTTAGACCTGATGCAATGCAAATGAACGCTAATTTCAATTTATTAGATTATAAACAAAAAAATTCGAGAAGGAAAAATTTAGATTTATCAAAATTTAGAATGGAACATATGAACTCGGAAGAAAAATCCGCTATAACAAGTTTAATAAAAGATTATGCAGATTTATTCCATATTGAGGGAAACGATTTAACTTTTACCAACCAAATAAAACATGTTATTAGGACTACTGATGAAATTCCCGTATACTCCAGAAATTATAGATATCCAGAGATTTACAAGAACGAAATTAATAAACAAACTGAGGACATGCTTGAACAAGGAATTATTAGACCTTCAAATTCTCCATGGAACTCTCCTGTCTGGATTGTACCCAAAAAACAAGACGCTTCTGGCAAAAGAAAATTTCGATTAGTAATAGATTTTAGAGGATTAAACAAGAAAACAATTGACGATAAATTTCCCTTGCCAAACATTACCGACATATTAGATAAATTAGGACGATCTCAGTATTTTACAACTTTAGATTTAGCCTCAGGATTTCACCAAGTAGAAATGGATAAAAATAGCATAGAAAAAACAGCGTTTTCAACAGAAACGGGACACTATGAATTTTTAAGAATGCCTTTTGGACTAAAGAATAGCCCCCCTACATTTCAAAGAATTATGAATAACATTCTGAGAGGAATCCAAAATGAAACATGTTTAGTTTATTTAGACGATATTATAATTTACTCCACTAGCCTCCAAGAACATATACAAAGACTTAAAGAAGTATTCGACAGATTACGCAAAGCCAACTTTAAAGTACAGCTGGATAAAACAGAATTTTTAAGAAAAGAAGTAGCGTATCTAGGGCATGTTGTTACACCGGAAGGCGTAAAACCTAACCCAGCAAAGATTTTGGCAATCAAAAACTATCCAATACCCAAAACCACCAAACAAATTAAAGGATTTTTAGGACTAATAGGCTATTATCGAAAATTTATTAAAAACTTCGCCAAGATAACAAAACCCTTTACTAACTGTTTAAAGAAAAATGCAAAAATAAACATAGAAAATCCAGACTTCATAGAATGTTTTGAGACATGTAAAAATATACTGACTAATGAGCCCCTTCTACAATACCCAGATTTTGAAAAGGAGTTTACTCTAACAACAGACGCTAGTAATTTTGCGCTAGGAGCAATTTTAAGCCAGGACAAAAATGGGAAGGACCTTCCTATAGCGTATGCCAGCAGAACTTTAAACGACAGCGAAACTAATTACTCCGCGATTGAAAAGGAATTACTAGCAATCGTATGGGCCACTAAACACTTTAGGCCTTATTTATTTGGAAGAAAGTTTAAAATTTATACAGACCATAAACCTTTACAATGGTTATTTTCAGTTAAAGAACCAAATTCCAAGCTTTTAAGATGGAGATTAAAATTAGAGGAATATGATTATGACATAAGATACAAAAAGGGCAAATTAAACCAAAACGCCGATGCCTTGTCTAGAATACAATTGAACATTACTAATAAAAGGTCAACAAACACCCAACACACTGTAGAACCAGACCTTGATTTATCTCCAGCTGGATTAATCCAACGTTTCTTCCCGGAATTAAATGAAGATAACGAGTCTATGGTCGTACAACTCGACGCAACAGATAATGCCAACTTAGAGTACGATCAAGAAAGTGACAGTCAAACCGTGCATTCCAACTTCGAAGGGAACACCCAAATTGAAATACCAATTTCCGACGAACCTGTAAACTTTGGGAGAAATCAAATATTTTTGTCATTAGTAAAATACGAACCAAAGAAAGTAAAAATTATAAAACTATTCGGAACTTCAAAAATTCGTTTAATGGTCGAAATATCAGAAAATAACTTTAAAGAAGACATAGTTAACTTCGTAAAATCATATTTGGTACCCAAAATAAAATATAATCTATATTTTGAAGACGATTTTTACGAGAAATTTGCATCATGCGTAGCCAAAAATTTCAAACAAACTGAACTAAATTTGGTTAAGTGTAATAACAAACTCTTAGACCTAACTTCGGAAGAAGATACCTTAGAGACGATAAGTAATTATCATGTCAGCAAAACCAATCACCGAGGGATACAAGAAACATACGAACAAATTAAGCGAAGATATTATTGGCCTAATTTAAAATCACTAATCCAAAATTTCATAAATCAGTGTGACATATGTCAAAGAACCAAATATGACAGAATGCCCTTACAATTAGAGATGAACTTGACGCCTACAGCTTCAAGGCCTTTCCAGATAATTCACATCGACACTATCTCTTTAGAAAAGAATGCGTTTATCAGCATTGTCGACAGTTTCACAAAGTATGCTCAAGCTTATCGCTTGGGAAGCTCTCAAGCTACAGAGATTGCAGACAAGTTATTAGATTACTTTGCGCAGTTCTGCTTACCAACAGTTATTATCTCAGACAATGGAACGGAGTTTAATAACAGGATTGTGAAGGAGATATTAGACCTGCATAAAATCAAAATCCATTTTATCAGTACACAAAACCCCCAATCAAACGGATTATGTGAAAGATTTCATTCCACCTTAATAGAACACATAAGGCTGTTAAATAATCAAATCGAATTTAAAAAAGACAGTATAATTAAGAAAGTAAAATATGCTATAATTGCCTATAACAATAGCATTCATTCAGTCACAAAATTAACGCCGTGCGAAGTCTTATTTGGACACATAAATTCAAACTCTTTATTAGATATAGATTTAGAAAAACAAATTGTAAATGACTACGTTTTAAATCATAAAGAAAAAACAAAAATACTTTACGAAAACATTAGGGATAGCAATCAAAGAATTAAAGAAAAAGTTTTAGAAAAAAGGAATGTAAACAAAGAACCACTTCCAGAAATACCATCTGAAGTTTATATAAAATCAGTTCAGAAACAAAGCAAAACTAAAAACAGATATAGCAAGGAAGAAATAGCTTCGATAGATAAAGAAAGAAAAACTGGAAAAATAAAGCCTAGACATCATAACACAAAAGACAAAATACATTTGTCGAAAATTAAAAGGCCTAAGAAGATAAAAAATGTAATTAATGACCAAAATCCTTCTTGTTCATATTCGACACAATCAAATTAAAATCCCTACCATACCTTTGTCCACTAGTTCTATGCAAGAAACTTTATTAAACTTTTAAACAACATTGTTTTTATTAATTGTATGTGTTACAAACTTTTGTAATTAATTAAATGATATGTAACTAATGATGGTAATAAATATTGTTAATTATTTGAAATATGTTAATCACAAAAAGAAATGTAATTGAAGAAAATTAGAAACTACACTCTTAAAGAGATAACAAAACAAAAAGAATTCTTATAAACTGACTAGAATCCTTATCAAATCTATAACAGGCAAGTTGAATGTAAATGATGGTAAAAATTATGAAAAATTATATAAAACTTTTATTGTAATCAATGTAAATTTTGTAGAACAAAAATTAGATTCTGATAACAATTGTATATGTTATAAACATTTTGTATCTATCCTATGATAGAAAAGACTCATTATAAATTGTATTAATCAATTCCAAATACTTTTGCTCAGTTGAATTATAATGAACAGAAAATTAGACTGTAAAATGCCCATCATCAAAAACAATAACGCCTACAAACTACGAGGATACTGCGTTGGAAATCGCAGACAACCCAATTAACTGGATCTTGGAAATCAACCTTTGCCTGGTGACTTTCTCCAGTGAAGAGGACTTCAACCCATGCCGAAAATTGCCCTTTACGGAGGCCTATTCAGCAGCTTATATACTTCGCCCTCATCAGGAAGAAGAAGAAGACTTCAACCAACGCCGAAACTTCGCCAACCCCCGAAGTTTTCTTTAGGGATGGAGGAGTTATATAAACATTTTATGTGAACATTTCATAATTAAATGCGTGCTAGGAAAATTCCTGCTTACGCAGCTTTAGTATTATATAGGTGTGAGAACAGAGCCCCGGCAGTGTGTAAGTCGCCTCTGTATCGCACAGACGTTTTCCACTCCGATTGAGTGCATATCAATTGTATTGTTTTATTAAGTAAAATTTATGTAACAGTTTTCTAAATTAATTGTTTATTAAATTCAAAGGTTTGTTAAAAATAAAAATCATTTTTAAAAACCTTTCTTGCTTAATATAAAACGTAACTTATATATATATATCTTTAAGAAATACACTTCTAGTAATGGGAAAGTCGGCTTAGTGCCAAAAACGCTAGACTTTGAACATGAAGATACTCAGTTCGAATCCGATTTAACTCGCCAATGTTTTATAATTTAACTATTGAATACATATTTGAAAATACTGTATTAATATCAATTGTCACCCACTACAGGTTAACCAGAAGTGTATTTTAACTTGATTGGATGAGAATGTGAGGTAATAGAATAAATTTAATGAAGTAACATTACCCAAGTGTGAAAACAGGTCTTCTACAACATCACTAATAACAAAATCAGCTGTTATATGAAGTCATATGTCATCACGTAATTTATGCTAAAATCTGAAACGAGTCTTGTAATGAAACCTTGACGGGTGAGAAGATATTTCACCCCGCAAAACATACAGTCATTCCCAGCGATAAAAAGAATTGACTTAGAAAAAATTTTACTTCAGTGTAGTGCTAAATTTGAGATTGTGCCATATTGATCAATTACGTTACGAAAACAAAGATCAGCTAAATTGGTTATTCATTTGAATTTCAGTTGACATTCGGCCACGAGTGTTCAGGCGATTACTGGACACTATATAGGCGTATAGCTGTGGCGCCAGGTATTTGTCAAACCCTCTGTGAGTCGACACCGAGAATCCATCACTGACGCCTACCTGGCAAACGGAACCAGATAAAAGAAGTGTTTAGTCAGTAATACAAGGTTCAGTGGCGTTCTTCTGCTACCAATCTGGAAGTCTTAACAAAATTTAGATTCAACTGACTAACCTTCAGTAATCTTTCTTGGCACCACGCGTCTGTTATTCACTCTTAATGATCATGCAGCTATTGCAGTGCTTACATCTGTGTTTTTCATAACAGTAAAATGAAACAAAAAATTTGTAGTACGAACAAACCGTCCAAATATCTCACACAACTTTAAAATGTCATTTCAAATCTTACTCCATAATGATTGTGTTTTTTATTTCTCATTTTTACAGGGTTGGATATCCAAGGTAAGTATCTCTTGCAGAATCGTTTCTAGGATGAGCTCTCCTGGAACTTAATACTTTATTTAACAATTAAGGAAAGAATTTTATAGAAAGAGAGAAATTAAAAAAGGATAATGCTTAGAATAACTAAACGTACGTCATAGCAGATTTAGCCTGAGCCCTGGCTGCGGAAGGCGAGTTGATCCACTTGTTAATTTGAGGATTGTGTTTAAAGATTTAAAGCCTGTTTACAAAAAGGATGTTTGGTTATACAGTCAATCAATACGGTCACTCCCATTCTCGTGTTTTTCTTGTGTCTTCTAATAGTTTTTATTCCGACGTCTAAGAATGTTCTTCTCATCAAATGTAACGGTTTATAATTTTACAAATTGGACTTTATTTAGTTATAACTCTTAAAACATTTAATATTCACTTCTGGCTTACAGTTCAGGCGTAACGAAACGTCTGTCTGTAACGCAATAGAAGCTATAACTCCGTTACATTAAAATATTTTAAATTACCAAGTTAAATCATTAAAATTAGCAGAATATTCTTGAATTAATTCTCAAGGCTTGTTAATCTGAAATGCAAGGAATTGTGCGCTGGTAAAATCATGACTCTTTTAAATTCAATTAAAGCAAATTATAATCTTTTATTTTAAGATAGACAGATAAAATAAAATCATGACACATAAATTTTTAACACTCAGCTACGGATTATGGAACATTTTTAATTCTATTATAAATTTTTAAGGATAGCAATCCTTCAATTAATTAATTAATCAATGGCTGAAAATGAACATGTATTCGAGTTTACTTGCCTTTTTTTGTATAATCAAATTTAATAATTTAATGTGAACATATTGGCACCAAAAGATGCGTAATTATAGTTTTGCTTATTAGTTAAAAAGTTCAATATTTATTATTTAGAATTCTTCTGCGAAACATTTTAAATTTTGAAATTAAGTTTTAAAAGTCTTAAATCGCCCACTTAGCTGTATTAACTTGTCGTAACTTCGCTTCCTCCTCGTGGAAAATCTCGGTAAAGCCTGGCCTCATCTTCGTGGAAAAGCATCGGGAAAAGCCCTCAATAAGTCAGCGACCCATCTTGTACCTGGTATCGTATGCCGTGTTCTATGCCATGATTAAAACAAAAAAAAATACTTTACATTAATTAAAATAAAAAGAAACTAAATAAATTTTCTTGCTATTTGAAGACGTCCGTTCCCTGTTACATCTTGGCCAAATGAGAGAGAAAGATTAGTCGCGAGCAACCTTCCTACCTATCGCGCATCCGGGGCGCGCATGCCTAGCTTGATTACTTGTTTTAAATTTTTCTCGCTAGATGTTACTATCAGCCAGAGATCTCATTAAAATATTTATCGTACATAACAATTTTTTTTACATAGTCACATATTATTACAAATTTGAATCTATTCTCGTTTGTTTTCTGAAATTTGCTATTTTAATATGTAACACCGTCTAAAGTGTGTTACACAAATGCCTTTCAGTATCTACGGCTAACACTTACGATGTGTCTTATAATATAAAAGACGTGAGGTTTTATGTCTCTCGCCAACTTAATGTCAATGTCCTTAATTATTGAGATGGTTATTTTCAGTAAAAGTATACTTTGATTTATTTCAAATTATCTGTAATTATTAAGTCTTTTTGAATGTAGTTGAAATAATTTTATTATTTTTTTTTACTTATACGGGGTATTTATTCATTTACTAATAATTCATCGGTTAATTTTTGGTATTTTTTAAAATAGTTTTATTGGTTAATTATTTTAATAGGATGAAAATAAATCTCAAGATATTTGTATTTAATAGATTAAATATAACCTATTTTTTACTACATATGTTCTTTTACTATATTTGTTACATATGTTGTTTTCTTTAAACATTCAACTAAATTAGTAAAAGTCCACAAAATATTTCAACAATTCTCAACATACGTTTATAAGAAGTGACTGGGGGAGGTAACGTGTCAAATGCACATCAGTCTGAGTGGCTGTTCCACCCTTATTTAACCTCTATTTCAACATGCAATGCCATTTACACAATCTGTACAGTAGCAAAACAATCAGCGGTCTATTTTTACGAAGACAATTATAGCACTAGCTTTTAAAAATAATGTATTTATAAATGTCGCATGAGTAATTTAATATTACAGATAATATGACCTACTCTCTATCGGGGTCAGAGGGAGGTGCCTATTTCCCATCAGGGTCAAGACATTAAGAACGTTTCAATTAAGTTCTTTTAATAATCGTTGTCCAGTGTGGCATGATTTAAGAACGAAACAAACTAACCATTTACTGATTGAACGATTTATCTTGCAAACGGGTAGCCTATATCATTTCCCAGAACTGTTATTCATTTTGAAATTGGATTCTCCATTTAAGATTTAGTCATACCTCATCCACGTCCATCGAAAACAATTTCAGTAAGATATGGTGATGTGTAATATATACCCATGACACATAAAACACACACACACACACACACGTGCGTGCGCTTAACTTATATAGAAGTAACATGAATAGGGAAAAATAATCAAAATGAGGAGGAAAGACAGGTAAGTCATGGAAAATCTCATCTATCAAAAACATTTAATCTCGGAAAATTGTCCTTCATTTTAAGGCGAAGACCACGCTTTACTTTAATGTCGAACACGAATCATGCAAAGACTCGTATTTTAAGAGAATTGTGACAATATACAAGATTAATGTGGACGTATTTATAGACAAGAAGCATTTAGTGACAATATAAACGATTAAGGTTAAAGTATATAGTGATAATATACACGGTTAAGGTGGAAGTACATATTGGCAATATAAACAATTAAAGTGAAAGAATATAGTGACAAGAAGTATATAGTGATAATATACATGATTAATGTGGACGTATTTAGTGACAATATACACGATTAAGGTTAAAGTATATAGTGATAATATAAACGGTTAAGGTGGAAGTACATATTGGCAATATAAACAATTAAAGTGAAAGAATATAGTGACAAGAAGTATATAGTGATAATATACATGATTAATGTGGACGTATTTAGTGACAATATACACGATTAAGGTTAAAGTATATAGTGATAATATAAACGGTTAAGGTGGAAGTACATATTGGCAATATAAACAATTAAAGTGAAAGAATATAGTGACAAGAAGTATATAGTGATAATATACATGATTAATGTGGACGTATTTAGTGACAATATACACGATTAAGGTTAAAGTATATAGTGATAATATAAACGGTTAAGGTGGAAGTACATATTGGCAATATAAACAATTAAAGTGAAAGAATATAGTGACAAGAAGTATATAGTGATAATATACATGATTAATGTGGACGTATTTAGTGACAATATACACGATTAAGGTTAAAGTATATAGTATAAATATAACGGTTAAGGTGGAAGTGCATAGTAGCAATATACACAATTAAAGTGGAAAAATATAGTGACAAATAGTATATAGTGGTAATATACACGGTTAAGGTGGAAGTGCATAGTAGCAATATACACAATTAAAGTGGAAGAATATAGTGACAAATAGTATATAGTGGTAATGTACACGGTTAAGGTGGAAGTGCATAGTAGCAATATACACAATTAAAGTGGAAGAATATAGTGACAAATAGTATATAGTGGTAATATACACGGTTAAGGTGGAAGTGCATAGTAGCAATATACACAATTAAAGTGGAAGAATATAGTGACAAATAGTATATAGTGGTAATATACACGGTTAAGGTGGAAGTGCATAGTAGCAATATACACAATTAAAGTGGAAGAATATAGTGACAAATAGTATATAGTGGTAATATACACGGTTAAGGTGGAAGTGCATAGTAGCAATATACACAATTAAAGTGGAAGAATATAGTGACAAATAGTATATAGTGGTAATATACACGGTTAAGGTGGAAGTGCATAGTAGCAATATACACAATTAAAGTGGAAGAATATAGTGACAAATAGTATATAGAGGTAATGTACACGGTTAAGGTGGAAGTGCATAGTAGCAATATACACAATTAAAGTGGAAGAATATAGTGACAAATAGTATATAGTGGTAATATACATGATTAATGTGGACGTATTTAGTGACAATATACACGATTAAGGTTAAAGTATATAGTATAAATATAACGGTTAAGGTGGAAGTGCATAGTAGGAATATAAACAATTAAAGTGGAAAAATATAGTGACAAATAGTATATAGTGGTAATATACACGGTTAAGGTGGAAGTGCATAGTAGCAATATACACAATTAAAGTGGAAGAATATAGTGACAAATAGTATATAGTGGTAATGTACACGGTTAAGGTGGAAGTGCATAGTAGCAATATACACAATTAAAGTGGAAGAATATAGTGACAAATAGTATATAGTGGTAATGTACACGGTTAAGGTGGAAGTGCATAGTAGCAATATACACAATTAAAGTGGAAGAATATAGTGACAAATAGTATATAGTGGTAATGTACACGGTTAAGGTGGAAGTGCATAGTAGCAATATACACAATTAAAGTGGAAGAATATAGTGACAAATAGTATATAGTGGTAATATACATGATTAATGTGGACGTATTTAGTGACAATATACACGATTAAGGTTAAAGTATATAGTATAAATATAACGGTTAAGGTGGAAGTGCATAGTAGCAATATACACAATTAAAGTGAAAGAATATAGTGACAAGAAGTATATAGTGATAATATACATGATTAATGTGGACGTATTTAGTGACAATATACACGATTAAGGTTAAAGTATATAGTATAAATATAACGGTTAAGGTGGAAGTGCATAGTAGCAATATACACAATTGAAGTGGAAGAATATAGTGACAAATAGTATATAGTGGTAATATACACGGTTAAGGTGGAAGTGCATAGTAGCAATATACACAATTAAAGTGGAAGAATATAGTGACAAATAGTATATAGTGGTAATGTACACGGTTAAGGTGGAAGTGCATAGTAGCAATATACACAATTAAAGTGGAAGAATATAGTGACAAATAGTATATAGTGGTAATGTACACGGTTAAGGTGGAAGTGCATAGTAGCAATATACACAATTAAAGTGGAAGAATATAGTGACAAATAGTATATAGTGGTAATATACATGATTAATGTGGACGTATTTAGTGACAATATACACGATTAAGGTTAAAGTATATAGTATAAATATAACGGTTAAGGTGGAAGTGCATAGTAGCAATATACACAATTAAAGTGGAAGAATATAGTGACAAGAAGTATATAGTGATAATATACATGATTAATGTGGACGTATTTAGTGACAATATACACGATTAAGGTTAAAGTATATAGTATAAATATAACGGTTAAGGTGGAAGTGCATAGTAGCAATATACACAATTAAAGTGGAAGAATATAGTGACAAGAAGTATATAGTGATAATATACATGATTAATGTGGACGTATTTAGTGACAATATACACGATTAAGGTTAAAGTATATAGTATAAATATAACGGTTAAGGTGGAAGTGCATAGTAGCAATATACACAATTAAAGTGGAAGAATATAGTGACAAATAGTATATAGTGGTAATATACACGGTTAAGGTGGAAGTGCATAGTAGCAATATACACAATTAAAGTGGAAGAATATAGTGACAAATAGTATATAGTGGTAATATACACGGTTAAGGTGGAAGTGCATAGTAGCAATATACACAATTAAAGTGGAAGAATATAGTGACAAATAGTATATAGTGGTAATATACACGGTTAAGGTGGAAGTGCATAGTAGCAATATACACAATTAAAGTGGAAGAATATAGTGACAAATAGTATATAGTGGTAATATACACGGTTAAGGTGGAAGTGCATAGTAGCAATATACACAATTAAAGTGGAAGAATATAGTGACAAATAGTATATAGTGGTAATATACACGGTTAAGGTGGAAGTGCATAGTAGCAATATACACAATTAAAGTGGAAGAATATAGTGACAAATAGTATATAGTGGTAATATACACGGTTAAGGTGGAAGTGCATAGTAGCAATATACACAATTAAAGTGGAAGAATATAGTGACAAATAGTATATAGTGGTAATATACACGGTTAAGGTGGAAGTGCATAGTAGCAATATACACAATTAAAGTGGAAGAATATAGTGACAAATAGTATATAGTGGTAATACACACGGTTAAGGTGGAAGTACATAGTGGCAATGTACACAATTAAAGTGTGTATATTGTAAATATATTGTGGTTACACTGGTTGGGTTCAGCACTCTAGCCTCCATACGCGTCTTGCCTAGATTTTCAACGGTTCGAATAATTTTCTTTTGAGTTTTAAAAGCGAAAAGCCAAGAATGAGTTTTATCGCCTAAAAAGGTTAGGCAATGATTGTAAGTTAGGTAGAGGTCTAAAACCCCTGATACAGCCTAAGGAACATCTACGTCATCATGTATGCAGGCTTACGTATCTGTAGTCCTGCCTCAATCGGAACGAAGAAAGCTATCTCCAGGTGCCTGGATTCGTTAGTATTGCTGCAACCAAAGTTTTATATTATGTGATACATTTTATAAATTATTGGCCGGCATGGAGCATTTTGTTATTGTATTCTCTATTTCAAAGCAGTTTTCAGTTATATGTCCTATCACTAAATCTCTTTGTACCCCTCATTCTATGCTCAACGTTTGTCAACACTTCCCTCTTCGTCGCTAGGTACGCAGGATTGCATACCTGAATATGAAAAGGAATTGTTTAATATTATGGAAGTTTTTTGTACGATTTTAAGGGATTGTGAATATTATTGCTTATGGTAGATAGGAAGGAACCGTAAATAATATTATCTATATGAAAATATTATATACAGGATATAATTATATAATCCGTTGGGTCTGGTATAATGTCGCTTACCAGAAGCATAGGCTACCTACCCTGAAAAGCGTTCCCTTGTTTACCCGCTACGCTGGATTTTAAAACAGACCAGATGTGTTTAAACACAAGAGGTAAAAATTAACATAAACAAACCTCCTATTTATTTAATTTGCTCTTTATAGAGTTCCGCAGTATTTACTTGCCGTTAAATGCAGTACGAGTGCCGTAAAACAAGGTTTATTGTTGTTGAAAATACTCCAATAAATTACCGTATGCACAGCTTGTAGTGTCATTATTTAACATGAACTTATGTGCTCTACATCTGAATCAACAACTATAATGTGTGCTCAAAGTAAAAAAAAAATAATAAAAGTGAAGGTTAATAAGTATTGCAGGACAGAGAAGGTTAAATCAATGAAGCATGACTATTGATAAACGTGTCACTATGTACTGCCGGACAAGACCAGACTGTACGTTTTCGCACACGACTATCTCGTCTTCACTCATTTCCTGATTATTTTGCTCAACGGAAATCAAATCCAAGTGAATGTAATCAAACCAACACCTGTAAAATGAGTTAACTCTTTCTACTTTCATAGTTTATAAATTTTCTAAACATGTAAAACCTAATGTCATAGGTTTTTTTTTCACTTTAAAGAATAGTCAACAATGATAAACATAACAATCAGTGATATTTGAAACATTTTGGATGAAAGGCAAGTTGAAGTTGAGTATTGTAGTTGGGCCAATATGTTGGAAATTCGCAGGATCGATCCTGATTAATAGACAAAGGTTTTACTTGTAACTTGGTTGGATCACTGGTCTAAATATAACAAGAAAGGAAGGCCTAACTTGGATAAAGTAGCGCAAAAGTTCAAAATAAGTTTTTGAGAGATATGAAACCATGTAGTGACATTAAAAATATTCTTTTCAGTAATTAAGGACCTTGGCATTAAGTTGGCGACACATATAAAACCTCACGTCCTTGTTATCATAAAACACGTCTTAAGTGTTAACCGTACAAACTGAAAGGCATTTGATGAGAACAAAATTCTTAGACGTGGGAATAAAAACTTTTAGAGGACACAAGGAAAACACGGGAAGGGGGAGTGGCCGTATTGATTGATTGTATTGCCAAACCGTTTTGTAAACAGGTTTTAAATCTTTAAACACAATCCTTAAAATAACAAGTTGATCACTTCACCTTCCAAAGCCAGGGCTCAGGCGCTATCTGCTATGTCGTACGGTGAATTATTCTGGGCATTTTTCTTTTTAAATTTTTTTATTTGTACGTAAATATACCATACTGTATTATAAGTGTACAGTATATCTGTGATTATTGTTAACATTTTTTATGTGGAACGTAACCCTCCTCTTTCCATATGCAGTTGGTTTCACTATTCGCGGTAAATTCGGGGAACATGAGGAATAACGACGGATCACTGTAATAAAAGCCAAAATAGTAGTAAAGTTCAAAACATATGGTTCATGCATAGATAATGGTTACATGAATATCTACAACAGTTTTTTATTAATAAATACACAAAAACCTCTTAACCACAAACTTTCTTTAATTTACCCTAATGTACATTTCAGTTACAAAGTAACCATCCTCAGAGGGATAACATACAAAGACTGATTAACGATAGAAAAATACCTTATTTATAATCTACAGAGCTAGTCACTCCCACTCCAACCGCCGCGGCCCCACCTGTTAAACAAGGCGTAGCCACGCCCATCGAGTGAAAGCAAGATATCTTACGTCAACTTACTAAAATATAAATTAAAAATACAATAAAAACATAATTAAAATTGTTTTTTGAAATTATAACCAACTCAAAATTTAATATAAAAATCATAATCCTATTTAACAAATGAATATAAAATTGAATTAGGAATAGGACCTCTATCAGAATTTAATAAATTCTCAGGTTTATATTTACTAATTTTTAAACTTTCAAAACTATTTAATAACTTATTAGTTCTAACATTCTTAATTAACTTGACATTATTAACATCTAGATTGTGATTGGTCTCTAAAATATGGGCAGCAATACTAGACTTATCAGATCTTTGGTATTTAATATCCCTAATATGTTCCTTAAATCTAGTTATTACTTTTCGTCTTGTCTGCCCAATATACATTTTATCACAATCCTTACAATTAACTTGGTAAATCCCTGATTTATCAAGTGTTTCTACTTTATCTTTTGCATTACCTAATAAATTTTTAAGGTTAATATGATTTTTATACGCAACTCTCAATTTAACATTCTTAAAAATTCCCTCCAGCCCTTTGGTTAAAACTTTGTCAAAAGGTAAACTAATAAAACGGCTTTCTTCTTTAGTTTCCAAAGGTAATGTTGTTAATTTCTTCCGAAAAATCCTAATCTTTTGCTTCGTAAGGATATTATCAATAATTTTACGTTCATAACCATTAAATTCAGCTGTACTTTTAATATGTACTAATTCAATATCAAAACGTCTTTTACTCAAAGGAATATTAATCAATCTATTAACTAAAGAATTGAAAGCTGCAAATTTGTGTTGGTTACAATGGTTAGATTCGTACTGTATTATAAGTGTACAGTTTATCTGTGATTATTGTTAACATTTTTCATGTGGAACGTAACCCTCCTCTTTCCATATGCAGTTGGTTTCACTATTCGCGGTAAATTCGGCGAACATGAGGAATAACGACGGATCACTGTAATAAAAGCCAAAATAGTAGTAAAGTTCAAAACATATGGTTCATGCATAGATAATGGTTACATGAATATCTACAACAGTTTTATTGCTTTGCAATACAATAGCAGCTACGCCCTACAAGTTTGCATGCGCCCCAATTTTTTTGTTTTGAATTTTACAAGTATATTTATATCAAATAAAATTCAATACTAAAATATTAGAACAAAATATAAGAATCCATATAAAGTGTAGAATATATAGGGCATACAATATATAAGAATTTGTATAGGCTTATGTATCTGTAGAAAGTTTATATATTTTGAAATAGAAAATAATTGTATAAGTCAGTCTTTAAACAGTACGGTAACTCTATAGCATTGCATTGCTACGAAGTTATAAGCTTTTTTTAAAATTTCGTGTCTCTAGGAAAGTTTGTTTAAATTATAAAATATTTACCCTACAAGAAAGCGAGCTAATGAAAACGTATTACAAAGCAATCTTTCACGGATAATTATGAGTCAGAGCGATACACGCGTTTTTATGGCCCTTAGTTACAGCCTAAATACAATTACAAAGACATAAACTAACATTAAGCCCTACACTAATGTCAATTAATCATTTTTTACAGCCTATATTTTACATTCTCAGAAAAATGTTCTATAGATTTACTGGATAGCAAAAATGTTTTGCTGGGTAATTTGTTTTAGAAATTCTTGCCACTTGGAATTACTTAATTGTTTTCTGTTAATAATTAAGTATTAACAATGAAATTATTTTTTTTAATTAAAGAGTGATTTTCTTGATAAGTTTTTTTCTAATTTTGATCTAAAGATTTTTTCTATGATTTAATAATTTCTTACACTTCACTGCACTATTAAATGCACTGCTTCCTTCCACCGTATTCCCAGAATGAAAATGTGTTTTATTTCTTTACGGAACAAAATCTCTCTTTGATTGTCTTATCCTCTATAATTTTACTTTCTTTTCAACTTATTACATGTTCAAGTTTGTAGTTTCTAAATCCTTATATGAGAGTATGAATTAAGGATTGATATCCAAGATTCTTTTCAAATCAAACACGATACAAGAAACACCTAAAAGACATACAAAACACACTACCCAATTCAAACTTCGCCACACACATAATGAACACATTACACACATACACCAATATAGACACTTATCTGAAAATCCTACACTACATCAACAAAAGCAACAAACTAAACACAAAAGAAAATTACGAGATATACAAACACCACAAAAACCATCCACAACATATTCTAAACGACAAAACACACTCACAATCAAATATTATATTTGAACACATAATTACCAACTACTACTCTAACAATAACACATCACAGACTCATCCCAATACAACACTCCTGAGCAACAGCCTTGCCTGTGGCTTACAGCATTGAACAATGCAAGGCTTAGTGCGAAATGCGTCTGCTGAAAAATATAAGTAAGTAGTGGTTTTTTTACCAAGTGATAGCAAAATTAGTAATTTATAAAAAGACCTCAAGAATTGCAAGTTTAAAATATTTGTAAACCTGTTGTGGATGATAACTTATGTTAAAACAGTTTTTTCAAATATTTATTCATTAATTTTAATTTTAAAAACTTGATGCCACAGTCTGATTCGAACTGAGGAACTACATGTTTTAAATCTAGCACTTTGGTACTGAGCCAACTTTCCCATAGGCAGAACTCAAATATTTAAAGATATATAAGCAGTTATAAGAGAAAGGTTCTTTGCAATAATGAACCATTATACCAGATGAATAGAATGAGAGCTTATAGACCGCCATCAGCTACATGAATTATAAATGAAAAAAAGAAAGCGAATAAATAGTGACAAACAAAAATAATAGTTCATCAATATAAACTATAAAGAAATAAATGATAAAAGGTAATTCGCTTTCTATTTTACCACTTAATATTGTAATTCTGTCATATGTATATACATACTTATATTAATTGTAATTATAAAATAAAAAGTAACTGAAATAAAATTTTCTTTTGTCAACCTCAGTAGGAATCGACTTTTAAACTTTTTTTTATATTACTTGTTTTTATATTGTAAATATTTTTATCTTAGTCTCCATTTTTTAATCCTTAGATTATATGAAATATCCTCAAACTAAATTGTGTGATCACAGTTGAGTAGTCAAAGTAAGGGCAAAGTTATTTCAGCTGTTTGATGTGCTTTGTATTAGAAAGTATCAGAAGAAACCAGTGGAGAAAACAGAAAAAATTGCTTGAAAAATGACCTTTGTAGTTTCCTTTGTAATTCCTTTAAAGATTGTGCGTAATGACGCAAAGTTTTGGATGTATAGAAACGTTGCGTTCGCAGAGAATTGCACTCAACTTGTGGAATATCGTATAGCATTCAATTAACTTGCACATAATGTGCAACGGGATTGCATATTTTTTTTAATTTACGTACTCAGCTCTTTTCGTTTATAGTTCATTCACAACTGTCTCATAACTGGTGAAATAAGATAGTAATTGTGCAGTGGCGAATTGTATTGTGCTCGGCGGGGCCGCAGCGGGGTTTCAGCAACTGAGAAAAGTTGCTTTAGTCACAGCAATTAAAATTCCTTAGATACGGAAAGGCCAGTCAATGGCAGACACAATCAGCTGTTACAAGATGATTTCCTTAATAACTCTGCTTCGTCAAAGTCCAGATATGTAGTTGTTTCGTTTATATTCTGATTGTAATGTATTTTTAATTGTTGTTCGCGCGCGCGCATACACACACACACACACACACACAAAGAGAGAGAGGAGGTTCTTTTACCTTACGCACACAGTATCCTTTTTACATGCCCAATCGCCAGTCTTTTATTTCGCTGGATTTAATTATTTCTGTTTTAGGTCGTCATATTTTTAATCTGATTCGAGTGAAATATTAAAATTTTAAACACAACCGTAATAAGGTTCTCCGAATTATATCTGTGAAATATTCTTAAAGCTTTATCATTTTAATAACCCTGCATACCTTAATATCTCTCCTATTTTTTGTACCAGGGAATTTTATAGAAGACGTTATTGGGATATTATTGTACGTACATTCACAGTCCTTACCTTACCTAGGTGACGAAGTATACAGGCAGGTCCCCTTAATCCCACAGAAAGATTTTGCATTAGTAAATATTCTGCGAGTTTCTTTAAGGACCCGTTTTACTATTACTAAGAAACAGAAACTAATTTACTAAACCAAAACCACAAATTTCATTATCACTGACAAACTCTGTAATCAAGTAGCGAAGTAATTACTGGAGGTTTTCTTGGAAGTAGTAAACACATTTCCGAGGTCGACTCCGCGCCGGGCTTAATTGATGTTTAACGCGTTTTACGAAATCTACTGACGTCATATTAACCGATTCTCAATGCTCCGACGATCCATTCGTTTCAGTAACTTATCGGGAATTTTACGGTATGTACGAGTAGTACTATAAGGCCAGTTTGCGATCCAGGCTCGTGGTAGGCGGGATTACGACAAGGGTGCCCTGTGCCGCAGCCAACACAAATCTCTGCTCTCACTATTAGCTATCTACTGCAACACACGTCGTATGATTCGTTACATACACGTATCATTAAGCAGCGTGTTTGCGGAAAAGTGTAAGAAGCAAGAAAGATTGTAAAAAAGAGAATTATTTACAAAGATTACCTGTCTTTCGACTCCACCTCCTTGTGAAAAACACAACGTATAGATCCTAATGTGGAGCATCTCCGGTCTATCATACCAAACCGCCACCCCCACGAATCCAAGCTCAAAATCGCGACTTCCGCCCGAGTGACTAGCGTCAGGCCCGAGACGAAGGTTTGGTTATACGAACAGCGATACCAGTATGCAAGAGTCAAGCGACCTCACTGGACTGATGACCGCCTCTGGGAAGAGACGAACTCCAACCAGTCACTTGGTTTCAATAGCTTTCCCAGAACTACTCGGGATCAGTAGATTCTTCTGAACGGCCAGGCTTCCGTTCCCTTATACCCTAATTAGTTCGGTCCAGGTAGTGCAATAGGACCTTTATCTACTCTCGGTTGGCCTTACCCAAGAACCGGTCACTCAGACTCGGGACGTGGTCCTAGGTGGGCATAAACCGCAAGACCTTGAGACCATATATATATATATATATATATATATATATATATATATACACGTAACAGAAAAAGGTATTCTAGTCGATGAAAGAAAGACGCAACCTAACCCGGTTTAATAGTAGTGTATTTCTACAATACCGAAGGCGGCCCTTGTTTTCGCGATCTTTCAATTTTCCATTGTTCCCAGTATTAGGGGATCATTGTGTATTATCTTTTTAGTTTTGGTTTCCACTAGGTATTTCGCGAAAAGAAAACGCATCCTTCATAGATTTATTTTCCGTTTTGAAAAATTCGTTTCCGGTTCACCGTACCCAGAGAGCACTTCCAAATCTTAATATATCAAGAAGGTACAAAAAGTACTGAAGCGGTGTTTCAAAGTTCCCAATTTATTTATGTAAAGACTATAATTTCCCATGATGTAACAGCTGTCTCGCGTCGCATCGACTGGCCCAGGTGTCTTGTGTCTGTTCACTGCACTTTAGCGGTGAAGGAACTGTTTGCACTCAATAAGCTTCAGAAGCCTCCATTCCACGTAAATAATTACACATGTTGGGGTCTCATGAAGGGAAACAAACGTCTACGCGTTGAATTAGAAACTCAAACCATGAACAAGTACAGTTGTAACGCTGTACATATAAACGTCTGAAATCAACAGGTTTGTGTTTTATAAAGCAATTTGTGCAAATAAACTATAAGAATATCCTATTTGAACACGCTGTATATTAAAACCAATTACAATATCTGTAGAGTGAAAATGTTCTACTCTTTTGTAAGGACAATACAAATTTGAAATCAAAATTAAGTTTTAGAGAAATATTTTTAAATAAAACTAATATCATTGAATACAAAATCTTTTTGCAGACAATAAGGCCATAAATTGAGATTTGTTAGCAAAAATATATTTTAAAATTTTATTTGATTTTTTTCTAGTTTTATTTCACTATAAATTATATTTTAAAGTGTTTGCTCTATTTTGTACGGTTATTAAGTGCTGTATTATGTTTTGAATTTTGTTATATTTTTTCTCTGAAGGTGATTGCTTTGCAATTAGAATGTACATAAGGGTTCCTAAATAGGAATTGACTTTAAATTTTTTTAATTATATTTCTTGTTTTATTTCATAGACTTTCACTAAAACATTTGAATATAGACCCCCAATTAGTATGTTACACTTGCTTATAGTAGCTTTTACTTTTTTGATTATTGAGGACGGCCGTTTCAGAGGATGGTCCCTTTGTCAACTCAGACCGTAACTCAGAGTTGACAAAGGGACACATCTCCCGAAACGGCCATTCTCAATAATCAAAAAAGTAAGTGCTATTATTGGCAAGTGTAGCATACTAATTAATATATAATCAAGTGTTTCAGTGATCTAATATCCTTATAAGAGTTTGTTATAATTAAAAATATAAAATTATTATTTATAAATTAGGTCTATATTGTAAATATAATAATAATATTTATTATTATTTATTATATAATAATTATTTGTATTATAATTTATAAAATTATAATAATTATGTTATTGAAATTAATATAAAATTTGTTACAAAACTAAAAAATAAAGACTTACGGTAGTAAAAGGTTGTAAATTAACAACTTATTAATCCTTTTTGGCGTGCTTTAACCCCCCCCCCCCCAAACCCCTTGATGTACCCCTGATAGTAAAGCTAATTACCGACCTCCACAGGAAGGATTCGAGAATGATTATCCACATTATCTCACACAGAGAAGATTTTTCCGCTATGAAGATAGTGTCACTAACAGTGTTCTTGTACGCCTGGATGTATTGACTTTGTATTTTACAGTCTCGGCGCCAGCTCATGGTTCTTATCGAGATATACAAACCGCGTTGGAACATGTTTGTCAGAACCCACACCTATTGCGTCCCTTGTTACAATGGCTCTATGTTTACAAGTTACATAAAGGTAACCAGGCCGTCTAATTAATACAAGTAAGAAAACAGTTGGCTTACTCGTATAATGTAAGCAATAAATAAGGAAACCCTCACATTAAGGTGCTGACCTACTCGAGTCCGCCACGCCCAGCTGTCCCATACTTGTCTTGGGGCTCCTATGTCTTTACAGCCAATCCTAGTAATAAAAGAAAATTAATCAAATTAGTTGCGTAAATGAGATTACTCGGGAATAAATTAAATATAGTCCAATCCCGGTAATCCGAAATAAATGTACGAACATTTCGGATTACCGGAATGTACGCGTACTAAATATATATACGACGTAAATAAAGTACGACTTGTTAACTAAAGTTTTCTTTGTCAAAGCTTTCCAGAACATAAATTTAATTCAAAACGTTTTCTAGAAACTGTAGACGGAAAGGTTCTATAGCATCCGGATTATTAGACAATTTTTCTCCCGTGAAGAAAGCCTCCGAATTCTATGTCTTTTGAAATTGCCAAGCCAATTATCACTGGGTTTAAGCTCATCCTTATTGGGGTAGAGTTCAGATAAAAAGAATCTCTTCTTTTCCTGCAATAAAGGGCCAGAAAAGGAGTAGCTTCGCGATCGTTCTTGCAGAAACCATGTGTATAGAGCAGTTTCTAGCAAAGCCTATTCACTCATTTTCACTGTTTTCCGCGCACTGCTACATTACTCCACAGAAGACACAAACGACAACATGTTTTCTTTATGTCATTGATTGTTGTATTTCCGAACCCGAAATCTTCCGCTAATTTTTTAGCAGGAACCTCGGCATCAAGTCGTTTTAGAATGTCGCACTTATCCGACAGCGAAACTGTTTTATATTTTATTTTAAAAGAAGAAGATGCCACTATAAAAATCAAAGTTTAACACACTGCGATGACAACACGATTCTACCGTCTGCTTGCCATAAACGTTGAAACTGAACTGCTGTAAGGTGACTAATCAAAAGGGATCGATAACTGAGGTCATTGCAAAGTAAAAAAATAATAATACCTCTCTTCTTTGAACCTCTCTTATAGGCGTTTATTTCTTTCTCGTTCAGATATTTTCGAAAATAGTTTCGGATTATTGGGAGTTTCGGACTACCGGAATTCGGATTATCGGGATTTGCCTGTACTTAATAAGGCTGTTTATTCTTTAAACAGAAATAGTAATAAAAACGAAAAATACAATTTTGGGTAATGGGTATTTATGACTCCAGGAGGAGAATAAGAAATGTACACATTAGTTAAAATTTTGTATTACCTCTGTAGGAGAGGATCATTATATCCATTCCATAATGTCACTGTTCCAGATCCCTTTCCCCATATGATATAATGAATATGCCTCCTTATATTACATTAGAGAGCTCCTACTTCTGGAGCTCCATTATCCTTTCTCTATAACAGACCTGTTTATATCCTTAATTTAAATTATTTTACGGAGAAAATGGTAAAAGTAAATATATAAAACATTGTTTTATTTTATTATTAAAACGGACTTTTTACATATATACAATAAAATAGATACTGATTTATTGCTATTAATGGAGGTTTGGTTCTGTAGGATTTTTCGTGTCATTGCATTGGCAAGAACAATTTTTTTGCCCTCATTAAAGTACCTTCGGCTGGATCTACCCGGTATAGAACTTCGCAAAAGCGTTTTTGGTAATAATTTTTATAACAAAGAATTTTGTTTTATAACATTTAATTCATGACTGGGATGTGTAAATAAAACGAATATCAATGTTATATAAAATTCATAGAAAAGTAGTTGAATGAAAAGTTTAATTGAAAGTAGTTGAATGAAAAGTAACAATGACTCTGCATTTAGTCTTTTGTTTTGACAACTTTAATTTTTATTTTATCCCCTAAATTAAAAAAAATCCTCAAGTATGCTGACCGCCTAGGTTGCCATTTGGACGAGCAGCTTCTGTATAAATATATTTCATTTTGTAAGTAATGTTTTTTAACCTTAACGAATTTTTCTGTTCATGTTTTTTTCCAGCGTCATGAAATTTACTCTTTTATTTATACAATAAAATCAAATGGGATTTTGTCCTACGTTTGTTGCTTTTGTCTGAAATGTACTGTTTGGATTGTGTTGTGGATAATTGTTATGTTTGTTCAGAAAGAGGAATTATGCACTTAATATTACAACTACTAATTAAAATAAATTATTTATAAGAAATTTACTGGTGCAAAATTTTCAATCGCACTAGGTAATCGTCATCAGAAAACATTTTGTTTATATTATTGAGTTTCAATCTAAAAGTTCCATCAAACATCATAGTCAACAAAATCTATGAGAGATAATGAGTTCACGATTAGAACAAATCAAAAATACTTGAGATATTGATAACTTGAATGTGTGATAATGTTTTTTATAGATTAATTATAGTGATTATAATTGTTCATTTGTATGAATGAAATTCTCAAATTTCTAATAATTTCTGAGTGAGTCATTACACACCAAAAATTAACATTACCGAAATTGATTTTGACAAAGAAAAATATCTTGTGTGTTTAAGTGATATTAAAAGACTCTATTCATATTTAAATTAAATATGAAAACCATTAATTTTTAGATATCATTTGTTTCAAATATGTAGAGGACTGTGTTGGATATATATATATATATATATATATATATATATATATATATATATATATATATATATACGTTTTCTTGTTTAATAATTTAAAACAACATAGGTTATTCAAATCCAAGAATATTTATTAATTTATATCCAAAGCTTTTCGTTGGTAAACAGTACCAACATCATCAGGAATGAAAATTACAATAATCATTACAATAATTATTGTAATTTTCATTCCTGATGATGTTGGTACTGTTTACCAACGAAAAGCTTTGGATATAAATTAATAAATATTCTTGTATTTGATTAACCTATGTTGTTTAAATATATATATATATATATATATATATATATATATATATATATATATATATATAGGTTAGTTTTGGTTGGTAAAGATTATTTAGATTTTTTGGACTAGGAGACTGACAGACTTACCTTGGTAAGAGTCCACTCTGTAGTCTTGAAATAGAAACACATAAAAGCACTTAAACAATGATATATTTCAACCACACAGTGGTCTTTGTCAATCGAAGAGAAAACACAAAAAGAAATATGAGAGAATGAAATAAAATAATTGTTTTATTTCATTCTCTCATATTTCTTTTGTTGTTATTTCGTTGTCTGAAATGGACAATGTTAAATATCACAAATATATATATATATATATATATATATATATATATTATTTATTTATCTATTCATGTTTATAACATCATCCTTAATTAGAAGTAGTAAAGTTAAGAATTTGAGGCTAAATCTTGTATTAAACAACGAAAAAGTATCTACTTATTATTTATAAAAGTTACGTATGTTGTAGAACCTAAAAAGCGGAGGTTCCATCCTTTGCGTGGACTACGAAGAATGTTCCGACGCAAAGAGAGGCGACCACCTGAAGTAGTCACTGTGTCGGCAGATGAACTAAGTGCGTCCATACCAGAAACACAGAATCACGAGGAAGTACGAAGTCGGTCTGCAACGATAATAATTGAAAACAAGTCTAGGAGAAGGTAATTCTTGGAGAAAATTTAAGTTATGAAGTGATTGTGTGATTGTTTGTATGAGACACTACAACTTCAAGTGGTTACCCTTGGAGGACTTATAAGGAGTGCAAGTTCTAATCATAAAATGGCCATCATAAAATGCAACACTTTAGTTTCAAGTAATTGTTTAAACCGTGCTTACACATAGTTTTCAGAAAAAGATTCCAACTAATGTATGCATAATAAATGTAAATATGTTCATTTAAAATTAAATGTGTAAGTTACAATTTAATGTTTTAAATATTGTCAGATACTGTATGTATAAACCGAACATTTCAAAGGTTCCGTTTAAAACTATAATGTTAAATATCTCTTATTTGTCAATTTATTTGGCAAAACACTCTTGTCCTTGAATCACAGCATTGAACAATGCACTGACCTAGTGTAAAATGTGTCTGCTGAGAAATATCAGTGAGTAGTAGTTTTTCCAATTAAATTGATAAAAATTTACGTATTATACTTAGGGTAATGCCAACAGAAGTGATAACTGCTTTACCTGTGTTGGAAAAAATATGAAAATTATTCAGTAATTAAGAGAAATAATTTAGTAAAGTATTATATTCACGAATATTAGGTTGTACTACAATACATAACAATTTTTGTATTTTATATTATATATGCTGTAAAGTATGGGTTTCAGAAATATCATGATAACAAAAGCGATGATTTAATCTCATGTTTTGTTCACAGCAAGTAAAGAAGTTATCACTACAATAAGTGTTATTCAAAAACCTCAACATGTAGAAACCAATAAATGCCAGATGTTTTTCCTAAATCTGTTAGGCTACCTAAAGATTTAAATAAAGAGAGTAAAAGGTTTTGATGTATCAAAATAATGTTGAGAAATCGCTTTATTGAAGTATCAAAAATTTAAGTTCAAGATATAAAATCTTGTACAAAGATTTAACCTAAACTGTAGGACTACCATGTACACAATACTCAAATATTCAATATTGCTATCCTAATCTAACACAAACATGTTACATGTGTCATTATAAAAATGGTTGTTATCCATTTCTCTTTATACTGTACAGATCTTTTGTAATTTTTAGCAGTATGTAATTTACTTACAATTTGTTAGTGTTATTTTATTTTGTGAATATGAATCATTTCTCAAAGCTTCATATTTTATGTATAGTTTTTTCATTTATTAATCTGTATATAACTGTTCTAAGTTTCTCCAAACATTTTTAACATTTGTATCTTGTAATGTTTACGAAAATTTAGATCAAGCCATCAATGTGGCATTGAACATTACATAGCCTAATTAATTTTTCCTCTGGTAATAAGCATCCTACACATTGCATGTTTCCAAGTCAGTTATAATAGGAGCAGTTCACCTTGACTTTAATGCTCCCTTATTTAATCCAGGTGAAGCTGTTGCAATAAGGTACATTTTGTAAAGAGTTGAAGTATACATACTGTCTTTGACTTATTCTACTCAGATTAAAACAAGACTTTGACTTTAATATAAAGACGTTGACCTAAACTATTACTGTACTTGTCTTACAAATTGTCAGTGTTGTGTGTGAAAATATTGGTGCAAATAGTTTTATACCCTTAGGATTGCAGCCTTCATAAATATTACTTTCATCTCTGTTAAATGTACATTTACCTCAAGGTATATTGTACTGCCCTGCATAAGTAAACCCCGAACGACTCCATCTTCCAGACCAGGCGACCACTCATCCCTCACAGATGGTAGTAGGTTTATTGTTCTCTTTTCCTTGAAACACACAAATAAGAATTTACAATGTTAAATATTACTCCACAGGAGTAAAGTGAAATGTAAAAACACTCTAAGCCTTATCAGATTAAAAGTAATTATTAGTTTTTTAAGAAATTTTGTTAACATTTTGTGGATATACAATTAATTTTCATGAATCTAATTACATTTTTTTCATTGAACCATAGTTTTATTAATTTAAAAGCCACATTTAAAACTGTTACATAGCTCAACTAGTGTGTTCAAATTATGTTATTGATTACCAATAATTAAGACATTTTGAATTAGACAATTCAAAAACAAAGTACTGGCAACTTTACAAACATGAAAATTTATTAATTATACAAAAAATATCAACTCAAAAATTTATTTATTTTATTATAAAATGAAACTAGAATTAAAAATAAAAGAGTTTTAATCAGAATCAGTATTTTTACATCATTTTTAGTATTATCTTGGTGTGTTTTGTTTGAATATTTATTAAAAGATAACATATCACAATTAACGTATATTAAAATTGTGTTTTCAGAAGCGGGAATGGTCTTCATTCTGCAGGACTGAGTGTATCACATGACAGTATTTTTTCTCCAGAGCAGAGATCGGCTGCAGAGTCGGGCTCTGAATTGGATATAGAAAGTTCTTCATCACTTTCTGTACAGAGATTGGCATCTGTAAGGACTGGTGTGCAGGTATTTATTAATTTATAAATACAAATTTTCAATTTAAAAAAAAATTGACTTTTTACAAGATTGACATAGAAATATTTTTTAATTAAAAAAACTGTATTGAATAATATCAATTGCTCGTTGGTTTTGTTAGAGGGATCCACACGAATTGTATTTCTCTTGAGCAAAACATTTGTTGCTGTATTTGAAAAGACTTATGATATGACTTGAAGAATATGTCATATTCTTAGACATACCGTACTAAGAACACTGTGCTATAATGATATAGGTTAGAATATTTTATAAAACATTTTTTAAGCAATAGGAAGATTGCAATAGTAAGATACACTAAAGATTTTTTAGTATATCTTGGAACTATTAATTAATTCGATAATATAAAATAAAATATTATAAAATAAAAACGATAAAAACAAACAGCAACACAAAAATAATAAGTTATGACCTAACTAACATGTACCCTAGTATCCCAATAGAAGAAACCATAGAAATAATAAAAAACAAACTGATACACAATAACGAAAAAAGAAACATAATAGATAGTATCATTACACTAACCAAACACATATGTAACCAAAATTACTTCCAATTTAACAATAAATATTATAAACAAACAACAGGACTCCCCATGGGTTCACCCATATCATCTGTCATGTCAGAAATATATTTACAACACTTTGAACAAATAATAATTAAACCTATAATAAACACACACAATATCTCACTATGGACAAGGTATGTAGACGATATACTTGTAATATACCAACCTACCATTCACAACGAACACATCATAATATTAAACAAACTAAATACATACAACGAAAACATGCAATTCACCGTTGAAACAGAAACAAATAGAACAATCAACTTCCTCGACATTACTTTAAATATAAATGATAATAAAATAGAAACTACAGTATACAGGAAACCTACTTCCAACAACACCACAATACACTACAAATCTAACCACCCCTGGACACACAAAATTAACACTTACAGTAACATGATAAATAAAGCAATAAAATACACACAGGATAACAAACAAAAATTAAATGAAGAATTAGATAACATTACAAAAATAGCAATAGAAAATGGATACAACAAACACATTATAAAAAATATATACAATAAATTCACAAAAAAACCTAACCTCAACACAACACTACAACCGGAACACGAAAATAATGAAAATAAAAAAATCTACCTAAAATATAAATACACCAATAACAAAATAGAAAAAATAACAAATATATACAACAAAGAATACTACACTCCAACTTACAAACCAAACAACAAAATAATAAAATATCTTAATAACACAAACCACAAAACAAATTCAGAAAAACATAACCTATCAGGAATTGACAAAATCACATGCAACAACTGTAACGCTTTTTACATAGGAAAAACAACCAGAACATTTAAAATAAGATTTGAAGAACCTTATAGAGCATTCAAAAACAAAAATTCTAAAGTATCAAATGTTGCAGCACACCTAATATCCCATAAACACGAAGTAACAAATTACGAAAATAACCTAACCATACTTGAAATAAATAACAACCCAATAGAACTAAACTCACTAGAAAAATACCACATTTATAAAAACATACACAACAACTTAATGAATCTACAAACAACATATACAGAAGACATACTATATAGAAATATCATACACACAGATCAAGAAAAAGTGCGCGTAAAGTCAACAACTACCTAGTTTTGGTTGGTAAAGATTATTTAGATTTTTTGGACTAGGAGACTGACAGACTTACCTTGGTAAGAGTCCACACTGTAGTCTTGAAATAGAAACACATAAAAGCACTTAAACAATGATATATTTCAACCACACAGTGGTCTTTATCAATCGAACAGAAAACACAAAAAAAAATATGAGAGAATGAAATAAAATAAATATAAGTTGTAATCACAGATTGTCTGTAATCACAATCTGTGATTACAACTTATATTTATTTTATTTCATTCTCTCATATTTCTTTTTGTGTTTTATCTTCGATTGATAAAGACCACTGTGTGGTTGAAATATATCATTGTTTAAGTGCTTTTATGTGTTTCTATTTCAAGACTACAGTGTGGACTCTTACCAAGGTAAGTCTGTCAGTCTCCTAGTCCAAAAAATCTAAATAATCTTTACCAACCAAAACTAACCTAAAAAAAAATATATATATATATATATATATATATATATATATTTGTGATATTAAACGTTTATTATTATACCATTGCGCTGATTTTATAGAGTTATTATAAATTAATTGTAAACAATTATTCCACCATTAAATGCAATAAATTTTTACCTTGTGATGAGGCACCTTTTGGTTATAAGTTGTAAGAAATAAATATGTGTAGATAATGCAAAAAAGTGACAATTTAGTCAACTACTGTAGAATCAACTATACTACCTAATGCCACTTTTGATATTCGTCCACGATAAAACCTGCTACAAACGTTATCCAACTCATCACAATCTATTTGATTCTAGTTTATTTATAGATAATATTAACAGGTTTAGATTAATACTCGCAAGTTATAGAAAAATGTTCAGTATAAAAAATCTCAACCAAATTTGCAGTCGGTCTGAATTGGCTGAATTATATAATAACCTCCATTTTGTGAGTCTTATTTTAAACAAATTTTTTTACAATATAATTCATTGTTATAACTAAGTCACTATTTTCTTCACTGCTTGTGAAATAGTAAACTATGGTTATAGAAAACCAATCATTAAAATAAAATATCTGGTAGAAAGTTGTCTTAAGCAAAATAATGCGTTAAAATGGAATTCATATGACTACAGAAGGAAGTATGTAAAGATTGATCATATTGTAGGTTTCAATATACAAGAAATTAGCCAAATTATTTGCCTTGTGCAGAGTACACGCCTAGCAATTATGTGATCTATAATAAATAAAAATAGGTAGGGATTATCCAGATGGATTAAAAAGTCATATGTCTAAACAACAAAAATTCAACTAATAACACCGATCATTAGACATGATTGATAAATGTGAACAAACTCTGGGATTTTTTTAATGAAATACCAAATAATTTATATGACTCAAAAGTAATCTGTATATATTGAGTGGATGTAAAATTTTTGTTGCATAAAAGAATTAACTTTCTGGCAAAGTATCATTGGCAAACACCAAATAAACATATTGCTTACAAATAAAAAATCTTTAATTGGCTGATTATTAAGCATAAATGGTAACCCTAGCAGATGATCAATTTGCTTAGACAAATAATTGTTATCCTCCATTAGTAAAGATAGGATTATTTAGCAGAACTCAATGGTCAATTTTTTTAAATGACTTCTTCTATTATGCTCAATGGCAGTAAAAGGTTAGTAATAAAAATAGAGCAGGCTTAACAATAGTGAATAATCACAACTGTGTTTCTAGGATAATCCCTACCTATTTTTATTTATTATAGATCACATAATTGCTAGGCGTGTACTCTGCACAAGGCAAATAATTTGGCTAATTTCTTGTATATTGAAACCTACAATATGATCAATCTTTACATACTTCCTTCTGTAGTCATATGAATTCCATTTTAACGCATTATTTTGCTTATGGTTTTAAAATCGTATTCAATCCTGCATACTACTTTTGTTAGTATTAGAATGTTTTGTTATTTCTATATAATTTGTAATTTTTCTTATAGTACTTTTAGTACAATTATAACTCTCTCTATGTTGGGGCAAGCAAAGTTGCATAGTAGATCATAAGATTATAGTATACAGGAGTTATTTTGAACTAATCTAAGTTTATAATCTAATTTACTGAGAGTGTTAATTTATGCTAAGGGAACGAATGTTCAATGCCAGGTTTGTAGAGAGCCTTATTGACCGCTGTTCTAGAACAAAATTAAGTTTAAGTCTTTCAATACTAGTTCACGGCTGTCAATACCATTCACATATCTCGGTAGCAAGTAGAGACATCTCTTCACCCCAGTTGAGAGCAGGGCTACTTCAGTTAAGGGACCTCGTTTACACAAAACCAGCGTTTTCCTGTAATCCCGGTACCAAGTTGGCTTTTTCTACCTAATTGAATCCAGTTGTACATAATCCCATCCTTACTCTTCTTCTCTCAAGTAGCTGTAACAAGTGAACATATCTTTATGATCCTTATTCCATGTATTAGGTAGACATCTCTCTACTTCAGCCTCCACATGTGATGCAATAATTTCCCCTTCAATTCTCTATTAGAAGGTTTTATGCCCTAACTATTTACACAATTTTTACTTATATTTCATAGCCAAAATAATCTTTACTGACTGATTGCTTTAAAACTAAAAAACAATATTGGTGTCCTCTCGCCACTGTATTTATATGCTTTCATCTATCAATACAGAAATTTATTTTTAAACATTCATAGACTCTTCTAACTTCATAGTTAGTATATGACCATTATATATAACTATGTTTCATTTGATATATCTATCGTTCACTAAGTAATTCCAAGATGATAATGTTGATGTCTAAGGATTTATATGAATATAAACTTTTAATTAAATGTTATTTAGTAGATGAACTAAGACATAAATTTTATATTGTACTAACTATTTATCATCAGTGTCTAGAATTGGAAACAGGATTTGTTGGAAAGATAAATGGCATCAATTTTAAAACCAGGTTTAGAAAAATGTGCAAACAGTGTGCGTGGTTGTATATGTTTATGCTATGTTTTATTTTGTGCTCTGAAATGTTTGTAAATTTTATATTGCTCTAGTGTGTTTTAGATATTGTCTTTTTTTGTTAAGGTGAAGTATTTCTAAGTTGTTGAAGTTTGTATACCTGAGGCATTTTTCTATCATGAGTTAGAAACAAATACTCATGATATCAAGTGGTACAAAAACAAACAAATCTGTTCCACTTTTAATTGTATCTATGTGTGAGTGGTGTTCTTTGTATCTTTGTTAAAAATTGCAACCTGTTTCTTCAAGCTAGAATTGATTACTTTACCCTATACAGTTTTGTTTCTATGTATGAGTTAGAAATGGTTAGTCTAATTTTATTTATATAAAAATTGTTCACAATGAGGGAGCTCCTCCTATGTATCCCCCTTTACATACATGCCTAGTGTGCAAACAAAAAAAAGGTAACTTAAATTGCAATATTACTGATAGTTACACATATAGGCTATAATTATTTCAAAGTAATCATTTCAAATATGTCTATAACCAAATTGTTTGGTATTTCATTATCTGCATACATACAAATTGAATAAAATTTAGTTATTAAACTTTCATCCTAACAGTAATAAATAAAATCAGTTATTTTAATTTGAAATTATATAAATAGCCTTTTGTGCTATTTTTATGGCAAAAATTTAACTTAACCAAACTTACTGACACTTCTCTGTATGCTGTGTTTACTATTTTAGTGCATGGTTTAAATAAATTGATGGTTCATTGTTTAAATAAACCTCATGTTGAACAACATAAGCTTAAACTAATTATATTAAAACATTTGCGCATATGTGTGATAAGTCTTAATTATAAACTAAGTAATAGTAAATAGCTTTTCACTAAAATAACTTGTAAATATTTTACAAACTTGCCTATAGCAGAACTTAACAAGTGTTTTAGTGAAAACTAGTAGCTCAGGGGAAGATGGAATCAACAAATATAAATATCTTTTAATATTTTTAAACATTTGAATTTTTGTAAATGATGTATTGATAGTGTGACTTGGAGACAATTAATTTTCAATTTTTAAAAAAATTACAAAACTCCTCGTACAAGATAAATTTTATCATAATAGTTTTAAAATTGTATAGTAGTATTCTTACTATTACATATTTTTTGTTCAATAATTTAATTTCATAAGTTTTATAAGGCTTCATACTATATTAAATCTCTCTGTCCATCACCATCTTTACTTAAAATTTTTAATCACCCAAATTCAAAATACTTTTTCAAATCCCATTAATGTTTAAAATCTAAATTTATACCTTACAACTATAAATAACTTACATAAGAAAATAAACAGGGAATATGTACTACCTGTTACATATTTCAGGAAGAATTTTAAATACTTTTTCTTTGGTCACTTAAACTCCAAATATATTTTGTTGACATTTTAATAAAGTATTCTCATGTAATTATAAAATTTAAGAACTGAATGTAATAATTATTTACAAAATTATAAAGAATTTTTAATTTTTGAAAGATGCATGGTAGTTCTAACCTCTACCACTAGGTAGTAGCAGAAGCTTCAGCATTACAATAAAATAATAGATATATATTACCAGATTTTTAAATATACAAACTATCATAATTGCAATAGCAATTATGCAATATCAACGTTTTAGACAGTTATAAATTTTTAATCCTAATTAGCAACCTTTAGCTATGCACAATTTGTTGATACATTTTACAATATGCTGAAAGTAGCTTACAATTTAAAACATGTAGTTTAAATTAAAATTAGTTTGGTCCATTGATGCTACAATTGGACTATATTTTTTACTGGTCCTATTATATTTTTTTCTCGTAATTATATTGAAATTCAAATAGAGGTCCAACTTCTTTATTCATATTTTTTTAGCTGAAAAGTATATTAAGATTTTAAACTTTCTTCATAAAACCTTTATAACAGGTTAATTAATATATAAATGTATAAATTTCATTAATACAGTTGTCTTGCAAAAATCATTAATTTATCTTCTTAAATTAGGTACTCGGGTTTAAATTAGATTCTAGTATTTATACAATTTATAAAGTAATACAAAATTTCCTTCTCGCTCCTTATATAATCCATTCATTTGATTTGGTTTAGGCAGAGTTGCTCTGGCTTAAATAGAACAGCTTGTCTAAGTGAGATTGTCTGTCTGTCTGTCTATTGCAATCTGTTGAACTTAAAAGAAGTATAAGGCTAATGTAATGTAGGCTGGCATTGGAAGCTTAGGAATGCTAAGGTGAAGGTCAGTACAAGGTTTCCACACAAAGTTAATCTTTACTCCACTTTATTCCACAACTACAAAACATCACTAACAATTAATTCTCATGATTATGACATGGAGTTGAATGTTTCTCACTTTATACATGTATATAAATCAGCTAGATATTTCTATTTTTAATTTAATGAATTAATTATTTCCCTACATGTGCAAAGTATAGATGGTTGGTAACTGATGACCTATAAGGAGTGACTTTTAGTTGTCTTGTCAAACTAGTTTTAAATGCAACAAACATGGAGAAATATCTAACGTAAAATGAGATCAGAAGTATAAATAAAACTAGGATATTTAGAAAATCATATTTTTCTCTAATAATTCGATTTTAATTTAGCTGAGACAACAGGATTTAAAAAACCAATATGTTCGACCACTGGTCCTTTATATTAATTTTCTACATTAACTTTTTTTACTTACAGCTTTTTTTGATTTTTTTTTTGTCATTCCCCTAATTCAACCTACTATTAAATGTAACTGATTGATATATAATAAATTTAAAAAAATGTTCTATAGAAGGTTTAATAATAAAAGTTATATTTGAATTAACAATAATGACAGAATTCACTATAAAAATATTAGGTATCTATAAATCTATCAAACCTAATACAAAATTATGCCACAAAAATGACAATTAGGCCTACTGTTTATAGTGAAGGGTACATAGCTTTTCTAAAACACATTAGGTCTTTTTCATGTCCTGCTTTATGTTTTTTCCATTCCCAGTATCTGAGGTACATCTCGCCCCTTCATTAGTTTTGTATATATTCTATCTATTCTTTATCTCCTTTTGGAGAGGTTAGGTAAAGATCATATTTATGATAGGAAGTGTATGTTAGGCAGTGCGGTTTTTACAGTTTCCTAGTCGGTTATAAAAAATGAGGCCCTTAACCATTAATACTTCATTTCTTGTATATATTAGAGTACTAGAAATTGAGAAAAAATACTTATTTTAAACAAAAAATAAGGTTTCTAGACCTTGCTAAATACATATACATGACAACTCTGTAAATGTAAAAAAGGAGTTTAAATTGTAAAAACTTATAACTAAAAATGCAATAAAAATTTTTTATAGTAGGGCATTGTAAGACAAGTCCCCCGGCGGACGCCTTACATATTTAGAAACAGTACGATTAATTAGGAGAATATGGCTTTTATTTAAACATTATCTTTTCAAAATTGAGTGATATTTGAAGGAAATTAAATACTCATCTCCATGCATTTTATTGTCAGTGATGGTTAGCAAAATTTTGGTTTTATAATTTAGTAAGGTTAAGCCTTGCATGAAGTATTTTAATTAAAGTTAAGTTAATTTTTAATAACATGCTGAGACAAAAATGTTTCAACTGCACTAGTTGTTTATCATATATATCTACTATCGATGCCCATGATTGTCAACTATTCTAGTCACAAACAATTATCTCAGAGAATTTTTAAAACATTTAATTAATATCGAAATCTTGTTGCTGTTCATGACGAGCTGGTTGTAAATTACAAATTACACTTTTGCTATTACTTGCGACCAGACATTTGTTAACTAAAAGTTGTTAATTGTTAACTTACACTTGGAGGAAACGTTTTCGTCTTACTACTTATTCAGCCTCATATTTTTGCCGCTAGGGAGCACAACAGCAGCATTCCTAGCGGCAAAAATACGAGGCTGACGAAGTCGTAAGACGAAAACGTTTCCTCCAAGTGTACGTTAACAATTAACAACTTTTAGTTAACAAATGTCTGGTCGCAAGTAATAGCATTTAATTAAGTTTAAATTTAGTTATAAGTTCATACAAGTCATAATACTAGCAAGTTTTAACATATTTAATATTGACAAAACTAGACAGCTTTTCAAATAAATGTCTACATTTTCAGCTAAGGTGTCTGACTTAATCACTCAGGTTTTTTACGATGTTATTATCTGTAATTAAATTTCCAATCCTAATGCCTATGGGTAAACTACTGCTAAAATTTCATTTTAATTAGAACTTCATGGAAGTCTTAATATTACTAAATTTCAAAATGAAAGTTTTGTTGTTGATCATGAATGCTGACAACAAAATGATTGGGGATTAGAATTTCATTTTCTTCAAATATCACTCAATTTTGAAAAGATGATGTTTAAATAAACCCATATTTTCCTAACACACTATGTCATTCTCCATTTTTTTTGTTTTACTACAAGATATTTGGTGAAAATGTGTAAGCTAGAACAAATAAAATACTCTAGTGCTAATCTTTTGCAAGTATTTTCTTTACTCTTTACTTTTAGAAAACCTTTTCACTTCTAAATTTTCATAATTCATTGTGAATTGCACAAGAGTAAAGTTATGATTAAACAACAATTTATTTCTCAGCTTTCTCTAATGATCAAATTATCACTGTCTTATTTAACACTCATATAAATAGCACTGCCTTTTTTAATACTGCATATTTCACGCCTAATTAAGTAAATACTGAGGAAGCCACAGTAAATTTTGTAAATTAGTAAATGGTGTAAATCACAGTAAATTAGTAAATACTGATTTACGAAATAAATCGCAGGAATACAAGAAAATCTTGTGCGTAAAACAAATTATTTAGACAAGGTGGCACTGGTAACAAGTATTGTTTAATTAAGTTCAGGGAGTAATTATTTATTCAAAATATTGTAAAACATTAAAACATTCTGTAATCTGCACCAATAGTTTCAATCTCTACCACTAGGTAGAAGTAAAAGCTTATTATTAAAATAAAATAATAAATGTATGGTTTAATAATAATAAAGGTGAGGAATCCAAATATTTTTCCCAAATAAAAACTAAAGGTTTTATAAGGTATTTAAAATATCCTGTAATACAATAGTCATTTATGAAGGCTACAGCATAACATATAGTGATAAAATATTCAATAATTGTGCCATTTTTTTTTCAAATATCTTGCAGTTGTTGTATCGCCCCAGGCACTGGAGTTCTTCAACATAGCAATGGAGTAATCCAAAGCATAGTTTGGTAAACTGTAACTAACTATTACAAAGCTCAGCAACAAATTTAAAACAATTACTACAATTTTATGAAAGTTTAGTACATATGTGCCTTTATGAATTAAGAGTTCAGTCGTAATCTTTTGATGATGCTATGTTGGCAAAATGTACATAAAAATTTAGTAACGATGTTTTTAATTTGTAGCTAAGGGTTTGTAATTGTTAATTATACTTGAGAGAATAAACTTACATTAAATCCGTTAAGTTCATTAACAGTTTAGATTAGTTAGTAGTTCCTATATTACATTTTTTTAACTAAAGATTCATTTTAATTTTGAACTAAGGCCTTCTTGCAATTATGACTTCCTGGACTTATAATTAAAGTGAATTTATAGAAACTTAGGCCTACTGAGTCATAACACTTCAGTAAGCTCGAAAACTTTTTGCCTCATTTTTTTATAAATTTACTTTGATTCAAAGTTCAGTAAGTTGTATTTTATTGAGTTCACAGGAAATGTGAAAGTTTCACAGATTCTCATAGACAACAAAATCTATGAGTTAATCTGAAAGACTAATAAAAAGACTAGTCATTATCATCGCAACTTCATCTACTTCTTTCTTCTTTGACACAAATCTGCTGCATACAAGTGTTTTACTTCCCTTTCTGGGGATTTTTTTCGGTTAGGCTTTTATATTTTTTTCTTTATTAAATTATTTCAGTTTCTTTAATGAGTTACTATTTAGGTCTTTAAGAAGCTTCTTTATATTTGCACTTCATTTTAATGATTTTTTTTTATTCGTTCTTATTCTATCACCTTCTTTTTCATCACAGTAGCTAAAGGATATTAGGATTTCTAAAGGATATTTCTGTTGAAGTAGTGTATAGTAAATAGTTACAAGTCTTCTCTATTCTGATATGAAATGTCATAAAACATCTTTGGTAAAAGATAAAACTTATTCGGCCAGCTCTGTTTCTTGCTCAGTAATAAAGATAGATTTTTCCATGTATAACAGTGGTCAAATTTAGTTTTAGACAACAGACTAGTGTAATTTGCAGTATTTATAATTACATTTTTGTCAGGGTTGCTTTTTTACTAGTTCAAATACATTTTTAACTTTTTCTTCCAACCACTTCCCTGGTTCTGTAATTCAGCGTATGGAAGGAGTAAAAAGTTTATATTTAAGTGTAAGTATTTACACAACACATGGAGTACCAATGCCTTGATAGCATTGCCCTATGATATCAAGATGGTATTATCCCAAAATGAAAATATAGCGTCAAAACCTAAAAGAAAATAATGGTCAAAACATCTAATTCAGTCATGTAGATTATGGTTGAACATATGCTAAAAAAATAACTATAACAAAAGAGTCAGCATCACTCTCGTGAATGTTAAAAGATTACAAGAAAATTATAAATTTTTTTTAATACTCACGCACTGAACTAACACCTCCAACTCACTGAATTGAAGCTTTGTATATGGTTGTTAGATGATGGCACTGACCAGGACTCTGTACAGTCTACAGGAGGATAACAATATCAGTGTCAAAATTCCCTCATTTATTTCTATCATTTGTTACATTATCAGAATTTGAATCACAAACCTTTATACTTTTTTTTGTCTTAAACCACCATTATCAGCTTTTTAGGTGTATAGATTTATGCAGATTACAGGTGCAAATTTAAGGTTTACTATGCTCAGATTACAAAATGGTATATTTTCATGTTATGAATACCATTTAGACACCTTTTCATCTCAGGTCTTCTTCACCAATGCAAATCCACCCACCGCATACTTCCTCAAGCTTCTCTTATTCCCAGTGACAGTGTATCTTTGTGCGTTTTCCCTTAGTTTTGCCTAATTCCGTTTGTCCTTCTTCCCCCTTCTTACAAGAGAGTGTACCTTAGTTTTGCCTAATTCCATCTACCTTTCTTCATCCTTCTTACAAAAGGGTATACCTTAGTTTTGCCTAATTCCACCTACCTTTCTTCATCCTTCTTACAAAAGGGTATACCTTAGTTTTGCCTAATTCCGTCTACCTTTCTTCATCCTTCTTACAAAAGGTTATACATTAGTTTTGCCAAATTCCATCTACCTTTCTTCATCCTTCTTACAAAAGGGTATACATTAGTTTTGCCTAATTCCGTCTACCTTTCTTCATCCTTCTTACAAAAGGGTGTACCTTAGTTTTGCCTAATTCCGTCTACCTTTCTTCATCCTTCTTACAAAAGGGTGTACCTTAGTTTTGCCTAATTCCATCTACCTTTCTTCATCCTTCTTACAAAAGGGTATACCTTAGTTTTGCCTAATTCCACCTACCTTTCTTCATCCTTCTTACAAAAGGGTATACATTAGTTTTGCCTAATTCCGTCTACCTTTCTTCATCCTTCTTACAAAAGGGTATACATTAGTTTTGCCTAATTCCGTCTACCTTTCTTCATCCTTCTTACAAAAGGGTATACATTAGTTTTGCCAACTTCCATCTTTCTTCATCCTTCTTACAAAAGGGTATACATTAGTTTTGCCAAATTCCATCTACCTTTCTTCATCCTTCTTACAAAAGGGTATACATTAGTTTTGCCTAATTCCGTCTACCTTTCTTCATCCTTCTTACAAAAGGGTGTACCTTAGTTTTGCCTAATTCCGTCTACCTTTCTTCATCCTTCTTACAAAAGGGTATACATTAGTTTTGCCAAATTCCATCTACCTTTCTTCATCCTTCTTACAAAAGGGTATACATTAGTTTTGCCTAATTCCGTCTACCTTTCTTCATCCTTCTTACAAAAGGGTGTACCTTAGTTTTGCCTAATTCCGTCTATCTTTCTTCATCCTTCTTACAAAAGGGTGTACCTTAGTTTTGCCTAATTCCATCTACCTTTCTTCATCCTTCTTACAAAAGGGTATACCTTAGTTTTGCCTAATTCCGTCTACCTTTCTTCATCCTTCTTACAAAAGGGTGTACCTTAGTTTTGCCTAATTCCATCTACCTTTCTTCATCCTTCTTACAAAAGGGTATACCTTAGTTTTGCCTAATTCCGTCTACCTTTCTTCATCCTTCTTACAAAAGGGTATACCTTAGTTTTGCCTAATTCCGTCTACCTTTCTTCATCCTTCTTACAAAAGGGTATACATTAGTTTTGCCTAATTCCGTCTACCTTTCTTCATCCTTCTTACAAAAGGGTGTACCTTAGTTTTGCCTAATTCCATCTACCTTTCTTCATCCTTCTTACAAAAGGGTATACCTTAGTTTTGCCTAATTCCGTCTACCTTTCTTCATCCTTCTTACAAAAGGGTATACATTAGTTTTGCCAAATTCCATCTTTCTTCATCCTTCTTACAAAAGGGTATACATTAGTTTTGCCAAATTCCATCTACCTTTCTTCATCCTTCTTACAAAAGGGTATACATTAGTTTTGCCTAATTCCGTCTACCTTTCTTCATCCTTCTTACAAAAGGGTGTACCTTAGTTTTGCCTAATTCCGTCTACCTTTCTTCATCCTTCTTACAAAAGGGTGTACCTTAGTTTTGCCTAATTCCGTCTACCTTTCTTCATCCTTCTTACAAAAGGGTATACATTAGTTTTGCCTAATTCCGTCTACCTTTCTTCATCCTTCTTACAAAAGGGTATACATTAGTTTTGCCAAATTCCATCTACCTTTCTTCACCCTTCCTTTAAGAGGGTGTACCTTAGTTTTGCCTAATTCCACCTACCTTTCTTCATCCTTCTTACAAAAGGGTATACCTTAGTTTTGCCTAATTCCGTCTACCTTTCTTCATCCTTCTTACAAAAGGGTATACATTAGTTTTACCAAATTCCATCTACCTTTCTTCACCCTTCCTTCAAGAGGGTGTACCTTAGTTTTGCCTAATTCCATCTACCTTTCTTCATCCCTCTTACAGGAGAGTATAATGAGTAGATAGCTCTTTATGACCCGATAGCTAGTTGGTCTACTTTAGGTACAGAAATCTGTTCATAAAAATTAATACTTTTTTATAGCCTCTATAAAACGTTACTTCAGTCCCATATGATATCTAGATATTTCGTATATTTTCTAGACATCCTATCTAGATATCTCTTATATTTTCTACAATTTTGTTTTGTTTTCCTACTTATATTCACTTTTTTCATATCTTCCGAAGCCGTTAATAATCATAGTGGTTAATCACTGGTTAACTTGAAAAAAATACTTGTTTTCATGGTACCTTGTAACATCTGTTATTAAAAGTACAGTAAAACCTCTCATATGCGGATCAATTTGGCGACAGCCCATTCCAAATAGCAAAAAAACCAGATATGGGAGGGGTTGTGTAATGAAGTGCGTTTGTACTATGTAATCACAACTTTTGAAATTAGAAGTAGATGTATCATTGTTTCAAGTAAATAAGTTTCACTTATTGAAGATGGTAATTATATTTTAATATCGAAATAGAAATGTACGTACAATTTATTTACAAACCTGTTGGTTAAATGCCTGGAAAGCTTCCCTATGCATCATGGTTTGTTTTCTTCTGTTACCTTCAGCAAGCGCTGGCTGTTTGCTAACTAAGTCTAATATATTATAATTTGCGGAATAAATACACTTATTTTATTTTCATATTAAGTGTGGATATCGGACGCTCCGGATATGAGAGCTTTTACTGTAATTATTCCACATGATCCTGTTGGGGACTAGCTATTTACCGCCAAAAGAACATATGTTAAACTTTCCTTTTTCAACAAAACTTGATCCAAAATCAAATTGAATCTGATATATTCAAGATAAATATCATATTTGAATAGAGATAACTTTGAATCTTAAATTTCAAATAAAACATTATTTTTGTAATTGAAAGCCATCCTAATAATTCTAAAAATTTCAGTGCAATTTAAATAACATTTGTAAAATTTTATTTTTAATGTCACCATATTTACAATATTTTTACAAATAAACGAATATCAAAAAATGTTTTTCGTTAATTCCAGGTCTGAACTGTTTTAAATAAATTTAATCTATATATTTAAGATTTCTTAAATTTGTAAGAAATTTGTAAAAAAAAGACACACTCTTAAACCATATTATTACACATGACTTTATGAAGAATAAAGAAGAAATTATGTAAAACGTTTTACACAATATTATTTTAGTGTACATTTAATTTAATGTTTTCAATTTCAGAGTTAAACATTTCTATATGGCACTTTGACAAAGCAATCGATAGTTTATGAACGCGGCTCAGTGATTTGTTACCATAATTCAAATCTACTTATCTTACTCCAACCGCTAAATGTTTGTCCTTTAGGCAATAATTGGCATAATAATATCATTTAAATCAAACATTTAATGATACTATTTCTTCTTATTTTTAAGACTAACACTGCAGATCAGCATATATCTTCATCCTGGTTAACTACTAAGTGAACCTGGCCAAATGATCCCATACTTTTCTACTACTCCTAGTACCAAGGGATCTTTTGTCGTTTCTTAGACTTACCTAATTTCATCATTATATGAGTTTAATGAATAAACATCTTTTAATGATATCGGGGAAACTCTCTCTGACAGGTAGGTTTACTTCAAGTAGACAACCTTGAAGACTTGCTGCGATGATCCCCTTATATCCTCTACCAAAGGGTTTTATGTCCCTAATTTAATCATACCCTATATTTGTAATCCTTTTCTACCCTTTGAAAGCAATAATAGTGATACTGGTTTCTTAGATATTAAAAAAATTGGTATGAAAAGTTACTTTGTTTAACCTCCCTGAGGGTGTATGCGTAGTTTTTCTCTGCACGTATCATTAATTGTTAAGAAAACGTCTTTCCAGTGGTCAAAACTTTATTTCTGGCTGGTTACTCAAAAACATGCATTCTAGGAAATTTGAGAACTTATTTTTGTTAATTTTTTCATAGCTTTAGTATGAATTTAATCTCTGTCACAGGCAGTTAGATTGCAGAGGTTTTGTGTAAGTTATTTGTGCCGAGTTTCTCCTGCGCAGCTATTTAGGGCCTACATTACAAAAGACTTTGTGGAGATAAATTGTGACTGTTTTTTGTATTATTATTATAGTAATGAATATCTTTTTAAATGGTGTCTTTTATGTGGTGTCCAAATAGAGGAAATTCCAAAAATACGGTCTACCAGAAATTTTGTTAGACAGCTCTTTGATAATTCTGAAGAAAACGAGTGTCTCTGGCAGATGGTGAACCTGACGAAGAAACCAATAAAGTTGAAAATGAAACAAATGAAGACATAATAAGGTGAATCTGAAAAATAGCAATTTGTTCAAATGTCAGATTTTGACATTATAGAGATAATCCCGTTAAACATCCGCCAGGAAGCTGTTAGAGTGCAGTTTGACAATGGAAAAAAAGATTTTTTTTTGTAAACACCGAAAAATGCTGTGATATACTGAACAGCATAGGGGGGACAGTAAGAAGAAACATAATTTTAATATGAATGGGTCATGTTCACGCTACACTAGTGGTGACTAGTGAGCTTAGAAATGAACAATTGTGAGTTATCTTTTCAACAAAAGACTGTATGTTTCTGCTAGTTTTATTTTAGACTAGAACCTGTTGTGTTATAAAGTCAATATTTTTTTCATCCACTAATTTCTAAGCTTGTATATTTGAACTAAAACATTCCTTATTTTGACTAAATATTATAATTAATTTCATATTTTGATATGCGCCATCACGATATAATATTTTATATGTTTAGATGTTGAATTACTTTATTATAGAATAATAATCCGCAAACACCTGTCTCGTAATGAAAACAGTGGTATAGTATAGATTTCTTACATGTTATAACAATTCAAAATACTTTTAGAAATATGATGTTTAGAAATTGAAAATTGTACAATAATTTATCCTATATTGTGTACAATGTATTTATATAGTATTTAATTGTGAAGTCACCCAAATAGAAAGACGAAACCGTTTAAATTTTAATCGCATTTTTGTGGAATAAACCTCCGCAAGCGCTATCCTGTTTGAAATTCTATGCGCCCTGTCGAAGGTTAAACAAACTGACTGTTTTCCAAGCTTCATTTATTAGCATCTCATGGATTCATCATTGTATTTCAGTTCTACTTCATTATATCCCTACTTCTCCAATAGTCAATAATACGTTTGATAATATGGGCTAGTATAAAAAATTAATAATAATAAATAAATTTTGTAATATTTAAGATTATGTAGGGGTGAAAGTGTTTAATGTCAACAGACAAGGTATACAAGGAAAGCATTGTAATCAGCATTGCTTTAGCCCACTATTGTTACATATGATTTTAACAATAGTAAGAGTCAACTTGTGTTTTAAAACATTTTGAAATATTGAGACAACATAGTTTTTTTAATTATTATATTTTTTTATTTTGTTGGTATCATAACATGTACCATAAACTATGTGTATTACAAATAGAAAGAATTTAGTGTTAAAATATGAACATTTAAAGAATTATTTCTTACAACTTTTTAAAAAAATGTTTTAACTTGCCTATAGTATCACTTACTTTTTTTGTTGTTGAGGACGGCCGTTTCGGGAGATGTGTCCCTTTGTCAACTCAGTTACTAGTAGCTCACGCGAAGATGGAATCAACAAATGGGAATTATTTCTATTTTTTAATTTCTGATTTTTTTTTATGTATTGTTTTCTTTTATCTAATGTTATTCATATATTTGAAGCAACATAAATGTAATTTGGACTTTGTAAATGTAAGCTAGTATTTGTTAACTGCAGTATTTTCAATTAATATAAAACAAACATTGTACACATGTGGATCACTAATTCCAGATGTACAAACACACTTAACCTTGAAAAGTTCTTCAAAACAACTTGTTGATGGTGTATCTCTTTTGCATAAAATCTTCAAGAACAATTAAAATATTAAAGCAACTTTAGAGAAAGAATTGTATCATTAAAATGAAATTTAGGCAAAAGTTATATTTAAAGTACAGTAATACATCGACTTACCCTACCCCGTCTTACACGATTCCCAAGTTATGCGGTTTTAAATCATGCTGTCTGAGTTATGCTGAAACTGGCTTGTTCTGGAAGAAAATGTCTATAAGAACTTTTATAGAGCATAAAGAGAAAATATTTCCAGGTTTTAAGGCTGCCAAAGACCTCTTGACACTGATGGCTGGAGCAAATAGAGCTGGTGATTGTAAGATGCAACTTCTCATAGTTTATCGCTCAGAAAATCCAAAGGCATTAAAAATATCTCTAAAGCTATGTTGGCCATGATTTTAAAAGTCGAATAGTAAGGCTTGGGTGACAGCTTTTTTTTACAGACTGGTTTGGTCATCATCTCATACCTCAAGTCGAACGTTATTGTCGGTCTAAACAAATTCCTTTTAAAGTAATTCCTAATTATTGACAATGCACCAGGTCATCTTCCTACTACTTTAACTAATTTACACGAATTCGACTTACACCGCTATCACTCAGTCCCACCTATCGCGAAAGTACGGGGTATTACTGTACTGTAAAATAATTATTAATATACTCATTTTCATTTCTATTAGGAATATTTCTATATATTTGAGTACAGTTTTATGCCATTCTTAACCTTATAATATTCTTGGATGAAAATTTGAAACTAGATGTAAAGAGCGTATAAAATCTTTCTAAGTATGAGAAAAATTATTCAAATTACGCTACAAATTTGTTTAAAGAGGGGCATACACAGCGACAAATGAGAAATAAAATGAAAATTTTACATTATGTTAATAAAGGAAGACACTTAAATATGAAGAAAAGTTTCGAAATTTACAAAGCGAAGTTAAAAAAGGGAAATGTAATAAACGAGCAAATAAATACATAGTCAAACATTATATTTAAAATTATTAAGTATTTGGATGCAAGAAGCAAAAGTAGGGGTGCACCTATAGGGAGCGAGGTCAGGAAGAGGTGAGGGCATGGCTAACCGTATATACAGATGAACTCAAAGTTTGGGCAAAGAGTATAATTTAAATTTTGAAAATGTAGTTACTCCAAAACGTATCAACAGAAGAGAATATTTTAAGGTTAGGAATTCCAGAATTGTACTCAAATATATACTGTAAAATATTTAATCAGTAATTGTTGGCAGGCCTATTCCATTTAAATATATAGTGAGTGGTGTAACTATAGATTTTGGGGATGAGGAGTAAAACTCAATAATATGCCGTTTTTACCCTTTCAAATACAACACCTCCCAAAAAATATTTTGTATACTGATACTTTAAGCTAATGGGGTTTCCTGAATGCCATATATTAATATGCATTATAAATATGTTTAGCCAAAATGTTACTTCGTAAATTGTTTTTATTTACCAAAGTAGATGGTTAGTAAGTAAATTACTCTTTTGAATTTCTTAATTTAGCTATACTTCACCCTCTCCCATGCCTAACTTTTTATTTTCTACTCACATATAACTTTTGAAATTCTATACTCTTAATTTCTATTACGTTTATCATAAAATCGTTTTTACTGCTTTAATTTTGGCTAAAATATAATACATAATAGAATATATTTTTTTGCAATATGTTGCAAAAAATAATAATAATTACTAAAACAAAAATGCTGAACAATAATTCACAATTAATTTTAAATAATTTTGAAAGAAAAGGATCTAAAGGTGTAGAAAATTAGAAAAATAACAAAATTAATTATTTGTAAAATTTTAATATCTTTTATAATTTGTTAATATTTATAACATTTATAGAAAACAAAATTATAAAAAATATTAGAATTTTACAGACAATTCATATTCTTATTTTCCTAATTTTCAACACCTCTGGACCCTTTTTCTTTCAAAATTATTTAAAAGTAATTGTATATTATTGTTTTAGTTATTTTTTATTATTTGTTGCAGCATACGAGCATATTATATTTCAAGCGATATAATTATTATTATGTATAATAATTTTTAGTGTCGTTTTATCTTTCCTGAATGACTTTTGCGTAAGTAACCTGGTATCTCTTTATTTTAGTTCTCTTTGTTTTTACTAAGTAGTTTTGAAAATTTGGTGCACAATAAACAGTATTTTTGAATTCGTTTACTGTTATCATTTCTATTGATCGTGGATTATTATTTTCTATAAATTCTATAACTCTTTGAAGAACAGTTATTTTTAACGCACTAAAAAATATTATTTAGTAATTTCCCAGTATAATACCAACACTTGAGGTATACATATCAGATGTAAGTGAGAATATTTTATATTTTCCACTTTTATGTAGTTCTAGGCCTACATAAATTCTATTATCTGTGCTCCCTGTTGTAGTTCACTACTACCATATACAGTGTATTACATCTCTCTGTCACTGAAGCATTGTTGGTGTTTCCTGTCCATTGAACTGTGTTGAAGGTTTTGTTATTGTTCCATGGTCCTTGATCCAAAACACTAACTTTTGTCATATATTTAATCAATTTACGTAAATTGTCACACACACACATGGAAAATAGACATAATCAATTATCTACTTTTCTTATCTTATCATCTTAATTACATTAAAATTATAATTGCAAATTAAAATTGTCCAATATAACAACTTGTACTTGTACGTAAATTTATAATAACGTACAATTTAAAAAAAAACTTTCTCAGCCATAATGTACGAACTGTAATAAATTCAGTATTGTAAGACATTGTTCTATAGTTCAACGAAGTTATTATATTACAAAGTTTCAACATAAAAGATTCATGATATTAAAATTATTATCTTACTTCTCAAGTCATAATTTTCAAATAATACTCATGTTATTATACTTTAGCTTTATCTATTGCGCTAAAATAAGCAGCTAATGATAAAGGCATGCTTTTGAATGAAGTGTTGGGACTTATAACAGATTACAATATTTTACTGCCATATTTTCCTGGACATAAAAAAATACGCTTGGAAAAATTAGTATATAATTTTTTGAAAATCCTCCTTTGTTTTTTTCAATTTTTATTTGTCAGATTATTCTATAAACATATATAATTGTTAATTACACTTTCTATTTCTGTTCACTTTCATATAAAACGTTTAATTATTGTAAAATGTGTTTTTCATTGTTTGTGATTTGACTATACTGTAAATTTTTAACCCCACAATAATATTTATTGATATTGATAAAGTGTATCTAAATTAAATTTAATGTTTATTCAAATTTATCATTTAATGTTAACAAATATTACACTATATAACAAGTTCTCACATCAATCCAAAAGCTATGGCATGAATACAATAGTAGACTTCCTCTAATAAGATTTATAGTAAATTAATAATCATTCTTAAATTCCATAACAGAGGGTCATCAGATTTAGACAAGAGAAATCAATATTTTTGTGAATAAGCAGTAAATTTGTAAATATTTTTTCAAAGGCAATGCAGAATTGCCTACTAAAAAACACTTTTTTTAAATGCCTACTTAGAATCAAATGATAAAATAAAAATACCAAATTACAAAAAAAACATGAAACTTAATGTCGTAATTTCAGAAATAGCGTTTTTTATTGGGTTTATTTATATGAATCAGTTGGGTCAGTGGGTTAAAATGTGACAGATGTTCATTTCATATCAGAGAATATTACATTTTTTTAAAGAATGAATAGAAGTGATAAAGTAGAATACATTGTAAGACTTCATACCAAATGTTACTTAAAATCAATATAGTTTAAGGACAGGATCAACATCAGTTAGCTTTTGTTCAAGCATAAACTTTAACTTCTTCAAAATTTTAAACTAATGACATTTTTGCAAATGTTGTATTTCATAATTTTCCCACATTTTCAAATCATTTTATGAGGTATACCCTAGGCTGTTTTAACAACATATATAATAGAAATAAAAACATAAGTAACAAAATTATAACCATTTACCATAATATACCATAATCTCAATTAAGTTCATATAATTCTAAAATAGAAAATTAGTCTCTTAAAGCATTATACTATTAAAAGCAGCACAATATTTATTCAGAAATAATAATTCCTTTTTCATCATCAGTGTATTGAGTTGTCAGTATCAAGTATCATTTTAACACTATTTTTGTAATCTAGTGTTGAAAACTACATATGTATTACTTTATTACAGAAGGTTCTTATTAGAGAAATAGATGTAAAATTTTTACAAAATAAAGTACCAAATTATCAACCACCAAATGAACTTGAAATTTCATAGGAAATTCATGTAAATAATGTAAATACATTAATGTACTATTATGTAAAATGCTAAATAACATATAATAGATTAATATTTGTTGATTCCATCTTCACGTGAGCTACTAGTTATCACTAAACACTTTTAAATGTTTATAAACTTGCCTATAGTAGCACTTACTTATGTTTGTTGAGGACGGCCATTTCCGGAGATGTGTCCCTTTGTCAACTCAAACTGTAACTCGTGAGTTACGGTCTGAGTTGACAAAGGGACACATCTCCCGAAACGGCCGTCATCAACAAACATAAGTAAGTGCTACTATAGGTAAGTTTATAAACATTTAAAAGTGTTTAGTAGATATAATAGATTAATAAGTAATATTTGAGCTGGCTTGTGGGTTAAGATAATTAGTAAATAACTGTATACAAACTCACAATTTTAAACAGTTTATTCTCATGCCCATTATAATTACTTATGTCATCATCAGTGAGACTACTACCTAATCATAACTACAACAGTAGTCATCATCAGTGAGACTACTACCTAATCATAATTACAACAGTAGTCATCATCAGTGAAACTACTACCTAATCATAACTACAACAGTAGTCATCATCAGTGAGACTACTACCTAATCATAACTACAACAGTAGTCATCATCAGTGAGACTACTACCTAATCATAACTACAACAGTAGTCATCATCAGTGAGACTATTACCTAATCATAACTACAACAGTAGTCATCATCAGTGAGACTATTACCTAATCATAACTACAACAGTAGTCATCATCAGTGAGACTACTACCTAATCATAACTACAACAGTAGTCATCATCAGTGAGACTACTACCTAATCATAACTACAACAGTAGTCATCATCAGTGAGACTACTACCTAATCATAACTACAATTATAGTAATGAGTAGTTGTTATGTCACATAAAAAATTATGACTACTTATAGTCTGACTGACACACATACAAAATTATATATTAGTCTTACTGAAAACATGTTATCTAAAGAAGTATTAGTTTTCAGTTTCACTGTACTTATTTATTAATAAAAAAAATTTTTATTTGTCTCTAGAATATTCAACTAAATTTTGTAAAAAAGATTTAATTAGTCAAATATGGATGCAAATTATAAAACCTATTTTTAAGAAGTATTTGCCTATAATATAAGCAATGAAAAAAAAATAGTCTTTCACCCACTGAAATAAAGGAATTCCTTTTTTCAGTTAGAGAAAAACTCTTACTATATAGTGTTTTATTTTGTAACATTTGCTGGGAAAAAAAACAGATGTTTTGGATCTGGTACACCAGATCATACAACAGCTACTTTTATAGACATAAAGTAAAAGGTTTACTTTGGACTGAGAACTACTATAATTTCACACATATGGAGAGCACATCATTATATCCCTGAATTGGAGAGTTTATCCAATTGCGTTGAATGATTCAATTGTACAAATAGAATGATTCAGGAATGATTGTGCTCTATTGCAAATACTTTACAGTAAATCAAACTGAGTGTTTCGTTGATATAAAAAAGTGGCATGGAAAATTGAAGTTTATAATGATGAGAAAAATATAGTTGTAAGAAAGAACTTGATATATGCTATGATTCATATTTGTGTGAATTTTATGACACTGGGTAGAGAATATAAGTGTATTTTAGAATCAATAATATTAATAATTGGTAAATTTTATTAAGCTCTTTACACTAAGCTAATTTGCTTTAGTACATTTTAAATTTTTTTTCAAATGTCTTCATTTTATGAAATTTTACAATGATTTAATGACAAAATTGAAAAGTTTGGCGGACAAAAATAATTTTTTTTTTTTGCTAAAGAAAGTATTAACAATGAAATTAAATTAAAACGTTTGAGTAACTTGTCTGTATGAAACAATAATGTGTTACACTTTTTGTATTAACTTGGCAAAGAAAACACTACTTATTGATTTATTCAGTATAAATAAATCATGTAGCTGAAGAAATCAATAAGTAGTGGTTTTTTATAGAAAACCTCAAGATGTACAACACAAAAACTGCAAATAATAATGAGCGTATGTATTGATATTATGGCAGTTCACAGTAAATATAAGAAATAAATGTAGCAAAGAACATGTTTTTGAATCTTTCAGCAATAAAATATTTTTGTTTCAATGTATCAGTTTCAATAAAAAAAATATCAGGTTTTCATCTGAAATAGACTAATTTTGCTTATAAGATATAATGGCTGTTTTGTAACTCAAAAGCATTACTGTAATAGGTACTTTGAAGTAAGATTTTTCGTTGATAAATAATAACAATTGTTCATCAAAGTTGTAGAATATTTTCGTGTTATGCCTACTGTAGAGGTTAAGTATCATTCTCATGGACCAGGTATAGTACGCCCTGTTTATGTGCAACATCGGAGATGAGTGTTATGTGGGCGTGCGCAGTTTACTTTCTATCAACCGGAAGTTAGAAACTAGAGTCACGCTTCAACGACAAAATCTATCTGGCTGTGGTTGTGTCTGAATCTGTGATCTGAGCGCCTTTGTTTTGTTACGTGCAAACTCCGAGAAACAAGTTTTAAATTGAGTTCGTAAATTGCGTATGTGTGTTTAGTGCTACAGTTTAAAATCCGTTAAATTGTTTGATTTATTTTATAATCTGTTTTATATTTAATAGAGATATTAATTTTATTTATGAAATTTTGTTAGTTTTGGAGTATCGCTTTAATTTTATGTATTTGCGAGCGTATCTGTAATCATTTATTTTTAAAAACTAATTTTGAAAATGTTACTTGAGCGTATAGTAAACACGTTTTTTTAATTATAATAGTCAATCTTATTTAATTAAAATTATGGTGATTTAAAATTCGTATTAACTCGTTAGACGACAGATAGAGATGCTAATAGGAATGTCACTCTTTTTGGCAACTAACCTTTCAAGACGCCCGAAAAAAACTTGAGGTTATGTAAATTAAGGAAACCTTCAGTTTCTTTTGTTACTATTGTACTTTATTAGTACGGCTAAATTGTGAATTTCTGTTACAAAAGTGAGTCCATCGTTTCAGCGAAAAGCTAAATCATTTAAAAAATGAAACAAACAGTTGTATTGCGTCTACCTTATATTTTGTAAAAATCGGCGAATTGAGTTTCAGTAACTTTGAAATCTTCACGTTGATATTATTGATGAATTATTTTTAAGTAAAAAATACGATGTTTTAAATTAAATAACAATGTAAGTAAATGTGTTGTTTCAAGCTCTGTTACAGTTTCGAAATCCTAGTTTTCGTTAATTAATTTTAATTTAAATTAGATGTCTGGCCTGACCTCTTTTACCAGGTGTCGATTCCTGCCTGTTGAATTGTTTTTATCATATCTTATAATCTTATTTCTAAGAGTTTCGTGATGTTTACAGGTTTAAAAAAATATTTTGAAAGAATCATGACTCTTAATAGTCGTAAATCCCTGAAATATATTCCAAATGTGAAACGTCTCACAAGTTCCAAAATAAGTCTAATTAATTGTTTTACTATTCTCTTAATTTATTTCGTCACAATTTATTTAAAATCGTTACCTGTTCATTTAATCAAACCTTGTAGCCTATAATGTATTACATCATAGGGACTAGCGTGTCCTCTTAAATACCTATACATAACTAATATAGCAATACTCACTCTTGCAAATGTCGTTTTTTTATTATTAAAAAAAAAAAAATTGGCAGCAGAAATATTGACAGGAAAGGCGGAAGTATAGAGGCACAGTGAAAAGCGAAACCGTTACAAATGAATAGTTACAGCTACGCCAATAATCAGTTTGCAAAAATAGTTGATTAATTTTACGCTTGGTAAATCCGTGGTTATTTAAATATCCGATTTCAAATTGTTTGCGTTGAAAGAGATATGGTAAAATTAATCCGCAGTTATCCAGAACTGCAGGTTTGGCAACATTGTAAGGCAAACAGCTGTTAAATATTTCCGGTATAATTAGTAAGGGATGCGTTTGATTTTGAAAGCAATTAATAATTTATCGTGATGGTGTTTAGTGTAAAAAAGCGTAAAGTTAACAAAATTAGTTAAGACAGATAGTTATTTTAAACTAAAGGAAAAAATTGTTATAAAACATGCAATACTTTTAAAATTTATAAATAAATATTCATAGATAAAAAATTTTATACTAAAAAAAAACAGGGATAGGCTCTATATCAATCTTAAAAACATAACACAAATGAAATATACAACATTCAGTTCTTTCTTTTCTTAAACTTAGGCTTATTTATTATCGATTCATATTTACGGTCGTTTCCATCATTTTGATAATAACACATTATGAGATTTACTGTATCTTCACTGATTTTGTTTATAAAATGGTTTCAAAATGCGGCTAAGTTATGTAGAACTTTTAGTCCCAGGCATTTTATTAGTTTCAGGTAAATTTGTAAAATACATCTTAAATCTCCACTTTATATCGATATTTGGTTCTATTCGCTCAAAATACCTATTTTTTATGTTAGTCCTATAGGCTACATGAATGATAGCAAACCTTCCAAAAAATTACACAATACATAACACATAAGAACGTTCAGGAGTAATAAATTCAAAGAGTTTCCGTTGTGTATTTTTTTTTTTTTTTTTTTAGTTTTATGGCAAGGTCTAGGTTAAAGTGAAGATCTGGGCCCAACTGTGAAGTAGACTTTACCGGTATGGGAAATATACTCGTTGTCCGTCTACCTGTTACACCAAGGTATAAGGAGAAGATTAGGTGTAGTCAAATAGGGTTATAAATGGGACATAATTAGCCTGTAGTGCTGAGGTAGGCTTGCATGGAAAGGGTAGCTTACTTGCTCTGTGACCAAAAGGGTAGCTTACTTGCTCTGTGGCCAAAGGGTAGCTTACTTGCTCTGTGGCCAAAGAAAACGTGGTGATGTATTTTTGTTTTATTATTCGATTGTGTAACCATGTGGGACTGGCCGCTCTCAATAGGTATGCCTACCATAATAATAATAACTGCTTTTCATACCATGCGACATGGTGTAGGAGAGATAGGGCAGAGCTGCCTTACTTGGAGCCACACGGCTTTCAAGGAAGGTAATGTAGCCTGCACCATAATTTTGATCCAGGTTACTTATTTTCACAAACTAAATGACTCTGGGGGCTGAAAAAGCACACAAAAATTCTTTCGATCTTCTGAGAATCGAACCCAAAATCTTTAGTTTGTAGCCAAGTGATCCTAATTCGCCAATTCGTAACGTTCTGAAGAGATTTGAAACTAAATTAATAAAACTATGTGTATAAAAATTTTAAACTTTATACAAATCTGAAATGAAAAGGCAAAATATAATTTTACTATAAAATAACCTATAAATAATATTGTTTTGCTGCAGAAATAACTTGTGTATTTAGCCTAGCGTGTATTTAAAAAAATGTGTATTTGTTCAACATATAATAGGTAAATGTTCAATCTTTAACATGGAGCCTATATCTTTGGGATTAGCCTAGTAATAAATAGTGTAAAGATTGTAGCAAATGTAATTAAATTTAATAAGTTGTCTGCTGTTGTTACTATTCCGATTCATAAATATATGTGAAATATTAACTTCGAAATAAAAGAATTAAGTAGTAAATATATAATTAATAACTGAAAATTCTCGTATTAAAATATATAAATAAAGTGATATAGTTTCTATTAAAAAAACGCTCATTTCTAAGAACGAGGCAGACAGTAACTGCTCCAAATTTCGTCGATGAATGAATATTTTAACCAAAGAAGTGATATCTTAGCCTTGATTGTAAAAGTCTTGCTACCTAAATGGGTTCTTCAAGTTTTTATCAAACATAGTTATTGATTTCATTATTGTTGTTGCACTGTTGTTGAATTATCAGCTCTTTTAGATAACATTTAAGAAATTGTTCTCGCTTTATCAGTTAAATAATAATAAAGCAAGATTATAGAAATAATAATTAGGCGGGCAATTAGGAATTTGTAGATTTACAGTTGTTAAGGAAAATAAACAACACTTTTTTAGAACGCAAATTAGTCTGTTTTTCACGAATGAGTTAAGGAGCCCAGCAAAGTAGTTGTTTTTAGTTTTACGTTTTACCAGTATTCTTTTTCTTAACCGATATATTTTTGTGTGGGAAATGGAAATTTCGCTTCCGTTATTTTTCGCTATATAAAACTAAAACTGTGAAAAGTGTATTAATTAATATTTGTTTCTTTAATATCGTCGGTAGAATATTGTTTAAAATGTAAAAGCTGTATAATTTGGGTTATTTGTGAATATTTGGTAACTTTCATTATAACCCTATATCTCTTTACTATACACATAATCAAACCCATACACACACACACTCTTACATAGGACCTACTTGATAGGTTTTACGACCGAAGAATGTGTGTTGGCAGTTTTAATTTTTCCTGAGTTATAAAAAAAGATTTTGTCTGAACGCGCGTGTGATAGATACAAGAAAGCGCATCAGATTTTTAGTGGTATATTTTTATAAGTAGGCTATATTTTGGGTATGACTTGATTGACGAACGCAATTACATAAACTTAACAAGCAAATTGATTTAGGCTTTACCATATATTATTATAATAACATTATAATTAACATATTATTAAGAAATGTTAAGTATGATATATTTCCTGACGTAGAAAGACTCTTCTCTATGATTCCAGTAATACATTTCAGGAAATCTACCGTAGCCACACTACCCATTCCTTCTCTTACTGGTACCATTGGCCCTAATGTTCTACCATTGTTTTAGTCTCTCGTTCATCCTCACAGGGGAGTAAGTGCTAGACACCGATTTATGTCCCCGATAAAGAATAAATCTACTTCAGGTATGCGACTCCCCACACATGTGCTATGCTCCATTCTTAGATCCCACACAAGATGGGATGCCTGCCGTAATCCTATCCGTAAGATATCCCTACTGTAGTCCTATATTTCACATCCCAATTCTTTACTGGTCCTTCATAAGCTGTATTAGACAAGTTCATCTATTTCCGTAAAACAAACATTGGTTTTAATTATTAACAAGTATTATTAAAAAGTTCAAAGTCAATTCCTTCTTATATCAACAAAGAGAAAATTTGTTTTAGTTACTTTTTATTAAATAACTACAATTAATATAAATATGTATATATTACAGAGCCATAATATTAATTTGCAAGATAGAATGCGAAATTAATTCAATTTAACTAATGAATTAATATTTGAAAAAATGTATCAACATCAAGTGCCATCCACTATAAGTTTTAAAAGACGTATTTGAATTTAAGTGGATGAATGAAAAGTATTTCATTATTGATTGAATATTTGAACAGGATATTTATAAGGGAAGTGTGGGCAAATAGTGAAAATTGAAAAATGATATGAAAATAAGATTCAGCTCGAGTGTTGTATGTTTACAGTAATCTTATCAGTTTTTAATTTTAAAAGAAGTAAATTAGGTTAGTAGGCTTAGTATATTATTCAACGCGTATTAGAATAGTAAAGTTCGATACATTGTATCTAAGTATTATTTCCTACCTCAGCATTCCTTTTTTTCGCTGTTTTATTTCAGCTCAACATTTTGCTTCATTTCATCACAATTTTTCTGTTTAGGCCAAGTAACTTTTATCTAAATGACAGCCTTATTTGATAGGGTCTAAGTTTGGAGGTGATACAAGCAGAGGTATGTAGCCTCACCCACGCCGCAACGAGTGCACTCAATGTGTTCGTACGTGTGTTTACTATAACCCAGAACCTATGTAGGCCTATCAAACACGTGACCTACGACCTGCCGATCAGAGCAACCTGTATGACTGGTTTGTTGACTGCTTTCAGTGTGACCATTCACGGGGAAATTTCCCTCCTGGACACCACGACGTATTTGGTTCATCTTGATTGAAATTTTGCACCCAATTAAATATGATGCGAAGAAAATCCGTTTTATATATAAATATTTGCAAACTTTGCTAAACGTTTTGAAGAATTTATTAAAAAAGTAATCTGAATGATTGTTTCTTTAAATCGAAATACAGAACTTCGATAAGTCGTACTCCGTTAACTCGGATCTCCGGATAACCCGGAATGATTTTAAAGTAGAATAAAAAACCATAAATAAGAAATTACAAAAATCATATAAGTACAGTACATAAATAAAACGTCTAACTCAACAGTAAAAACTTCTAAGACCTACAGACAAACAAAATAATGAATTTAATGTTTTGTGTTTATTATGCTGAAAAGACTATGGGATCGCACAGCACAAAATTAAACAGCCAAAATTGACAGATTTGTTTGCCGAGAGATAAATTGCAATAGAGTTTACCTGCGCATACAATATGTACGTTCATTTACGGTGTATAATTATCTTAGTTTGATAAATGTTTGTAAATACTCTTTTAATTTTTCCTTAATGTTCGGATAATCCGGATTTTCTATACCCGGATGGGCCACGGTCCCAGTTGGTTAGAATTATTGAGGTTCTACTGTGCCTACCAGAAATGAGTTACCTTTTATTATATTTTTTTGTATAATATATAAAATAATCAATACTTTAAATATCTTTCTTCGGGTACCGTGTAGACACCTTCTTTACCACCGGTAGAGAGTAGCCCTGGTCTACTTCATGTATGCAACCCTAATCGCGCAAGCTTGTATTACCCTATTACTGGTACCAGGGTCCCATACTTTCCTTAGTATAAAAGGAAAAATAAACTTGAGTTATTATCAAGCTTACATAAAATTGAATTTTTCCAGTAAGACCAACATTGTTTTCCATTTCCATTGTTTTCCAACATTGCGTAATGTTGAGGGCTTTAAAGGGGGTAAAATGAAAAGGTCACGGGTTATTTTATTTATTCAAGTACGAGAAACATTGTATCACAATAAAATATAAACATTTATTCACTTTTCAACATAGCCACCATTAACGTTTAAACATTAGTCAAATCAAGCATTTGGATTCCATCAAAGAACTCTGCCGCCTGACCGTTAAACCAGTAAAAGTTTCTTTCAAACTTGTCATCATTTTTCAAGTTCTTTCCATCAAGAAATTCCTTAAATTTTTAAAATCTGATGGTGCTAAGTCAGGGCTGTATGGTGGATGGTCCAGTAATTTCCAGTGAAGGTTGTCCAGTTGCGCCCTCGTTCTTACCGCAACTTGATTCCGCCTATTGTCGTGAAGCAAATAACTGCGCTAGAGAGCGCTCCTCGCCGGCGATTTTGAATAAAGCGCCTAACTTTTAATAATGTTTCACAGCACACCTCAACATTTATTGGCGTTCCTTGTGGCAGAAAGGCAACCAGAACATGCCTTTTCGGTACTCCATACGTACACGCGCACGTACAAGCGAGGGGGACGCTCGCGCGCTCGCACACACACACACACACACACACACACACACACACACACACACACAAACACACACACACACACACACACACACACACACACACACACACACACACACACATAACCTATAATATTGATTTTTATCTGCACTGGCCGATATATATGTTCCTTTTATCACTCCTCTCTCTCTCTCTCTCTCTCTCTCTCTATATATATATATATATATATATATATATATATATATATATATATATATATATATCGCAATATGTATTCTTGTGTATTAATTAAGAACATAAGTCAAAATACAAGAATTATAATTGAATTTACAATTCAAAGCTTTTCGTTGGCTAACAGTACCAACATCATCAGGAATATTAAACAATTCAATACTATATATATATACAGTATATATAACTTCCTTAGTCGGGTTTGCCTTTTTTGCCTGTTTTTTTTTGTATTTTTTGATAACCAAATATTCTGCGCTATTGTGTATTGGAGAAGTCTTTTTAAGAGAGGCTCTGTACCACATTTCTGTAAATATTTTCATGAAGTCTGTAACAATTGTCTGTACTTCCACCGTACATATTTAATATGTACTTTGCACATTATAGTATCCTTATAACACTTTTTCCAAAGCATCATTTCCTCAAAATTGAACTACCTCTCTCTGCAGTATTTTCTGTCTTAATTTTATTCTAGTAAATTCAGTAACTAAACCCAATAGGATGTCCTACTCCCATTTTGTTAGGCCTCAAAATTTTAGTAAGCTTGTACAGCTCCTACACATTAATGTACTTAAACAAGAATCGTATTTGGTATTTATGCGAGTCGACTTTCGAGAACTTTTAATTAAAAGTGTTCTCATTAAGAAATACTATTCATTTTATTTCCAAATAGCACGTTCGAAGTTTTCTGGTAACTTTCAGGATATATAATTCACTTGATTTGAAATCGAAAGTAATGGACTGTAATATTCTCAACCAACCGTACTCTAATTGCTGCGCATTTCTGAATCCATTTTTTTCGGATTAATCAACCTGTGTTTTTTATTAAAATGGGAGGAATACTGCAACCTTTATGGAAAATACTCTTGTGGCTTTACGCTTTTAAAATGTTTAGTGTCTTTAGTACGTTTATGTTAGCGAATGGTTTTATAGAACGGCAGGTTTTATAGAACGGCAGGTTTTATAGAACGGCAGGTTTTATAGAACGGCATTTTTTATAGAACGGCAGGTTTTATAGAACGGCAGGTTTTATAGAACGGCAGGTTTTATAGAACGGCAGGTTTTATAAAACGGCAGGTTTTATAGAACGGCAGGTCTTATAGAACGGCAGGTTTTATAGAACGGCAGGTTTTATAAAACGGCAGGTTTTATAGAACGGCAGGTTTTATAGAACGGCAGGTTTTATAGAACGGCAGGTTTTATAGAACGGCAGGTTTTATAAAACGGCAGGTTTTATAGAACGGCAGGTTTTATAGAACGTCAGGTTTTATAGAACGGCAGGTTTTATAGAACGGCAGGTTTTATAAAACGGCAGGTTTTATAGAACGGCAGGTTTTATAAAACGGCAGGTTTTATAGAACGGCAGGTTTTATAGAACAATCAGAGGTTAAAGACAAGGTTTCAATGCTCTTTCATTGTTTAACGGCTTGATAAAAAAACTACACCTCATAACTTGTATTGATTGTACATCTCACGGAATATGTAATCAACGAGACAGCGTTCTTATCTACATTAAAAATGAATTTCTCGTTTTAGGCATGTGTGTGTGTGTGTGTGCGCGCGCGCGCGCGTGCAGCTTTTTAATATTTACATAATTTGCATGCAAACATGCTCTTGCATATACTCACTGATTAGAAATAGTGAGTAGCCCTACTTAGTAACTACAACGAATAAATTTATGTTGTTTTAACATAAAAATTACGGTTTAATACAACAATATTAATTGATTGGAATCAATGTAGGGAAATTTCTCTCTAAACTGTGGGAGAGCGCGGCCGGCTTCGAACCAGTTTACAAGGAAGGCATCCAGTATTTGTATTTTGGATTTCGATTGGTTGCATTCAGTTGCGCAGCCGGATTGGTGCAAATGTGTGCGTCAAAGTGAAAAGTGTGTATTTGTGTAGTGAAGGTAAAAAGCAAGAACCCGGCGTTTCCATAACCTGTAGAAAAGTGTATTGTGTTTTAAACAAGTTGTCTCTATTTAATTGTTTTTAAAGTCCAGTTTCTCATTCCATTACCAAAATAGATAAAATTAAAATATTACAAAGATAAGAAAATACATCAAATTTATTCATTTTAATAAGTTAACATTTAATTTGAAATTATCTAATAATTAACCACAAATATTGTCCATTAATCAACAAATCATTGATTACAAATCAACAAGCGGAGTGTTAAGCATTTAAAACTAAGTAACTAAAGATAATGTACATAAACTTGAGACTACAAAATACATAAGAAATCATAACTGGCCGAACTTAAAAAATAAACGAACTGCGTCTTATATAAATAATTAAAACATCTTATTAATTGAACTCACAAATAAATAAATTCTAAGACAACTCTTGAATGAAAAACTTTCCTCTATAGGTTCTAGTCAATGCCTATGGAAATAAATTGTTTTAAATTGTACACCTTACAGTCTCTTCACGTATTTTTAAAGTAATTATTATTTGTATATCTATACTATCTTGTAATTTTATAATTCTACTACGACCATATTAATATTCGATTTTAGGAAATAGTCTTGCTTTCAGTCAAATAATTAATATAGCCTGAATTATTTAATTAGTAAATAGCTATTACAAATCGTAGTAATACACGCGTAAAAAGATAATTACCAAAGTAATTTCAATATTTATCAAGAGTGGCTGAATAAAGTGAAATAAGTGAATAAATTTCGAAAGTTAATTATTGAGAAATAAAATTAATTGATAAATACTGAATATAATTTGTTTGAGGTTTGATGTATTTGGTAACGCAAGTTAATTGACGTTAATTGATAAATGGAAAAGTTTATTTGCCTACATGTAGTTTATAAATTACGAAAGCTAATTCATTTTTGACCTTCGTAGCTGATAAAGCGCTAATGTTAATTTTTTTGAGATGTTACGTGATTGGTGAATTACTAAAGTAACCACTAACTACTTGGAATAAGTGTGGTTTAACTGTGGTTTAATATTTATAAATACACACAACGTCTAACCACAAATGTTTTCACTCTAGTTTTATGCACATTTCGGTTACAAAGTAACCATCCTCAGAGACATGACAATACATACTAGCTAGCCCTTATTACACAGTTCCATAATTTATAATAACCAAACTACTTCCAGGTTTGGTGATGTCTCTGAGGATGGTTACTTTGTAACCGAAATGTACTAAGCCTAGAATAAAAAAGATTGTAGTTAAAGGTTGTGTGTAGTATTTATTGCTAAAGTAACTTTGCGCGAAAAGTGACATTAAAACTTTAAACAAACTCCTGTCTCAGTAAAATCAATCGGTTATGTTTCTAGGTACCTACGATACATCTAAAAAAAAACTAAAAATTTGTTTCATCAAGAAATGGAGGGCGGTTATAGAGTCTAAGGACAGTAGTTATAAGTTATGATTTACAGTTTCGTTTTCTCACTTAAAATGTTTTAAATCTTGAAACATCCAAAGTGAATAATAGAGAAATATGTCGATTGGTTACTGGGACTGTATATATAGGTCAAATCCCGTTATAACGAAATCGTCAGGACCGCGAAAAACATTTCGTTAAATTGAAATTTCGTTATAACGAAATCTTCAGGACCGCGAAAAACATTTCGTTAAATTAAAATCCCGTTATAACGAAATCGTCAGGAACGCGAAAAACATTTTGTTAAATTGAAATTTCGTATAACTGATCGTAAAGGCACTTGCCTGAAACTCTTCATAGCCAAATAATTTTGCAATTTCCAAAGCCTTTTCTCGAATTAATGGTTCACTAATTGGCACATTGTTAGACCTGACATCAACAAACCACGAATAAACTGCCTCGTCTAAATCATCATGCAATGCACTGCGAATGTTCTCCGAATAGTTTCAAGGCCACAGTCAGACGATGCGTCTTCGAATTTTTTAAGGTTTCTCAGAATTCTAAAGTAGATAGAGTAGTCCCAAAAGCTTTAGCTACATCTATTTTCTTCCTGCCCGAATCAACACTTTTTATTATGTTAAGTTTGTCTTTGATCGTAAACTAATGTCTTTCTAACCGTCGTAAACACTCCTTGTTACTCCATTAGGAACTTATTCACTAAAATACAGTAGCCTACATTACAGGCACTTATAACTACTGTACATATAATATGCTATATATAGTGTAGTATACTGAACGATTCTTTACAATGATACAGATTGTGTTATTCATGATTCCTTTCAAATACGGCGATAAACCTAGAGACAACGTAGTTATATTTTTATAGTGTACAAATATTTCATGATACTGAAATTTACTCGATATTGTGTCATTAAAACAGGATTTGTGTTAGGGATTTAACATATGTCGAGCCTCACAAAACACGATAGAAAATTCGTTGTACTGAAATTTTCTTTATATTGGTATTTGTTATATAGGGTTTTGATTTGTATTACATTTTCCAAATATATGTAAACTGTCAAAACCCTTATCTCGGGCTTCCAAGTACACACTAACCTCTTCACCCCGGATGGAGGGTAATCATGATTTTGACCTCTGTATAGTAGGGTATAATTTTATCCTATTTATAGTAGCAGTGGATGATTTCGTCCTTCCCTTAGTTCCCTGATTGTGTCTAACATTTTTTTTATTACGTTCTAATAGCTCACACTCTTGTGATATATATCTTGTACAAATTTTCAATCGTTAATAAAATACATTTTTATTCAACCAATCACGTTCAAATGCATTTTTTTAAATGCAGACGATGACAATTGATGTTAATACAGTTAAAAAAATTTTTATTCAACAATTCAGTTACAAAAATTTGGAGATCTAGGTAGGTTTCGAACAGAGTAACTTCATATTCAAATTCTAGCTCTTTGGCACTCGCTCAACTTTCCCATAGCTAAAAGTGTATTTCTCAAAGATGTATATGAAATTTTCCTTTGTCTCCTCTGGTTGTCTACGAAACCTCCATTGTACAGTCTTAATTGATGCCATGGTTACCACAAAATATCATATATAATGCTCTAGATTAAAAGTGAATGAAAAGAATAAAACACAGAAACTGGATCAACGGTATCGAACCTTGCTTCATAAACTGACAATACGAAAAATCATCGAAAATAAAATGCAACACGATGGAAGTGACCGATAAATGAAAGGGAATAAATAGTAACAAACACAAAAAACTGTCCCAACAACACGCGTAGAAATGAAAATGAAAAATTGCAAGGAAATTGCTTTCTATCTTGCCATTTAATACTGTTATTCTGACACACACACATATATATATATATATATATATATATATATATATATATATATTAGTTGTAATTATAAAGTAAAAAGAAACTAAAATAAAATTTTTCTTTGTTGACTTAAGTAGGAGTTGACTTGAAATAGGGTAATTTTTCCATTAAGGGGTGAAATAGATAAACAGCTTTATATAACCCGATAGAGCGTACTTTAAGTACGCTACTCTAAATGTGTGATATCACTATATTACCTAAACTACATCCTGTATCAGGGGGTCTTGTATCTCTATGCTAGTCGTATCGATAATCACAGTTCTTTCCTATTCTCCCTAAGCAAAAGCTATAGGCTACAGTCTTAAATATACAAAAGTAGCTGTCACACATATATAATACAGTTCCTTTTTCAATTCGCTTTAAAACGTGCTGTCTTTTTTCTCAGCTTCCACTGGTACAATGCAAAATTACTTCCGCCCTTTTTTGCTTATTAACTCAAAGTTAGTTAAAACTTTCTACTATTCTCTGGCGCCGTCTAGAGAATAAACCATCTTCTCACTTTGAATTCATTGTTACTGTTACTGCAGATTGATACGAAGTAAACTCAAGCTTTGTAGTGCTTCAATGACTTTCCACTATTAAATAGCTCATAACTTGCGCATGTGGGCTCATAATATTGCCGTGGTTGTAGGGAAATCCCCTGGGAGTTGTTACTTTTAAGGTTGACTGTAACCTGAAAGAAACAATAGCATTAGCAGTGTTAGTGATGTGAAGTGAAACTGAATCATGCGTCTGCTAAGGATTACGGCAAGTCGATGGAACCAGGCCCCCGCGCTGCAGCCCAGAGCTGAGCAGAGGAACCCGGATGTACACGTAGGATGTTCCAGAGTGTGGGTGAGTAAACAGGCTATTCACATATTCGTTATTCGATTCTGTCGTTGCTTATTTAAGGTCCAGTTGTAGGTGTTGCTTGGTAGTTTGTATACCCAATAAAAGGTGGTATTTTCGATTCTTCGGAGAAAGTTTTGTTAAATATTTTAAAAAAATTTATTTCTACAACAAAAGACGCAGAATTATTTTCACTGCATGTGAACTTGAAAATCCATATCTTAGCCTTTTATAAGATACAACATACGATTTGTTTTAATTTGTTTATTTAAAAAAAAAACGTTATAAACTAAAAATCTAAACACCACACAAAACTTTACATTGTCATCCTTTAATTTACATTAATTAAAATTTAATATTTTTTTAATGTTTAAGCAAAAGCATAATTTTAATTACTTAGAAAATTTGTGGGAAACATAATTTTCTAAAACTTGGAGGCTACATCACGATGTTATTTAACAATGGTTTTTATTGGTAAATACGCACATATAAAAATTAAATCAAACAACATATCAGCAAGAAAAGCGGCTACTTACGGATATTTTCGGCAGACGCGTTTCGCAGCAGTTCAATGCTGTGAGTCACGGATAAGACTGTTCAATGAAACAATAGTTTTCCAAGTTTATTTATATTAATCACTTAAACAATAGTTTATGACTATCCGAACTTTAAATTTAGTAAATTTGTTAAGACTTACTGAGACAGAACGTTTTCGATCGCTATGTGCCGATCTTCATCAGTGTCTTCTGCTTAAAGATATTGGGTCAAGCGGTGACGGTTTTAAAGGTAGGTTTTCGATAGTACCAAATAGTATGTGTGTTTTGTATTGTGTTTGTTCGTTTAGTATGTTTGTACTTTGTGTTTTTGTGTGTATGTAAATTTCATATTGCTCTAGTGTGTTGAGATGTGGTCCTTTTTTGTTGTTGTGTAGGATTTCTAGGTTATGGTAAATGTCTGTATATTTGTGTCCTATTTCTTTTATATGATTGTAAAATGTTGAGTTGGTGTTCTGTTTTTGTTCCTCGACTCTTTGTTTAAAGCTGCAACCTGTTTGTCCAATGTAAATTTGTCGCAGTTCAGTTTGTATACGCCTGGTATTTGTAGTTTATCTTTGTTGTTGGTGTTGTGTTGTATTTTGTATTGTAACTTGTTAATAGTTTTGTATGCTATTTTGTATCCTATTTTTTGATATTTGCGGGCACTTTTGTTTGTTGTTTTGTTTATGTATGGTAATGTGATGTATTTGTTTTCCCTGTTTGTAGTGTTAGTTTTTGTGTTTTTTTTTGTATTTTGTACCATAGTTTGTCTATTATTGTGGCGTTGTATCCATTTGTGTATGCTAGATATTTAATTTAGTTTAGTTCTTTGTTTATGATTTCGGTGGTCATTGGGACTTCTTTAAGTCTATGGAGCATGGATCTGTTTGTGTTGGATAGGGTGGTTTGAGGTGTTGTGGATAAGTGTGTCTGTTGTTATGGGTTTCCTGTAAGTGTTGAAGCTGTGTTTTTGTGTGTGGTTTCTTGTTATGGTTAGGACGAGGAAGTTTAAGGATCGGTTGCTTTCAATTTCTGAAGCGAAGTAGAGTTTTGGCGTATTTTATTAGTGTATGTGAGGAGTTTTTCGCATTGACGAGAGTTGCCTCTGTATAGTGTTATGATATCATCGACGTATCTGTGCCAGTAAATGATTTTGTGTGCGTGTGTATTGTTTGTGAGTATCTTGGTGTTTTCTACGTGTTGTAGAAAAATTTCGCAGGACACTACTGAAAGGACTTCCTATGGGTAGGCCATCTGGTTGTGCTTTATTTTGTTTACTTATAGGTTTTAAATGTTTATATAAATAAATTATGACAGAAAAAAGTTTTATCTGAAAAACCACTCACTTTAATAGTCTATATTCCAAAATATTTAGCCCACTAAGTAGTTTTTCTATCCAGGTAATATGGACGTGGCTTCACGATAATTTAGTTTACATTTAGAGATAAAACATTTGTTACAAAGCTATTATGAAATGTTTTAGTTGAAAAACAATGGTTAATAAAGTGTGTGCACGCACGCGTGTGTATGTGTGTAGTTCTGCGAGCGCATATTTTGCTTGGTTGCGATTTTCTTTATTATAGATATCGTTTTCAAATTTTAAGTTTTTAAAATAAAGTAGGTATCTGTAATATGTATTTACATATTACTTATTTAAAAGCTAATGCGTATTTGAGCTGACTTTTCTTATCTTGTTAGCATGCTTGTGATATGATTGGTCTTTTCGCTAATTGTTCTGAACGTTTTAAAACAACTTTTTAAACTGGTTTTATTTTTCTCTTCTTTTGAATTGTTTTTTAATAACATTTCTCGTTTTGAAAACAATAAAAACCAGTTTCTATAGTTTTTTTTTATCCAGTTACTGTAGAAACCCACGTCCTGTCATTTTAACCTTAATTATGTCATTTTGCGCGGCCATCTTGAACAGACTACTGCAGTATTTGGAGTTGTGAAACAGCTGCACTGCGTACTAGATCTTGGAGTTCAGAAATTAATCATCTCCGGCCTCCGTTGCCCTCGATTTCTTTAGGTTAGGTTAGGCTCGGGTCGCTGCGACAACAATGACATTTCGCACAGTTTATGCATGCAAGTGAAGTGAAAGTAAATGTAAACATTGTTATTTTAGCCGCCCTTGTCTTATTAGCGGTTGTCAGCGTAGTAATTTCGCAATATGTATACAGTTGGAAGTTTTTATATAGGATGTGTAAGGCTGGTACGAATCTGACCTTTGGGTTACTTATTATTAAGATCGTAGTTCAACGTACACACGCTGCATTTGTATGCGTTTAAATTGTATATTCATCACAAACGCTATTAAACATAATTTTAAAAAAATTAATTTTCAGTATTTTAATTATTTTACCAAAAGAAATGTTAAAATTATTTCAATAGATAGTCTACTTAGAGCATTCTACAGAATGTCTTGGAATCTTATTTGGAATTGGTGAAGATCAAGCTCCTTCAAACGAGAGGAACTAGCGCAACTTCGTAACTAAAAAATTCTATGTTACCAAAAGAAATGTTCAAGTTGTTTCAATAGATAGTCTACTTAGAGCATTCTACAGATTGTCTAGAGAATCTTATTTGGAATTGGTGAAGATCTAGCTTTTTCAAACGAGAGGAACTAGCGCAACTTCGCTACTAGAAAATTCTATGTTACCAAAAGAAATGTTCAAATTATTTCAACAGATAGTCTACTTAGAACATTCTACAGATTGTCTAGAGAATCTTATTCGGAATTGGCGAAGATCTAGCTCCTTCAAACGAGAAGAACTAGCGCAACTTCGCAACTAAACAATTTTATGACTGGGAAAACTGTTGCACTCAAACCAATCGTAACAGGGGTTTGAAACTTATTTAAAACTCTTCGCATTTCCGTCAACCCTCGACCACCACTATGTTTACAATAAAGGTTACCAAATAAGCCCCTGCAACAGATTTGAAATCTCCTTTCAAAGCAATCGATCCGTGTTCAAAGGACCTAAATCTAATTAATAAATATAGAAAGTTAATATATGGACAATTTTATGTAAAATTAAAATTTTTATCGTTCTTATGATACATATTTTTTTCAGAGACAGCTCTATTATGAAAAAATTGCGAGAGACGTACCTCGCAGTATGAAGTAAATATTGGGCATTACAATAAATTCAATGTAACTTCGGCTATTTCACAGTAATTGCTTTAGTCACTTTCTTCATCCAATGCAGTATCGAGTAAGCTCTCCCTGTCTTCACCCCAGTTGACACAACTTCAAGTAAGTGCCATTCCCACGCTATAGCATAATTTCTTTTCGTTCCCAGTACCAAAGGATTACTAATCCCTCTCTTAAGTTCTATTTAATTCCATATACTCTCCCTTATAATCCTTCTTATAAGAAGGGTGACCATGGGGGTTCTTTATAGAACTCTATAGAGATAGGTCAGTTTCAAACACACGACGTTGTACACTTGATGTCATGATCCCCTCTTTTATCCACAATCCTCTCCTATTCTTCCAAGGCAATAATACTTGTACTCACTTTAAAAACATTCTAGATAAAGACAAATAAAAATATTGAGCTGCTATGGCTGGCATCGCTTGTTTAGCGTATTCAAAGCAAATAAATAAATCCTACAGCTTTTTAAAGGGAAGTGATGTGTGGGTAAAGGCTTTTCAACAATAAACGTCCCCGGTCGATTAATTTGTCTGTATGTTCTTCTTTATAGAACATACACAACCCTTTTCGGTTAATTTAAAACTTATCGTTTCCAAAAATACGCATTAAATTCAGATAGGAAACATAAATGCCTATTCCTACCTTAATTTGTCTACCTTTTCTAAAATTTCCAGACGTACGGAATTAGTCGATATATTCGTTTTCTTAAAGCTCTTTACCGTCCCGTATTTTGACCACCATCGGTTATCGTTATTCATTGCCTTTATAAAGAGATTGATATTCTTGGAGAAGTAGCTTTTAAGGTCCTTCAAACATTAGATTATTCATTTTTCCACCATCTTCTCCGAAGTACTTTCCCAAGTAGTATTGTACATAGTAGAATATATTTGTTGGCCTATGTTCAGGGTAGTAGAGTTTTGCAAGACTTCTTTCGATTTTTCCCAATTCGTTGAAGAATCTCATCATGATAGCAATATACTCAAAGGCGTCCAACTTTCTGATTATGGCCTTTTTAATTTGAAAGCCATCAAAACTTTAAAAAATTTGAAAGACATATAGGAGTGCCTTATCTAAGTATCCAATATCAATACATCACGCCTACTAACTCGACAAGTTCTGCTGAACACAGCTCTGTCTTTCTCGAATCTAATTTCCATTTCTTTCAAATTACCCCGCTTTGACTGTGAGCTCAAATATATCGCTCATTTTTTCCTTATTCAAAGCAACTACAGATTTGATAAGAGAAATTATGTGTAGGTAATCGCTTCACAAAAGCTTTTCTACAATAAACGTCTGCGGTCGATTAATTTGTCTGTATGTTTTTCTATACAGAACACACACACACAACTCTTTCCGGTTAATTTAATGCTTAAACGATAAGCTTCCAAGAAGACGCATTAGGCCTACATTAAGAGGCATTACATTCATACCTTAATTTTCCCTACCTTTTCTTTAAACTTCCAGACGTACGGAAGCATCCTTAGCCCCTAGATTCGTTTTCTTAAAAGTTCTTCACCGTCTCTTATTTTGACCACCATCTGGCTACTTTATCGTTCTTCACTGCCTTTATAAAGAGATTGGCGGTATTAGCGGAGAACTAGTTTAAGGTCCTTTAACCATTAGATTCTTCATTTTTCCACCGTCTTCTCCGAAATACCTTCTCCCGTATTAGTGTACGAAGTAGATTATATTTGCTGACGTATGTCCAGTTTCTCCAGGGTACATGAGGGTTCTTGAGTTTACTGCTTTGACTTTTCTCAATCTGTTGGAGAATCTCATCCTTTTTGACACAACTTGTTGTTGATATCCTCAAATGCCTTCTTCTAATCATAGCTTCTTTAATTTTCAAATCTGCCACCTCTTAAAACAATGTGGAGGACATACAACGGTGCCTTACCTTAGTATCGTTAAGTAATCACTCCAGGTACGTCGACACAATCGGCTGAACACTGATGTGACTTTATCGGTTCACATTCCCATTCCTTTCAAACGATCCCGTTTATCATTGGTTGTGGACACAGATACAATACGTGTTAACTCTTCCAACTACTTGATACTCCACTTTACAGTAACCATCATATACACGATGTTTACTCATGATTATAAACTTAGTCTTCCTTATATTGACTGTCAGACTAAAACTTTACTTTCTTCAACTCTTCTGTCTGATAAAAACTTCATGTTTTTTATGATGTTAGCGAATATTTACAAACTATCTGTGTAACAGAAAATATTAATTCATTTCCCATTCAATAAATGTTAGTATTATCAAGAGTTATCCTGAATATAAGATCAGAGTTCATTTTGACTATTCAGCCCTGTATAACACACTAAGGATTCTCAAATTCTGATTGTCCCTTTATTAGTCCTACTTTATGCCACCTACTCTTTTACCCACAATAAGGTATAGATTCAACCTGTCCACATGAAAGCTATATTTGGTTTTTCTTATTCGATGTTTCTCTGTCTATTTGTTTTCACATTGTTGGTATTTTTCTTCATAAATAGCGGGTAGACATCTCCTTTCATTTGCGAGAAGTTCTACTTAAGGTAAGCAACCGTTCTCACGCATTGCCATAATTTTCCCTTTTCCCTGTACGGATCAATGTGTCCGTTACTTAGACCTTACTAATTCCGTCTTCTGTTGTTTATCCTTTTTTGCTTACAATGGGGTGTAACAAGTGAAGGGTTTACTTCAGATACACGATAATGCGTACGTGATATCATATCTCTCTTACATCCAGCGATGTGACGAACAGTGATTTCACAGTAACAGGTCAAACTGTGATTGCTACTTTGAAATAACTGGGATTTTTAACCGTGATTGTGATTTTTAACTGTGATTATCATTTGCTATTGGTTATTGAGGTTAGGTACGACCTTGGTATTAACCATGCCAGTATGATTATTTTATATTAATTAATAGCTTTGTTTGAGGACAGGCAATAACTGTATTTATTAATACTACATAATATACACTAAAAAATAATAGACATAAATTAAACAAATTATTTATAAGTGAATAACGATCTACTGCAAACAAAGTTGTTTCAGAACTTTCTTTAGCGATCACCATCACACTAACAACACTACGGTCGTAGTTACAAGTCACAGTAAGTGAGAAAAAGAAACTGAAAATAATAATCACAGTCTAGTTAGACAAGAACCTGCTACTTCATCTCGCTACATAACAGGTTGAACGGTGATTTTTGAATAACAGTGACGAAATCACAGGTTTGGGAATCACTGCTTGTGACTCCCTTCACTGGTTTATGTCCCTACCTTAATCGTTTCCATATTTACAAACCTTTCTTATTCTTCGCAGGCGATAATAGTCATATTGTCAACTTAACGTTAAACTTTACTAACTTTATAGCATGAGTACGCCTTGTATCTTTGTGTGACATGAATTTGAGCTAAAACACTGCACGGGTTCAAACCACGCTCGGTACTCTATGCCCAGAGGATCCATCGTTATTACTGCTGTCTGTTATTCGCTTAGTAGCTATTTCATTGTGTGAATGCTGAAACTTAGAATCTATGTGCGTTTGTTCAGCAATACGGAAAATGTACCAACGAGTCTTTCAACTCCCGGTTTGCTCCTACTTCCTAAGCTCTGTGTGTGACGTCACAACATTGTTTATCGTGTGTTTATCTATTACTTGAAAACTATGCCATTCATGTGTACAAAAAACATGACAGTTTTTTCTTAATTAATAGTAGAGCTCGAATAAAACAAAAACATCTTCACTTTATTTAAATATTTTTAAAATAGTCGCTTCTTCTCCAGCCTATAAATATTGTCTGCTAATATATTTAGCAAAAAACTTGTGTCCTGGTGATCCGGCTTTCGGAGGTTTAGATGGTTACTCTATTGTCATCGTCTTGATTCTAATATTCTTGCTAAATGTAAGTATACCAGAGTAAATGCAAGGAAATATGGTCGCTACATAAAATTGCAGTACATACACAAAGGCTCCTTCTGCCAACGCTGTAGTAGTACTTTCATTATAAAACATTTAAAGTGAAGCAATGTTGATGACGTCACATTGAAGTAAGAGTAATGTGTCAGGTGTCTGGGTGATGTAAGAAGTCAAGTTTCATCAAAATTAGATTTTCAGAATTCATGTCATTAAATAAGAAATTGAATTGAAGAAATTGTAAAAAATAGAGAAATTTTACATTTTTAAACACTGTACAGTAGAGCCTTGATTATTCGAGGTAGATGGGACTGAGACCCCCTCGGATTGTGGAAAACTCCAATTACACGGAAATACGTTCCTGTGCATTAGAAAACATAGTTGTTTTAATGGACCCTAATACAGAACTATAATTAATAATGTAAAAAAATCTATTTATAGAACTTTATATGGACATTTATTGAAAACCCGACTCATTTCCTTTGCATACCGTATTGATATGAACATTTCTTCAAAGCCCGACTCTTTTGCTTTGTATGCAGTATGGATATAAATATTTTTTAGAAGCTCTATTCATCATTTTCTTTCAAATAGATAAAATAGGCTCAAACAGAAATAGACTCGAATTTAACGGAACCTCGAATTATTGGGACTCTGAATTTCGAAACTCTACTGTTTTTCCAAGTGCTATTAATTTCTGTTAGCTAAAGTTAATACTTATTTGTGTATCCACTGTTGTTGTAGTGGACGTTTAATCGTCATTGAACACAAAAGTATAATATAAACAAAAAACTACCGGAAACGCCAAGAAAAATTAAAAAAGTTCTGGAGCTTTCAGATTTTATGAAACTGGAAATAAATTTACAAGCCTTTGTCCTCAAAAAATATACCAAGATTTTCTCTATTACCTGATGTTTGCCAAAAAACCGCAATTCTGAGAGATGCTATTGCTTAATGTAAATTTTGGCTGATGGAGGTCCTTCGAAACTCGTCGGCCGATGGTATCGCAAGGAGAGGCAGACTAATCGCATCTCGACGTTACCCTTGGCCTGATTTGGAGATAGAGTAATACTGCATCACAGTAATCCGGATCAAGTTGTAAGACTCGGATTAACCAAACACGCTGTAACCGAAATTACGCAACTTTAAAGTAAAACTATATGCAACAAAGGCTTGCAAAAGAATAAAACTATATGCAACAAATGCTTGCAAAAGAATAAAACTATATGCAACAAATGCTTGCAAAAGAATAAAACTATATGCAACAAATGCTTGCAAAAGAATAAAACTATATGCAACAATTGCTTGCAAAAGAATAAAACTATATGCAACAAATGCTTCCAAAAGAATAAAACTATATGCAACAAATGCTTGCAAAAAAATAAAACTATATGCAACAAATGCTTGGAAAAGAATAAAACTATATGCAACAAAAGCTTGCGAAAGTATTTGGCTCTATTACGATTGTATTTTCACATTAGTTTACGAAACAAGGTGTCTTAGCAAAATATCTATATCGTTGTAATAAAGTAATAAAATAAACTGATGCTTGCTATTTTTAATTTCTATCTATTGATTACTTCGTTTAAATATTTGTGTATATATATATAATTTGTATTTGTTATTTTGTTGTTTAAGATATTTGTTGTTTATATCATATGCACCTAAATAAACAGTACTGAAACAGTTATAAGATTTTATTTTATTACATTTTATTTTATTTACATATTTTCTCTGCAGCAAAAACTAATCTGAAAAAGAAATACGTCAACACGAATAGGTGGCATCAATCAAAAGTCGGTACAGCTGTTCGAGGAGGCATCTGCAGCTGATTCAGTTTCTGTACTGTTTATTTTGGAGTGTTAGTGGTTTGTGCTGAATTAAGACAGTATTTAGTTGGTTGAATCCAAATTTTGTGTTTGGTTTTTTGAATACATTCTATATATTTATAACATCTGGGAGTACTTCTGAATGCTTGTATTTATCGTGTATCGTGGTATGATTAAATTGGTGACATTAATTTAAACACATAGTGCAGTGCCATGTTGTGCATAAAGTTAATATAAATTATTGTAAGTTCGATACACGTGTTATCAACATCCAGCATACTATTGAAACTGCACTTTATTATTTATTCGTTTTTAGAGGTTATGTTTTCTATAAAGAATTATTGATGCAATAAATGGTTTTTAAATCTGTTAAAATAAATAGAGGGTAGGTCCAATCATAACTGAAAAAAAAAACGATTCCTACTATTCCTAACTGTATTCCAGAGCGGGGGGGGGTAATAGTATCTCCCCTAATCTTATCTATTATCTACAACCCACACCGTGCTCTTCGAGGTTCGGCTAGCTGGTAGTCACCTCTCTACCGGAAGAGAGTAGGCATACTCGTGACTGGGACCCTATACAAGTGGTACCAATTACACCTAACTATATTCTAGAGCAGAGGTGAATGTAATACGTCCCTCCCCTAATCCTATCTATTATCCTCAACCCACACCGTGTTCTTCGAGGCTCGGCTAGCTGGTAGTCACCTCTCTACCGGATGCGAGTAGGTATACTCGTGACTGGAACCCTATACAGAGTTACCTATTATGCCTAACTATATTCTAGAGCAGAGGTGAATGTAATACGTCCCTCCCCTAATCCTATCTATTATCCTCAACCCACACCGTGTTCTTCGAGGCTCGGCTAGCTGGTAGTCACCTCTCTACCGGATGAGAGTAGGTATACTCGTGACTGGAACCCTATACAGAGTTACCTATTATGCCTAACTATATTCTAGAGCAGAGGTGAATGTAATACGTCCCTCCCCTAATCCTATCTATTATTCTCAACCCACACCGTGTTCTTCGAGGCTCGGCTAGCTGGTAGTCACCTCTCTACCGGATGAGAGTAGGTATACTCGTGACTGGAACCCTATACAGAGTTACCTATTATGCCTAACTATGTTCCAGAGCAGGGATGGGGGTAATACGTTCCTCCCCTAGTTTTATCTATTATCCACAACCCACACCGTGTTCTTCGAGGTTCGGCTAGCTGGTAGTCACCTCTCTACCGGAAGAGAGTAGGCATACTCGTGACTGGGACCCTATACAAGTGGTACCAATTACACCTAACTATATTCTAGAGCAGAGGTGAATGTAATACGTCCCTCCCCTAATCCTATCTATTATCCTCAACCCACACCGTGTTCTTCGAGGCTCGGCTAGCTGGTAGTCACCTCTCTACCGGATGAGAGTAGGTATACTCGTGACTGGAACCTTATACAGAGTTACCTATTATGCCTAACTATATTCTAGAGCAGAGGTGAATGTAATACGTCCCTCCCCTAATCCTATCTATTATCCTCAACCCACACCGTGTTCTTCGAGGCTCGGCTAGCTGGTAGTCACCTCTCTACCGGATGAGAGTAGGTATACTCGTGACTGGAACCCTATACAGAGTTACCTATTATGCCTAACTATGTTCCAGAGCAGGGATGGGGGTAATACGTTCCTCCCCTAGTTTTATCTATTATCCACAACCCACACCGTGTTCTTCGAGGTTCGGCTAGCTGGTAGTCACCTCTCTACCGGATGAGAGTAGGTATACTCGTGACTGGAACCCTATACAGAGTTACCTATTATGCCTAACTATGTTCCAGAGCAGGGATGGGGGTAATACGTTCCTCCCCTAGTTTTATCTATTATCCACAACCCACACCGTGTTCTTCGAGGCTCGGCTAGCTGGTAGTCACCTCTCTACCGGATGAGAGTAGGTATACTCGTGACTGGAACCCTATACAGAGTTACCTATTATGCCTAACTATGTTCCAGAGCAGGGATGGGGGTAATACGTTCCTCCCCTAGTTTTATCTATTATCCACAACCCACACCGTGTTCTTCGAGTTTCGGCTAGCTGGTAGTCACCTCTCTACCGGATGAGAGTAGGTATACTCGTGACTGGGGCCCTATACAAGTGAAACCTATTATACCTACTGTCTGTTCAGAATGTGTTTGCGCCAGGGAGTGGTGAACTGTTCACGTGAACATAACGATTTTGGCAACCCTATTGGCTGAGTGACCTCGTGACAAAACTGAAATATCCTGAAGCCCGATTAACAGTTAGTCTGGAAACGTCCAGGGTTACATTTGTTCGTCTGTTTATTGTGCCTAACATTTTTAAATTGTGAGTGGAATAATTTAAGATCGTTGTTTGTTATATTTGTGTTTGTGAGTTTTTGGTGTTGTTAAGTTTTTAAGGATTAACTTTTAAGCAATGTCATCCCCTGTCAAAAAAAATAAACGAGGACAAGTAATACACTCCGGGCAAAGACAAGTTATTTTACGCCTTTATAAAAATTTAAAGGATGAAAATCCAGAATGCCGTGTCAAAGACATCTTGCAGAAAGTAGCGATATCTGCAGGAATTTCTGTTCGAAGTGTTTTTTCAATCGTTAAAGAAAAAAAAAAGAAACGGGTACGCTGAAGTCTCCTGCCAAAAGGAAACCAAAAACCAAAACTATTTTTAATAATATGGATGACTTTTTAAAAACTGCTATAAGGAAGAAAGTACATGAGTTATTTTTTAAAAACGAACTTCCGACTTTAAATAAAGTACTACACTTAGTTAATACCGACGAACAGTTAAGCTTACCTAACCTAAGACGAACCACTTTGTTTCACATATTAAAAAAGCTAAACTTCAGGTATGAGAAACGTAACCGTAAAAGTATACTGTTGGACAAAGAAGATATTATTCTATGGAGAAGAGATTACTTAAGAAAAATAAAAGCCTATCGCGAGGAAGGTCGTACGATTTATTATTTGGACGAAACGTGGGTCAATGCAGGCCATACGAAATCAAAGCTTTGGACAGATAAGTCAGTCTGTTCCAGTAAAGATGCTTTTCTGAGGGGTCTGTCGGCGGGTTTAAAATGTCCAACTGGAAAGGGTAAGAGACTTATTGTCACTCATATTGGGTCACAAAAAGGTTTTGTAGAAGATGGACTGTTGATTTTCGAATCAAAATCAGATACTGACTACCATTCAGAAATGAATGGTGAAAATTTTAAAGAATGGTTTTCCGCGATAATGCAGAAATTGGACAACAACTGCGTTATCGTAATGGACAACGCTCCGTATCATTCTGTACAAGTAGAACGCTTACCTACGACCCGTTGGAATAAGCAACAAATTCGAATTTGGTTGACTGACAAAGGGATTTTTTCAGATGAATCCATGTTGAAGGTCGAATTACTAAAACTCGTTTCCTATCATAGGCCAAATTACAAAAAATACGTTATCGATGAAATTGCTAAAGAAACAAATAGAATAGTTTTGAGAACCCCTCCTTATCACTGCGAATTAAACCCAATAGAAATGGTATGGGCTGAGGTTAAAGGTTATGTTGCGTCTAACAATGTTACTTTTAACATTAAAGAGGTGCACAGACTGTTAACCGAAAGTGTCTCGCGTGTTACACCTGATAAATGGGAAAAATATGTGAAACATGTGGTGGACGTTGAAGAGTCAAATATGTGGAAATTAGACAATATAATTGAAGACATCGAGCCATTCGTCATAGCTGTTGACGACAGTTCCTCGTCGTCATCGGAATCGGATTTTGCAGACCCCTTAAACATGAAATAATAACATGGTAAGTTAAAAACTTGTAGCATAAATTATTGAATAGTCTTATTACTTTCATTAGTCTATAATTCTCTTTTTCGAATGATTAAGTGTACCAGTGTAAGACGTAGCCCAATTGCCGATGCATGATTGTGAACCGGACTCATAGCTTACCGTCCCTTGCACGTGTTCGCCTCGTGATAGTGTTTACATCAGGCGCAAACACATTCTGAACCGACTATAACTATATTCCAGAGCAGGGGTGAATGTAATACGTCCCTCCACTCATCTATTAACCACAATCCACTCCGTAAAATAGAGCAATTCATCAATTACAAAATTAATGTAAGATAATCTGGTAAATCAATAGAAGAAGATAATATATATATTTTTACTTTATGATAATTATTTTAATATAGTATTATTTTCATCAGTTTGTACAAAAAAGTTGAAGGTCGTATTCGTTTCAGACACTTTATTTTTTTCTATTCAAAAAACCTGTTTCCATTAATGCCAGTGGTTACAATTATCTTGTCTCATTTATATTCTGATCTGTTGAGTTTGAATATAACCACTACAGACCTCCATTCTTGGACACGTCTAACCTCGACTTCCGCCCTCTTACATTATCAGCTGTTTCAGCGTTTCCAACCCATTGGCGACTTTTTAAAGTGCATAAAAGTGTTAAAAAAAAATCAAACAAAACACAGATGTCGTCATCATCAGGGAATATATGTTGTTGGTTAGCTATAATCACTGATGATGATTTTTGCCTTTGAAAATCGTTTGAAGTAAGTATAAATGAGAAAATTCTTGGTGTTAACAAAATGATTGAGTTTATGTTCTTTATTATTTAATTATTATATGTTGTGAAAAGAGAAGCTGCAAAGTGTTGGTATTCCCTCCTTGTCTTCTACTTACACTACCCGCCTAGTTCCTTCCCGAGCCCTACAGTTATCCCTCCCATCTTTGCTATACGGGAAGTGTCTACACTTTTCTATCTTTGAGATAGACAACACATTCACTCCATGTGAGCGACCACAGTAGTGTTTAGACACCTTTCTCCGCCCGGGTTGAAAGCAAGACGAATTCAAGACAGCAATCCTGTACACGTGTTCTCACATTTTTTGTAGAAACGTAGAACGTTATACCTTGTTTTTAGTCTACCTATTTCCATCTTCCGTTCCTGATCCTATTATTCTTTTTCATAGGGGTTGATGGGTAATCACTTTGTTAGAGTACGTACCATACTATACTGTCCCTATCGTAATTCTACCTACGAATTGTGTGTGTGTGTGTGCGCGCGTGTGCGTGTGTGTTCATAAGGGCTTTTGTCTTCTGATTGTCAATATTTATTAGGAATTTACTGTGGTTGAATTTAATAATAAATACACAAAAACCTCTTAACCACAAACATTCTTTATTTTACCCTTATGTACATTTCAGTTACCAAGTAACCATCCTCAGAAGGATAACATACAAAGACTTCTTAGTATGTTATCCCTCTGAGGATGGTAACTTGGTAACTGAAATGTACGTAAGGGTAAAATAAAGAAAGTTTGTGGTTAAGAGGTTTTTGTGTATTTATTATTCTGATTGTCAGTCTGAGAAGGAGCTTGTTTGGTGACCCCTTTGTTTTTACTTAAGAAAGTTTGTGGTTAAGAGGTTTTTGTGTATTTATTATTCTGATTGTCAGTCTGAGAAGGAGCTTGTTTGGTGACCCCTTTGTTTTTACTTAAACACTGGCCGCTGGTAGTATACTCTGTCATGGCTGTTGGTTTTAGTCTGGCAAAAGAGAGAAGTGGATGTTTGATTGGAACTAACAAGAAGCCAGTGTGCGCCTTTCCTTTAACTTCTTTATTTTCGCAATATCTTTCGTCTGCGGTAATAGTTCACTTGACTGATCGCCATAAATAAACATCATTTCGTTTCTTCAGCAATGACTACTTCAACTATTCTTTCTTTCTCTCTTCAAACTTGGAGTGGATCTGGTTGGACATCTCTGTATGACCTCGATAGAGAGTAGATCTACGTCACGTATCTAAACGTAAGCCATGATGCTTTCTTTACATCTTAGATTAGAAACGTTTTGCCCTGTATATTGTTCCCATTCTTTTCCACTCCTGTCGTAGGCAGCAACAGTGCAATTAATTGCTCGCTTTAAAAGAAATAAACAAATAAAACTTTACGATTTTTCAAAATTTATTTCATTACTAATGACGACTTGTTTGTTATTTTTTAAAACGTACAAATTAATAAAAGCACTTCTAAAAGAACTGAAGGCAACTGTAGATCACGAAATTGCTCAATAATCACTTGGTATCAAATAGCGCACAGTAAGTGGTAAATCTGCGTCACAGTAAACATTGCCTTCGCGTTTCTACACAGCTGCATAAACCTCATTAGACAGTTCCAATAGTCTACGTTTTGCCAGATTCGGAATATTTCTTTGTTTTCAACTAATTGTGAAAGTGTTCAAGGAGTAGGCTGACTGTAGAATGGTAAGTCTCTTAAAGCTATTCAACGTATTTAAAAATCAAAGGTTTTCAGTAAAGGATTTTCAACTTTTACAAGATGTGAAGTCCCACAAAAAGTTGCATAGTCAAATATAGTGTATTTAGAAATAGTTTGATTATCGCTGTATTACGGAATACTCGGCCCGAGGTTCCCCATATTATAGGCCTACACTCAATGTAAGAGAAAAAAATAGTAGCTAATTTTATATATTTTATAGCATAAACATAACATTACATTATATTTATGACAAACCACTTGTTGTTATAGTAATGTCTCATGGAATTCTGCCCATGCTTTTGAACGTAGAGGTTGACAAGTACGTATATGTATTATAGTTCATTGCAACCACAATCCAATAAATCGCATGTCCATAAACATTCAGTTGTAGTTTGAACGAGTGGTCACAGATAAATTTAACAGAGTCATGGAGTCGTGTACCTAAATTTATCATGTTTTGACTATAGTTTGTGAGATAATTAATGAAATATATCTAATTTCCATAAACCTGAATACGATAGGACTTTCCACATTGTAAAATGTCGCTCTTGAGTGTCTTTCTGCGCTTCTATTTCGCACTCCAACTCAGTTTTGACATCCTTTGGATATTTTTATTTAAATATAAGCATTCAATATTAACTGAAGGTACGCGTTGATTAATACTTTGAATAAAGATTTAAATTGGTAAAATCTAAGCAGCTTTTTACGCAGTTTCAACAATACATTAAGTAACTCAGCCAGTCAGAGAGGATCGGGTTTGGTGACCCCGAATTTTTTGCAGCGTCAGTCTTTTACACTAGTTGCAATTAGGATACGTGAATAGGATAAATAGACGGTTTTTCCAAGTAACTCAACTAGACATTTTTAATGTAAACACTTAACTATACTGAAAACTAATAATGAAATAGTACACTCAGCTGAAATATAAACATATGCTAATGTCAATTTGAGTTACAGTGAAAATATTAGAAGGAACTCCAATTCCACAAAAATCTCATCACCACAACACTAGTTTGTAACTTTTTGTTTACTAGATTTTTTAATTTTGTAGTAAGACCCTCTGATGATGATGATGACATGGACATCGAAATGTACATAAGGGTTTTAATCTTAAGTAAATTGTTTTATTTGTTTTTTTTTATTATTTTTTTTGTATTGGGGTTCTTTTCAATATTTCCATTGTAATATATTGTTCATACTATACCACTGTGCTCTTGATATTGTATACAGTTTACTAACTTTTTAAAGTATATGTCTGATATTTAGCATTCAACTTATTTACAAGAACTTATTGATTTAAATCAGAATTTTATTAAAATGGAGAACCCTAAGCCCCAATCAAACCATTATAATGAGACTTTATAGTTAATTTGACTTCAAATGTTTTTAAAACCAAGCACAATTTAAAAAATATTTAAATAAAAAATAACATCTTACTTTCGAATCAAAATCTGCACTTGTTTTTCCAATTATGAAAATTGGACCACTGTGCTCTTGATATTTTATGTGAATTTGAGTGTTTATTTATTGGTTTTTGTAATCAGATGTTAGATATTACAATATCTACCCAATATTAGTGTTATGGGGGGGGGGGGTTAAACTTTTAGAATCTGTAGAGCGTAGTCCCAAGAAGGTTTTAAAATATATTTTAATTATGCAATACTACGGATCGAGATCTTACGTATTTGTCTTTAACCACCTGGTGAACGTATTTTATTGTCTAAAAAATAAGATCCTTATCTTTAGCACTACGCCTTTATTTCTTAAGAAATATTCGCCCTACGGCGCGGCGCTAACATTTTAATCTGTTAATTATCTCTCGCAGTTGAGCCCACAAAGTTTAATCTAGATAAAGCAATCCTTTCTGGTGTTTTCGTATGTACAAATAAGGCACAGTTTGAAATAATAATCTTTGCGTTATTCAAGCAATTACTATTTAATACTTGATATTAATATTTAAGTATTATAGGCCTGCATTCAGTTAATATTATTACTATATTTAATAAAACTATTAAGGGCAATTAGAAAAATAAAGCTATTTGGAAGTAAAGAATAGATCTTACTACCTCATGCGCGTAAACGCTTACATTAAAATCGACTATGCCTTTTCGACGACATTCAAAATGAAAAACATACAGGTAGGCTTAAATTTCACTATCCACGCCTATTTGTTAGAAATATAATGACAAACAGGTTTTAGTTTTTCACTCGATTGCCTCAGTAGGCCTTTAAAAGAATTTAAGCTCTTATCTTTTGCGGCTTCTGCGTTACACAACTGGTTAAACCCGTATCAAGTTCTAGTGGTTAAAGTGCCCCTGCTTCATCTGCAAGAAATTTGAGAATAAATTACGATACTTAAATGCTAATGCTATCACTGTGATAGAATGTAAAGTCTAATAAAAATTTTTTCCAAGATGGAATTTTATTTTTTTGTAGATTAGGCCTTATGGTATAGGATCAACCAGAGTGAATCATCTAAATTTTTTTAAGTGGCTGATGAGATTTTAAATTGTGTGGAAGGTGTGATCAAGTAAGAGGATCTGCTTGCGGAAAATTAGGTTTATTTATAGTAGAGATTTCACAAAATTAAGTTCTGGATATTTAGAATTCGGTTACTGTAGGCATATAGTTACCAGTAGATGTTAGCCGTCACTTTTTGTTTTGGAAGGACTCCATTGTTGGAGTAACGACGGACCTGTTAAGAGAGCATCTTTACGTGTTAATAACTAGGAGCAACTGTGGTGTTATTATTAATTATACATAAATAAAACCTCTTAAACCACAAAAAAATTGTATTTATGTCCTGATGAAGATGTCTATTGCAAAATCATCTTCAAAGGAGATTACTAGAAGCTAACTACAAGAGTTGGTGTTGTAGTCATTTCCTCTGAAATGATTGCTTTGCAATCAAATGTGCATCAGGACATAAAAAACAGGTTTTGTTATTTAAGAGGTTTTATTTATTTATAATAAGTATTTATTTCCCGTTTACACGTAATCGATTTTCGCAAAACTAATTACACTGGGTGATGTACAAAGTCATTAAAAATACGAAAATAATTATGAAAACCTCCGCTTACGCCCCAAAAATTAAAAATTTGGAAAATAGAAAACCCCTCCACAGGACACGTGAAACGTTACTAAAAACCTTTAGGGCTTTATTATTATTTTTGTTGACGTAGTAATTCGTAAAATACCTCGAAATGTACTTACATTTGCTGTTGACCCTCACAAAATTACAGATTTAAAAAAATCTTTAAAAAAACAGCAAATCTTTAGCACCACGGCACCACATTTCACCCGGCTCAAAACTCGCACACACATCTTATTTTTTACGGTAATAAGCCCTAAAACACAGAAACAATTACTATTCCACGAAAACATAGACCATATTCAACGCAAATATAGACCATATTCCACGCACAAAACAAATAATAATTATACATTTTTTATTTCTAACTTTGGCCTAAAAGCGCTAGAACTTACCGTTCAAAGCAGTGTTAAATTGAAGTGTTTAAGTTGATATCTTTTCAACATTTTGTGATATTTTTAGAGTCACCAGCAAATGTAATTACATTTCGAGGCACTTAACGAGTTACAACATCAAAATTAAAAACAAATATTGCCAATGCGTTGAATTTGTAATGATTTTAGGTGTACCGAGGAAGAGGGAAGAGTTGCTGTTTTCCAATATTTTGATTTTGGGGCGTAGGAGAAAGTTTTTATAATTTTTTACGTATTCCTGATGACTTTCTGCAACGACCGGTATAAATTTGTTTGCTAAAATCGATTACGTTTGAACGGGAAATAAATACCTTATAATCTATGGCGCATTTACGTTAAGCTAACTGTGACGGTATTTTCAGTGTGCATTATCCTATACAATTGGATAGGATCCACAACACATCCTTTCAGTCCTTACCTTAATCCTACCTTTATACAATCCTTATCTGTTCTTTGTACATACAGGTTGATTGCTGTAAAACTGAAAAAAGGGAAAATATGATTACTGTAAAACGTGTCTCATATTGTGTGAATACGTTTGAGCGGTTTAAAAATAATTTTCTCAACTGCAGATGCAAGACCCGAGATGAGAACACCAGTGATGAAGACTAACGATTTTCCGACACCCCACTCATGTTTAGTTCAAAGTTATATTTCTCATTTTAAAGAGTGTTTGTCATCTTTACAGGCAGAACTGTTGGACGCGGTGAGGAGGCGGAGAGCCCGGGATGAGAACACCAGTGACGATGAAGAAGACCTGGGTCTGCCGAGAAGTCCTTCCAGTAATTCGCCCACTACTGCCGATGTTCTCCTAGAAAAAGTACTTAAAGTAAGTGTTTATATTTTACAATAATTTTCGATGGTCAAATACTTTTATCATCCCAGCAGAGAAAGTGCTATTTTAGGGAAGCGAATGTACACACGTGTTCTGTAATACTTCGCTTCATACCCATGCTCAACCATGGTTGTTATTCGCAACACTTTTCTTCTCGTCATAAACAATAATAGTCAAGTTACCTGATCATCTTAAAACTATAAAAATATAATTTGTCTGGAAACTCCACAACAAATAACGAAGTACGAATACAATATATTCGGGGATGCTCTAACGTTCTCTTATGGAGGGTCAATAGCTATATTTTTGTAGCCACTTACTAATATATAGTATTATTATTTATTGTTGTCATTATTTATTTATTTTAGTGTAAACCCGAATAAGATCGCAGTTGCCACTAGACCTAACCACCACTCATTTCTCGGGCTGAGTCCCTTAAATAATAATTATTATTTTCATTATAAACAATATTTGAGCTGGCTTGGTGTTTAAGGTTATAAACACAATAAACATATGCAACTCTTATAAAGTTTTATAGTTATAAGTTGTGTATATTTATTGTGTTTATTATTTTCATTTTTAAAAGTTGTAACTTAAAAATAATAAAATATTAAAATGGCTGCTTTTATGTTCAATATTGCTAATTATTTAATTAAAATAAACTACGTATGTGTTATATTCTTTTGTTTTCTTTCGGTCTTTGTTATTATTATTTTTTTTAAATTAAAACACTGAATACTTAAGAGGCACTTAAAGTCTTGGTCAAGCCAGATATGGTCCTCGGGCCTTAGTTTGGCCAGGGCCGATCTCGCTGTTCCTAGTAAAATATTAGTTATATTAATTCAATTATAAGGAGTATAAATTTAAATGCCCAAAGGCGTATTTCGAAGTTTTATTGTTACGTAAATTATAGTTCAGAAAACGTTTAGTAAATAACTTAAACATGAAGACCAAACTTGCCCACGAGTAATCATGCTGAGGTGAGTTATCTAAAACACAAAGCCAGTGTCACTTTATATTGCCTAAGGCAACTGCTCTTACTTAATTCGCGCAACACTTTTTGCAATAACTCGTGTTATAAAGATTAACATTCAGCTCGTTATGACGTTGCTAGTCTTCGTTATCGCGGCAATAAAGTTACTAAAAAAGGAATTTAGATTTGTTATTCAAAAATACATCATAGACGTTTTAATTCTTTTTCCATTTTACAACCTATCTGTACGTGATATCATCTGACCAGGTCACTATGGCATTCTCCATTCTTGCTAACTCCATTTACCCTTCCTTACAAGGGTACGTCTTACAAGCGGTTATGACAGGTAGTCATTTTTTTAACGCCGACAGAGAGTAGGTCTACGTGACAAACGCGGGTCTGCACACTTATATTCCTCCTGCATCCTGTAGCAGCGATTTTTATGTCTCAATTCTAGCCTTATTCGTCGTCCTTATCCTTCATCTGCAATAATAATACTTGTAGATCGTAAATATATTTTTTCAATAAGCATTTTAGTCATCTGCCTATTATCCAAGTGAAGAGTAGGCAATGTCACGTAACCAAACCCCTTCCCTAGACCTGAGACCAAAGAGTGTTTGATATATTCATATTTTTTCGTTAGAGAGTAGCCAGACATCATAAATGCTACCGTGTCACGTGACCAAACCCCTTCCCTAGATCTGAGACCAAAGAGTGTTTGATATATTCATATTTTTCCGTTAGAGAGTAGACAAACATCATAAATGCTACCGTGTCACGTGACCAAACCCCATCCCTAGATCTGATACCAAAGAGTGTTTGATATATTCATATTTTTCCGTTAGAGAGTAGCCACACATCATAAATGCTACCGTGTCACGTGACCAAACCCCATCCCTAGATCTGATACCAAAGAGTGTTTGATATATTCATATTTTTCCGTTAGAGAGTAGACAAACATCATAAATGCTACCGTGCCACGTGACCAAACCCCATCCCTAGATCCGATACCAAAGAGTGTTTGATATATTCATATTTTTCCGTTAGAGAGTAGCCACACATCATAAATGCTACCGTGTCACGTGACCAAACCCCTTCCCTAGATCTGAGACCAAAGAGTGTTTGATATATTCATATTTTTCCGTTAGAGAGTAGACAAACATCATAAATGCTACCGTGTCACGTGACCAAACCCCATCCCTAGATCTGATACCAAACAGTGTTTGATATATTCATATTTTTCCGTTAGAGAGTAGCCACACATCATAAATGCTACCGTGTCACGTGACCAAACCCCATCCCTAGATCTGATACCAAACAGTGTTTGATATATTCATATTTTTCCGTTAGAGAGTAGGCACACATCATAAATGATACCGTGTCACGTGACCAAAACCGTTCCCTAGATCTGACACTAAAGAGTGTTTGATATATTCATATTTTTCCGTTAGAGAGTAGGCACACATCATAAATGCTACCGTGTCACGTGACCAAACCCCTTCCCTAGATCTGAGACCAAAGAGTGTTTGATATATTCATATTTTTCCGTTAGAGAGTAGCCAGACATCATAAATGCTACCGTGTCACGTGACCAAACCCCTTCCCTAGATCTGAGACCAAAGAGTGTTTGATATATTCATATTTTTCCGTTAGAGAGTAGACAAACATCATAAATGCTACCGTGTCACGTGACCAAACCCCATCCCTAAATCTGATACCAAAGAGTGTTTGATATATTCATATTTTTCCGTTAGAGAGTAGCCACACATCATAAATGCTACCGTGTCACGTGACCAAACCCCATCCCTAGATCTGATACCAAAGAGTGTTTGATATATTCATATTTTTCCGTTAGAGAGTAGACAAACATCATAAATGCTACCGTGTCACGTGACCAAACCCCATCCCTAGATCCGATACCAAAGAGTGTTTGATATATTCATATTTTTCCGTTAGAGAGTAGCCACACATCATAAATGCTACCGTGTCACGTGACCAAACCCCTTCCCTAGATCTGAGACCAAAGAGTGTTTGATATATTCATATTTTTCCGTTAGAGAGTAGACAAACATCATAAATGCTACCGTGTCACGTGACCAAACCCCATCCCTAGATCTGATACCAAACAGTGTTTGATATATTCATATTTTTCCGTTAGAGAGTAGCCACACATCATAAATGCTACCGTGTCACGTGACCAAACCCCATCCCTAGATCTGATACCAAACAGTGTTTGATATATTCATATTCTTCCGTTAGAGAGTAGGCACACATCATAAATGATACCGTGTCACGTGACCAAAACCGTTCCCTAGATCTGACACTAAAGAGTGTTTGATATATTCATATTTTTCCGTTAGAGAGTAGGCACACATCATAAATGCTACCGTGTCACGTGACCAAACCCCTTCCCTAGATCTGAGACCAAAGAGTGTTTGATATATTCATATTTTTCCGGTAGAGAGTAGGCACACATCATAAATGCTACCGTGTCACGTGACCAAACCCCATCCCTAGATCTGATACCAAAGAGTGTTTGATATATTCATATTTTTCCGGTAGAGAGTAGGCACACATCATAAATGCTACCGTGTCACGTGACCAAACCCTTCCCTAGATCTGACACTAAAGAGTGTTTGATATATTCATATTTTTCCATTAGAGAGTAGGCACACATCATAAATGTTACCAAGTCACGTGACCAACCCCCTTCCCTAGATCTGACACCAAGAATACTTGTCTGCATTCACAGTTATTTTCCTCTCTTGCGTTAGCGATGATGATTGAACTGAATGACTGTCTTCAAACCACAAAATTAAATATAAAATAGTGCTGTTATATGTTGTAAGTGAACAAAAAATGTAAATTTTCTTGTACTTCTGTTTTGCAATAGTATACGTTTTATTTAAAATAATTTATTGCTTGGTTTCTAGTTTATTACTATAATTATTTTTATTAAATGAAATCCAAAATAATGTAATTTATAGATCTGACTTGTTTGTTTTTATTATTAAAATTAATATACCCTAAAAGAATATTTAATCCTAAAGAATTATTTTGTTTATGATTTACTGATAAAGTCGTAAAAGCACCATTATTTAATTTCTTTTCTGTTTTATCACATTCAGTTATGTGTGGATTAGAAATAAAAGATTGACGCCGGTGATATTGGCTGAGCGTAGAGAATGCGTTTAGCGTTATGAATGTGGCTAAGTTGGAGTGTTTACCACCTGCAGCTTGCGTCCAGCATCCCGGTCGCGAGTCTAGTGAGTTGCTGCTGCCATCCAAACTGGTTCCCCGAGGTCATAACGGAACCTTCAACGGCGCATTTACCACAACTCAAGTCCCTCCTTTCCCTCGGAGCACATTTGTTTTAAACAATTAGTTTTACTTTCTCACAAAACTCAAGCGGTTTTGCGTTTTATGTGGTTTTACAAAAACGCGGCGCCACGCGCGAAATCTCTCTCGTGTTTGACAAAGATACCGGCGTCGTAAGACCGAGTTTCTTTGATTTTCCAGTGATCACCGAAAACATTTAAATTCTAACAAATCTATATTTAATTTTAAATTCCATCAAACATAATCTTAGAGCACATACTTGCTGTCCTGCGTTCGTGGGTGCTAATCTTTATCTGTATCCCGCATCAAGGTGTTTTATCTCCATACCTTTATCCTAGTTTTACTCAAAATACTTTTTTAATCCTTCCTAAGCGATAGTAGTAAATGTCTGTAATCGTTTTCCTGACGTCTCCTTAAGAAACACCCAAGGCTATAACTGAGATCCCCTAGGGACTTAGATGCTTTCAATAGACATCGGTACGTAACCCTGATATATCATATCTTAATTGGTATTTACGTTCCTCCAGATACCAAAGGCATTAAAATGTTAAGAGATTTGGGGTTTTCTGTGGTTTATTTGTCGTCTGAGACGTCATTTTCTAAATGATATTTCTCTTTCTAAGTGTAATTTGCTATGTAAATTTCGTTTGCATTTAAAAACATGCAAAAAAATATTTTAAAGCCAATTCCTACTTAGGTCAACAGGGAAAAGTTTTATTTTAGTTAGTTTTTATTAAATAATTACAATTAATATTAATAAAGTAACATTCGTTAAACAGCTGTTCTAGCACATAACCTATAACATAAAATCAGCTGTTTTATGTAATCATATGTTATCACTTATTTTAAACCAAATGGGACGAAATAAAGGTTTTACTCCCATATAAAACAAAAATTAATTAATTAAATTTAATTGATGAATTAATATTTGCAAAATCTGTATTAACTTCTAGTGCCGTCCACAACGGGTTTTAAAAAAATGTTTTGGAACTTGAGTAGATGAATAAATTATTTTATAAATGATTGAAAATTTGAAATGTATATATATATGTGTGTGTGGGTGTGTTAATATATATATATATATATATATGTATATATATATATATATATATATATATATATATATATATATATACTAAATATGGTGATACGTTTTCTTGTGATATAGTTAATAAAATAAAAATATTTCAAAAACAAAAAAATACTTTTAATACATATATTATTCAAAGCTTTTCGCCGATAAAACAGTATCAGCATCTACAGGAAAACTAATTGTAGCCTATAACAAAATATTTTTACAACAATTAAATCATATGTACTACAACACAACCATAACTTATGTTTATAAGTATTGCAGTTTATGTAATTTTTTCTATAGCACCAATGACCTTATAAATAGTTTGGTGCCTTGATCTCACTTGAATCTGTTCATCAATTAATCTGTCTTTCACTTTATGTTTATAAATTTCCCACGTTTCACATATATTTATCTTTAATCCTTTTGTAATTCTTTTAATTATCTCATATTTTCTATTTCAGGAAATTAGTGTCTATTATTAATATAATGAGTAGCTAAATTTGATTTGTATATGTTTGTATAATATAAGCGTTCAAAGTTCTTTGTATCTTTCTTTTAATTTATTCTCTGTTTGTCCTACATATAATTTATTACAATCTTGACATTTTGTATTATATATTCTTTCGTGAATATTGTTATATATATATATATATATATATATATATATATATATATATATATAACGAGAGTGTGAACTAAAGGAAGAAATTCAATTACATTTTAAATATTTCAAGCCTTGTACACGTACATAAAAGATAGAAATATCAAAAAATGCGTCAGTAGTGAGAGTGGTTGACTTGAGCAAAAATTAGATGGATAAACGGAGATTTAAGAGCTCTTCAAAAGTTACTGATTAAAAAATGTATTTAACGATATCATTTCAGCCGGATTCCTAACTATCAAGCACCTAAAATAATTTTCACTTCAAACAATGAAATGCAATATACTAGGCTATTATATTGAATTTATTATTGTTGGGTTTATTTAAATATAAATTATAATTTTTATTATTAATAAATAATACAGAAACTAACATAAACTACGAATAAAATCAGGTATGAAATTATACGTAATCGGTTGGTTTAGTAAAATACTGTATTTCTGAACATAAAGAAAATTGTATTTCTATCAGATGTTGCTTTACTTATACGCGCCGTGTTTGTCTTTCGTAAATCTTCAAGACAATCTGTTCATCTTTGAAAATCCGACTGAGAATGAATCTAAATGATGCAAACTGAATGCAACTTTTCTTTTCCAAAAGTATCCGACGCGTCTACAGAAGTTTTCACTTACAAAATTTAAAATATATAAAGAATAAAATCCCTAGTTTTATAACTTGGAAACGCGCGTGCGCACAGCCGCTCGCTCGGCTTGCTGAGCTTATTTGGCTTCGTTGGCCCACTTGTAAGAACTGGACTACGGAAGTGAAAGGCGTGAGATCACGCGGGCCGTGAAACCACACAAAAACTGTACACCAACAATTTAAGAGACTTTAAACGCTCTTTACCTACTACCGCATTCGGTCTAAGCGGTTTTTGCAAATCGTTTATTACAAGTTTCGTTTCATACTCGCAAGTGATGCATCGCGAATTAGAAAGGAAGTTGCATCACTTGTGAATATGAAACGAAGCTGGGGATATGTACGGGCAGTGCACTTAGCTCCCACTTGCGCCAGTAACCTCCTTGCGAGCTAGCGAATTTGGTAAACACCGCCGATAAATTGGCGTAGAACGTAGTTTCACCTATGTGGGAAGCTGTTTGAAAGTGATCGAGCCTCTGTGGGATTCGTGTACAGTTACCCGTTCGGACCGTATTAACTTGTTTTTACTTTATACGCTCGTTTACATCATTTATAATAGAAATCCAGTTCTGCTGAAGCCAATTACGGCCGCAGTTGCCGGTAGCTATCCGTACCATGACTATAGAGAAATTTGCATTCAAAATGTGTTTTTTCTTCAGATTTTTTAATACGATGAGGAGGTTAGACGGTTTTAACAGCGTAATATTTCTCATTTTATGTCATAATCAGATTTATTATATTAGAATCATCGTCCTCGTTGCTGCAGCCGGTAAAAAATCCTGCTCGAAAAATAATAGTCGGCATAAGTCTCTATTCTCATTTCGACGCGCCTAATCCCCTACAGCAGGGGCTCCCAAACCTTTAGGGCCCATCCTCATGAGATGAAATCCTCCCACGTCCCTCTAAACTTTATACTATAAATAAATGGAATGGCCATATGAAAAAGAATCAAATATTATTTGTATATATATATATATATATATATATATATATATATATATATATATATTTAAAAAAATGTATTTATACATACTGTCACAAGAAACATGATATAACATTTCAAGTTTTAATTTTCAAAGTAAATTTTAACTGATAAGAGAAAAATCTGTTAGTGAGATGCGTGAGACTGCATTTATTAAACTGCATGCCCATTTGAGGTTGCATTTTAGTAAGGGTACACCTCAAGTCATTAACAAAATCAAGTTTCTTCCTATAATATTAAATATATATTCAATTTGTCTTATTACTATTCGACTGGTCTCGCGTCTCCCCTGTCTTGCCTTCACGACCCCCAAGGGGGGCGCCTCCCCAGTTTGAGAACCAATGCCCTACAGGCTTCTCTCAGCCAGCCCATCTATGTGGCTTCTATGAAATGAATGAAAATGTGGTTTATAACAATATTTATTATAAATCAGCAACGTTTCGACAACTAGTTCTTTGCCCTTATCAACACTGTCGTGGTATAAAAAACTAAGTATTTACATTTCACGGTCAAATGTGTAATGTGAGGAGTTAAACGTCAAACGTCCTACACTCTATCACCTTCCTAATAGAAGACTATTTTAGCGAAGTGTAGAGGTTTGCTATTTTACCTGCGCACGTTACATATTACACTATGAAATGTAAGGACTTTAATTGTTAATTATTTAAAATAATTATTGTTCACTCGGTTACCAACAGCATCTTCATTCTTTCAATCAATGCATAGGTAACTAAAATGTTTGCGTTCTACCAACACATTTTCCTTAACCGTGTCGCCGCCCAGAGGGGGTATGGTGTGGCCGTATCTGCTAGTCCACAGTGGTACCTTAGTCCAACAGCATAACATATAACAACATTTCATAACAAAAACACAAGTAACTTACATCAGCACTTAAACACAAATACTATCCAGATCTATCTTAATCTGAAAATTCGTAGCTGTGTTACAATGTACAGTGATGTTATAAAAAACTTGCTTTAGTATATGTTTTCTACCAAAATTTTTAATTTTCTGCAAGTCAGTACTAATTTTTATTATGTTTTCCGTGCTCCAGAGGACTATCTATAACACCATATATATATATATATATATATATACATATATATATATATATATATATATATATATATATATGTATATATATATATATATATATATATATATATATATATATATATATATGTATATATATATATATATATATATATATATATATATATATATATATATCACTTACACTGTAATGTACTTGAACAAGAATCTTACTTGGTATATATGCGAGTTAACTTTCGAAGATTAATATAGGTATCTTCAATGTCGAGCATCAACTGAACTCAGAGTAGGCTACGTTATGATGATTAATCATAACATACGTAATTAATCTTCGAAAGTTAACTCGCATATATAGCAAGTAAGATTCTTGAAGAAGATTATAGTGTAAGTGATTACAAGAAAACAGTGTTGCAAAGTTATATATATATATATATATATATATATATATATATATATATATATATATATATGTATATTTTTTTTCTTTTTTTTTTTTTAATTAACTTTGCAACATTTGTATTCACTTATCACTTACACTATATGTACTTAAACAAGGAAACAGTGATGCAAAGTTATATATATATATATATATATATATATATATATATATATATATATATATGTATGTATATATATATATATATATATATATATATATATATATATATATATGTATCTATATATGTATATGTATATATATATATATATATATATATATATATATATATATACATATATATATATATATATACACGCTATATATTGCACTTACTATAAAACCTTATTTTGAGTTTCAAAATAAGCTTAGAAATAGTAGCACGTACGAGTAATTAATAATTCTCGAAAGTCGACTCGCAAATATATAGCTAGTAAGATTCTTGTTTAAGTACGTTAAAGTGTAAGTGATAAATGAATACAAAAAACGGTGTTTGCAAAGTTATATATATATATATTTGTTTGTAGATTATGCAACACTATATATATATATTTATTTATTTATTGCAAAATCTATGACCTCTGATTGCCGAAAATTACCCATCCCTTTATATAAACTGTCCCCACATTTGTTCACGGTCCGGGGATATTATACATTAAAAAAATATCACGAAATTAAAACCTGGTTAGGTTTGTCTGTTATTAATAATAACGTTACTATAGAATTTACGTGGTGCATAAACTAGTTACAATCTGTACGTGTCAAGAAACTAAATACATTTGAATTACACACATCATTTATCTTACAACTTTAATAACCATTTATTTCATTTACAACTTTAGGTCCTATTTCGTAAGCATTATTTTTCAAAATGTAATATTGTTGGAAATATAATTGGTTTTCAATATAAATTAAAAGTACATAAATTGTCAAAATCATATGAATCATTATTACCTTTATTTATATTTACTGTGACGTTTGAAAACCAATACAATCATCATTTCATGAAACTTTATTAAACGCATTCGACATTTAAGTGAGTATTGTTTAGCTGGTGTGACAACAATAAAACAGCTGATTTGGCAAGCAAGCGTTCCTCTTTAACATACGGCCAATGTCATTTAACTGCAGTTGTATCATGCTGTATGAGAGCACTTTTACACTCTGAAGAACGTAAATAAAAAATTAATACAATTCAATCCCTTTACGTATACTTTAAAGAAAATAAATATTAATTGGGGTGCATTACTTTCTCTGTAAAAACCCGTTGAAATTATGTCCTTGCTATTCAGTTTTTAATGATTTCTTATTTCAAAGTTTTGTCACGTGAAATACTTTAAAATTATTGACGTCTTCCTTTTTTATAGTAAATTCTTGTTTAGAAACTTTAAAGTAGGCCAAACTTTAAAAAAAACAGTGTAACCTTGGCAGAAAAATTTACATTCTTTCACAACCAAGCCAGTTATAGTTTATATGTAATAACATCACCTTTTCCGATCCCGTAGATTACATTTAGTACCCCTGCTCATTCCTGCTAATATATATATATATATATATATATATATATATATATATATATATATATATATATATATATATATACATATATACATATATATTGTATATATAATGCTTCATAAAGTATGATTCCGCGAACATCTATCGCGTCATCTCTTTTTCATATCACCTAAGATTTTTTCATAAAATTTATCACGTGGCGACAAACTACTACTTACTGATATCTTTCAACAGACGCCTATCGCACTAGAGTCTTGCCCTTGACTCACAGCATTGAACAATGCCCCGATCTAGTGGGAAACGCGTCTGCTGAAAAATATCCGTAAGTGGTTTTTCTCCACGTCATATCAGTAAGTATATACTGTATTAAAAAAATGCCTCAAGGTGTACAATCTAAAAACTACAAGCTGCAAAATACTTTATTTCAGCTACTTGTATTCCTCTTTCTCCTTTTGTTTTGTTTATATTATTTTGCTTAGTTCCCCATTTCTTTCCCTCCTGATTTTAATTTACTTTTAGTTGTTTTCCTCTTTTAATTTTTTTATAGTAGTAATTGTTATAACAATGTATCAATGTAATTGGATTTAACCGATGTTAACCTATCTTGACTTTTCAATAATTTTACTACAATTCCACCTACCCTCCCGCAATTTAACAATGTATCAATGTAATTGGATTTAACCGATGTTAACCTATCTTGACTTTTCAATAATTTTACTACAATTCCACCTACCCTCCCGCAATTTAACAATGTATCAATGTAATTGGATTTAACCGATGTTAACCTATCTTGACTTTTCAATAATTTTACTACAATTCCACCTACCCTCCCGCAATTTTTATTTTCACACCGTTAATTCAGGTATGCAAACCTGTACACCTATGGCATGATGATAAATCAGGAAAGTTTTGTATCCATACGTTATTATTTCCCATGAACCATATTTTTCACATGCTTCATAGGCGATACTGCCCTTTGCCCTTCATGTAAAAACAAACATTTACTAGAATTATTTTTAAATACCTTCTACTAGCTCAAACTCTCCTGATATATATCTTGTACAAATTTTCAATCGTTAAAAAAATACGTTTTTATTCTTCCAATCAAGTTTACATACATTTTTTCAACCTATAGTGGATGGCAATTGATGTTGATATAGTTTTTTCAAATATTCATTCAAAATAATGAAATTATAAAATGTGTGGGGTCCAACCGGAATCGAACTGAGAATCTTCAATTTCGAAGTCTAAGTGCGCCTTAATACCTAGAAATAAATTTCTCAAAGATGTATACTTATGTTTTTCCGCCGTCTGTTGTCTTCGAAACTTCCATTATACAACCTTAAACTGTTGCCATGGTTACCACACAATATCATATAAATCGTACTCTAGGGTAACTAAAGTAAAATTTTTCTTTATTAACCTCAGTATAAATTTACTTCTATTTTTTTATATTGCTTGTTAAGAATTAAAATACCTATTAAATACTTATCTTTTTAAATCTATCAATAATTATGTCTGTTTAAACACGAAAGTTTCTTAACGTTTTTACAACGTAATCCTATGATTATTGGAGGTAACGTTCCGGGATTAATTAGATGCTTAAATGTTGCAAGATTCGCTTTCTTTGTGCTTTCCTGTATAGTGAAGATTGTTCAATTAAAATCAAACTTGCCGCTCACGTTGGCATTGGAGCGTTCAAAGAGTTAACTTTATAGGGCGCTTCTTCTCACTTCCGTTACTGAACAACAACTGGACCCGGTATCCGGGGATTGTTTGCCTTTTGTTTCCTGCCAATTGGACACGCAATTTATCATAATATTGCCGTTCCGGCAGTGCTGATCACTCGACAGATCACCTGAATAAGTTCCAGGTTTAATTGCTTTTAAGTTCAGCGAACAAAATGGGCGGGACGAAGACTTAAATTCTTTTTGTATTTGTGCACGCGCACTAGTCTGTGGTTTATGACCCTTTAATGTCGTATTTTACCAGAGAAATTCTCGTTTAATATTCTCTACTTCAACTGCTTTATTAAAAATAATAATAAGGGTTTGAAACAGCCGTCTTATAGTGTTTACAACATTAATAAATAATGATTACAACGAAAATATTAGAAAGAACCCCAATACCACAAAAATAATAAAAAAAATAACAAGTTACTTAATATTAAACCCTTATGTACATTTCGGTGACCATGTCATCATCATCAGAGGGTCTTATTACAAAATACAATTTAGCACACAAGAAGTTACAAAATAGAATGAGACCCTTTCCCCTACTCGTGCCTATTACTCCTCTGCATTGCATTTTCCCTCGAGATGTTTACGACAGAGCTACCTCGTATCGGAAAGAGGTCCTAGATATTAAGTACACACAACTTAGATTATCTCTGTGTTATCAAACCATCCACTCCAGCGACATAAATTACATCACCTGGTGAAGATGAGTGCCGCAGATTTATATCCCTGGATGCGTGCCTTCTCCCTTGCACAATTACTCGGTTACCTAGAATGGCTTCTGAAGCAAAACACTAAGGACCTCATCAAAGACTCCCTCACATCCAGTTCACCTCTGAGTCTTTTGTGTTGTTACTTCCGGTAGGTACTGAGCACTGACAGGTGTGTGTCTGTCATCTTCCTACGAGCAGCGGAAGTCTTCCTAAAGGTCAGCCCACATGGCGGTAATCCGACTAAAATACTCAGGGGTGGTACCTGAGGCTCCGTTTAGAAAAACTCCATGTCCTGAGAGTTACATCAAGGATCGCAAGACATCTTCAGATCGAGTGTGTGAATACCCATCTTGACCATCTTTCCGGAAGAGGGTATCCTTCTTGGCCAATTGCGTAACAGAGGCCTGACAGGGTGGTAACCGGGAAGTAAAAGCTCTTTACAGACCCTTTATTCCGCCGCATACATACTCTCTCACACTTGCTTGGTCGTCCCGTTTATACGAAGGGAGGTTCATACAGCTCCGCTCCATCCGTTCCTCCCGCACGGATCAAACCTCTCCACCAGAGTGGGTTTGACAGGTTCTGAAGCCCTAGTCGTCTAATAGGCTCATTGATGTTAAAGACAGAGTTTTCTAGATCGTATACAACTATATTTACCTGTCATTTTTTTTAAATTGTTTACAAAATCCTTTTAAGTATAAAATTTAATAATATTGGCAAAATGTTACTAAACTGAATCGTTTTAAAATTGTTATCGAGGTCGTTGAAGAGTACTGTTCTTGCTGTTGCAAAACGAACAGCGGAATTCGTCTTGAATAACCATATTATATCGCCTTTACACTTCCTCTTTTAACACATCGTTGCTAATTTATGAGTTGTTTACAGACTAATGAGTCTTTCAGCCGGTTTCTCTCGCGTAACAAACAAAATAATTTTCCTTTCACTGCCGCGCCAGCCGCTTTGCAATGTGAATATCAAACTGCACAGAGACAATAACCAAATTTAATGGCCGGCTGTTTCGTGACAAGTGCCCGGCATGATTTATTGGACATAAGTGTGTCGGAAGGAAAGTGTTGTGTTCCCCTACCTCTGTTCCTCGGTTCCCAAGGAACGTTATTGTCCTTAACGGAGTTTCACCAGTACAGTTGAGCAGTGTCTTAGTGTGTTGTAGCAAGTGTTAACGGAATGATGTGATGTAAAACATCACGTTTTGTTAGTGTGTGTTTAGTGCGTGCTCCAAACAGTCGTGACTGAACCGAGTCCACATTTCAGCTGTTAGCTAAGGCGTATTGCTATACTAGCGTTTTTTAAAAAATATTTTAAAAAAATTTAAGCTGGATAACCATTATGACTTTAGTTTAAGAAAGAGTTATAATTACAGGTAGGATTAAAATAAAGCCCTCTGGTAGAGGAAAGGGGGATCATGAACTCCTGCGATTAGGATTGCTTACCTAAGATACGCTTACTCTCTAACGGGGTCGTAAAGAAGTGAGTAAGCGTTTCTCCCCCTTGTAAGAAGAAGGTTAGATGTAGTATTTGGGTATGGTTAGAAGGACTTAATGATTCCCTGGAATGGTAATAGGGAAAATTATGGAGTTATTGCATTGGCAGAGTCGCTAAACTGATGTAAACTTCTTACTCGGGTAGGAGATATCCACCCTCTGCCCGGTTTTGTATTAGTTACGTTTAAAAGTTTAATCTAACACTAAAAAATCGTCATTAGATGATGTTTCGTCTAAAGTAGCAAAAACTATTAAACATTATACAGTACACACACACACACACACACACACACACACACACACACACACACACACACAAACGCCCGCCCGCGAGCGCACTCACAGGAGTTGTCATAAAGATTTTAACACCAAAACTTCTTATCTCTAATTTAATTTGAAATGTATTAGTTTTCTAGAAAAAGCTACTATTTAATTGTAATTTGTATTTCTATTAGGTTTAATTTTCTATCTTCGTTTCCCAAAATTTTATTTCATAAATTGTTTCTATTATTTCCAGTTTCTTTGTTATATCTCTTTTCAACAACATCTTGGCTCATCTTTTGCTTGAAGTTTTGAAAGTTATTTTCCTGTTAGTTTTCTATTCTCTTTAATTTTTGTTGTTATAACCTGCTTAGCAAAAATTTACTTTTTATATATGCCCTTATATTAGGAAACATGATGTTAGTGACGTTATGAATGCCACAGGAAACGCTATGCGCATAAATTAAGTGACGTCATACTATAGCCACAGGCAAACATGAAGTTAGTGACGTTATGAATGCGACAGAGGACGCCATTAACGTGAAGTAAGAGACGCTATATTACAAACCATAGCTAAAATTAAAGTTAGTGAGATTATGAATGCCACCGTGAAGTGACGTCATACTATAGCCACAGGCAAACATGAAGTTAGTGACGTTATGAATGCGACAGAGGACGCCATTAACGTGAAGTAAGAGACGCTATATTACAAACCATAGCTAAAATTAAAGTTAGTGAGATTATGAATGCCACCGTGAAGTGACGTCATACTATAGCCACAGGCAAACATGAAGTTAGTGACGTTATGAATGCGACAGAGGACGCCATTAACGTGAAGTAAGAGACGCTATATTACAAACCACAGCTAAAATTAAAGTTAGTGAGATTATGAATGCCACCGTGAAGTGACATCATACTATAGCCACAGGCAAACATGAAGTTAGTGACGTTATGAATGCGACAGAGGACGCCATTAACGTGAAGTAAGAGACGCTATATTACAAACCATAGCTAAAATTAAAGTTAGTGAGATTATGAATGCCACCGTGAAGTGACGTCATACTATAGCCACAGGCAAACATGAAGTTAGTGACGTTATGAATGCGACAGAGGACGCCATTAACGTGAAGTAAGAGACGCTATATTACAAACCATAGCTAAAATTAAAGTTAGTGAGATTATGAATGCCACCGTGAAGTGACATCATACTATAGCCACAGGCAAACATGAAGTTAGTGACGTTATGAAAGCGACAGAGGACGCCATTAACGTGAAGTAAGAGACGCTATATTACAAACCATAGCTAAAATTAAAGTTAGTGAGATTATGAATGCCACCGTGAAGTGACGTCATACTATAGCCACAGGCAAACATGAAGTTAGTGACGTTATGAAAGCGACAGAGGACGCCATTAACGTGAAGTAAGAGACGCTATATTACAAACCATAGCTAAAATTAAAGTTAGTGAGATTATGAATGCCACCGTGAAGTGACGTCATACTATAGCCACAGGCAAACATGAAGTTAGTGACGTTATGAATGCGACAGAGGACGCCATTAACGTGAAGTAAGAGACGCTATATTACAAACCATAGCTAAAATTAAAGTTAGTGAGATTATGAATGCCACCGTGAAGTGATGTCATACTATAGCCACAGGCAAACATGAAGTTAGTGACGTTATGAAAGCGACAGAGGACGCCATTAACGTGAAGTAAGAGACGCTATATTACAAACCATAGCTAAAATTAAAGTTAGTGAGATTATGAATGCCACCGTGAAGTGATGTCATACTATAGCCACAGGCAAACATGAAGTTAGTGACGTTATGAATGCGACAGAGGACGCCATTAACGTGAAGTAAGAGACGCTATATTACAAACCATAGCTAAAATTAAAGTTAGTGAAATTATGAATGCCACCGTGAAGTGATGTCATACTATAGCCACAGGCAAACATGAAGTTAGTGACGTTATAAATGCGACAGAGGACGCTATTAACGTGAAGTAAGAGACGCTATATTACAAACCATAGCTAAAATTAAAGTTAGTGAGATTATGAATGCCACCGTGAAGTGATGTCATACTATAGCCACAGGCAAACATGAAGTTAGTGACGTTATGAAAGCGACAGAGGACGCCATTAACGTGAAGTAAGAGACGCTATATTACAAACCATAGCTAAAATTAAAGTTAGTGAGATTATGAATGCCACCGTGAAGTGACGTCATACTATAGCCACAGGCAAAAATGAAGTTAGTGACGTTATGAATGCGACAGAGGACGCCATTAACGTGAAGTAAGAGACGCTATATTACAAACCATAGCTAAAATTAAAGTTAGTGAGATTATGAATGGCACCGTGAAGTGATGTCATACTATAGCCACAGGCAAACATGAAGTTAGTGACGTTGTGAAAGCGACAGAGGACGCCATTAACGTGAAGTAAGAGACGCTATATTACAAACCATAGCTAAAATTAAAGTTAGTGAGATTATGAATGCCACCGTGAAGTGATGTCATACTGTAGCCACAGGCAAACATGAAGTTAGTGACGTTATGAATGCGACAGAGGACGCCATTAACGTGAAGTAAGAGACGCTATATTACAAACCATAGCTAAAATTAAAGTTAGTGAGATTATGAATGGCACCGTGAAGTGATGTCATACTATAGCCACAGGCAAACATGAAGTTAGTGACGTTATGAATGCCACAGGAAACGCTATAAACGTAAATTGAGTTAAGCTATACCATAGACACAGAAGAACGTGAAGCTAGTTACGCTAATATACCCACCGGGGGACGTAAAGTTAGTGACGTTATGAATGCCACAGGAAACTCTATAAACGTAAATTTAGTGAATCTATATCATAGACATGGGAGAACGTGAGGTTAGTTACGCTAATATACCCACCGGGGGACGTAAAGTTAGTGACGTTATGAATGCCACAGGAAACGCTATAAACGTAAATTTAGTGAATCTATATCATAGACACAGAAGAACGTGAAGCTAGTTACGCTAATATACCCACCGGGGGACGTAAAGTTAGTGACGTTATGAATGCCACAGGAAACTCTATAAACGTAAATTTAGTGAATCTATATCATAGACATGGGAGAACGTGAGGTTAGTTACGCTAATATACCCACCGGGGGACGTAAAGTTAGTGAGATTATGAATGGCACCGTGAAGTGACGTCATACTATAGCCACAGGCAAACATGAAGTTAGTGACGTTATGAATGCCACAGGAAACGCTATAAACGTAAATTGAGTTAAGCTATACCATAGACACAGAAGAACGTGAAGCTAGTTACGCTAATATACCCACCGGGGGACGTAAAGTTAGTGACGTTATGAATGCCACAGGAAACTCTATAAACGTAAATTTAGTGAATCTATATCATAGACATGGGAGAACGTGAGGTTAGTTACGCTAATATACCCACCGGGGGACGTAAAGTTAGTGACGTTATGAATGCCACAGGAAACGCTATAAACGTAAATTTAGTGAATCTATATCATAGACACAGAAGAACGTGAAGCTAGTTACGCTAATATACCCACCGGGGGACGTAAAGTTAGTGACGTTATGAATGCCACAGGAAACTCTATAAACGTAAATTTAGTGAATCTATATCATAGACATGGGAGAACGTGAGGTTAGTTACGCTAATATACCCACCGGGGGACGTAAAGTTAGTGACGTTATGAATGCCACAGGAAACGCTATAAACGTAAATTTAGTGAATCTATGTCATAGACATGGGAGAACGTGAAGTCAGTTACGCTAATCTACCCACCGAGGGACGTGAAGTTAGTGACGTTATGAATGCCACAGGAAACGCTATAAACGTAAATTTAGTGAATCTATATCATAGACATGGGAGAACGTGAGGTTAGTTACGCTAATATACCCACCGGGGGACGTAAAGTTAGTGACGTTATGAATGCCACAGGAAACGCTATAAACGTAAATTTAGTGAATCTATGTCATAGACATGGGAGAACGTGAAGTCAGTTACGCTAATCTACCCACCGGGGGACGTAAAGTTAGTGACGTTATGAATGCCACAGGAAACGCTATAAACGTAAATTGAGTTAAGCTATAACATAGACATGGGCGAACGTTAAGTCAGTTACGCTAATCTACCCACCGAGGGACGTGAAGTTAGTGACGTTATGAATGCCAAATGGGAAGTTAAGAATGAATGTGAGTAAGTGGTGCTATATTACAATTACAGGGAAAAGTAAAATGAGTAACATTATTAATCTCACAGTGGACGATATGAATATGAAGTGACGTTATATTACACCTGCAAGGGAACGTAAGGTTAGTTACGCTAATAGACGCACCAAGGGAACATGGGGTAAGTGACGTTATATTACACCTGCAAGGGAACGTAAGGTTAGTTACGCTAATAGACGCACCAGGGAACATGGGGTAAGTGACGTTATATTACACCTGCAAGGGAACGTAAGGTTAGTTACGCTAATAGACGCACCAGGGAACATAGGGTAAGTGACGTTATATTACACCTGCAAGGGAACGTAAGGTTAGTTACGCTAATAGACGCACCAGGGAACATGGGGTAAGTGACGTTATATTACACCTGCAAGGGAACGTAAGGTTAGTTACGCTAATAGACGCACCAGGGAACATGGGGTAAGTGACGTTATAGTACACCTGCAAGGGAACGTAAGGTTAGTTACGCTAATAGACGCACCAGGGAACATGGGGTAAGTGACGTTATATTACAGCCGCAAGGGAACGTAAGGTTAGTTACGCTAATAGACGCACCAGGGAACATGGGGTAAGTGACGTTATATTACACCTGCAAGGGAACGTAAGGTTAGTTACGCTAATAGATGCACCAGGGAACATGGGGTAAGTGACGTTATATTACAGCCGCAAGGGAACGTAAGGTTAGTTACGCTAATAGACGCACCAGGGAACATGGGGTAAGTGACGTTATATTACACCTGCAAGGGAACGTAAGGTTAGTTACGCTAATAGACGCACCAGGGAACATGGGGTAAGTGACGTTATATTACAGCCGCAAGGGAACGTAAGGTTAGTTACGCTAATAGACGCACCAGGGAACATGGGGTAAGTGACGTTATATTACACCTGCAAGGGAACGTAAGGTTAGTTACGCTAATAGACGCACCAGGGAACATGGGGTAAGTGACGTTATATTACACCTGCAAGGGAACGTAAGGTTAGTTACGCTAATAGACGCACCAGGGAACATGGGGTAAGTGACGTTATATTACAGCCGCAAGGGAACGTAAGGTTAGTTACGCTAATTGACGCACCAGGGAACATGGGGTAAGTGACGTTATATTACACCTGCAAGGGAACGTAAGGTTAGTTACGCTAATAGACGCACCAGGGAACATGGGGTAAGTGACGTTATATTACACCTGCAAGGGAACGTAAGGTTAGTTACGCTAATAGACGCACCAGGGAACATGGGGTAAGTGACGTTATATTACAGCCGCAAGGGAACGTAAGGTTAGTTACGCTAATTGACGCACCAGGGAACATGGGGTAAGTGACGTTATATTACACCTGCAAGGGAACGTAAGGTTAGTTACGCTAATAGACGCACCAGGGAACATGGGGTAAGTGACGTTATATTACACCTGCAAGGGAACGTAAGGTTAGTTACGCTAATAGACGCACCAGGGAACATGGGGTAAGTGACGTTATATTACACCTGCAAGGGAACGTAAGGTTAGTTACGCTAATAGACGCACCAGGGAACATGGGGTAAGTGACGTTATATTACAGCCGCAAGGGAACGTAAGGTTAGTTACGCTAATAGACGCACCAGGGAACATGGGGTAAGTGACGTTATATTACACCTGCAAGGGAACGTAAGGTTAGTTACGCTAATAGATGCACCAGGGAACATGGGGTAAGTGACGTTATATTACAGCCGCAAGGGAACGTAAGGTTAGTTACGCTAATAGACGCACCAGGGAACATGGGGTAAGTGACGTTATATTACAGCCGCAAGGGAACGTAAGGTTAGTTACGCTAATAGACGCACCAGGGAACATGGGGTAAGTGACGTTATATTACACCTGCAAGGGAACGTAAGGTTAGTTACGCTAATAGACGCACCAGGGAACATGGGGTAAGTGACGTTATATTACAGCCGCAAGGGAACGTAAGGTTAGTTACGCTAATAGACGCACCAGGGAACATGGGGTAAGTGACGTTATATTACACCTGCAAGGGAACGTAAGGTTAGTTACGCTAATAGACGCACCAGGGAACATGGGGTAAGTGACGTTATATTACACCTGCAAGGGAACGTAAGGTTAGTTACGCTAATAGACGCACCAGGGAACATGGGGTAAGTGACGTTATATTACAGCCGCAAGGGAACGTAAGGTTAGTTACGCTAATTGACGCACCAGGGAACATGGGGTAAGTGACGTTATATTACACCTGCAAGGGAACGTAAGGTTAGTTACGCTAATAGACGCACCAGGGAACGTGGGGTAAGTGACGTTATATTACACCTGCAAGGGAACGTAAGGTTAGTTACGCTAATAGACGCACCAGGGAACATGGGGTAAGTGACGTTATATTACACCTGCAAGGGAACGTAAGGATAGTTACGCTTATAGACGCACCAGGGAACATGGGGTAAGTGACGTTATATTACACCTGCAAGGGAACGTAAGGTTAGTTACGCTAATAGACGCACCAGGGAACATGGGGTAAGTGACGTTATATTACACCTGCAAGGGAACGTAAGGTTAGTTACGCTAATAGACGCACCAGGGAACATGGGGTAAGTGACGTTATATTACACCTGCAAGGGAACGTAAGGATAGTTACGCTAATAGACGCATCAGTGAACTTGAAGTTAGTGACGTTTTGAATGTCATAGGGGACGCTATTAACGTGAATCAAGTGACATTATAATGCAGCTGCTAGGGAACTTAAGGTTAGTTACGCTAATAGACGCACCAGGGAACATGGGGTAAGTGACGTTATATTACAGCCGCAAGGGAACGTAAGGTTAGTTACGCTAATAGACGCACCAGGGAACATGGGGTAAGTGACGTTATATTACACCTGCAAGGGAACGTAAGGTTAGTTACGCTAATAGACGCACCAGGGAACATGGGGTAAGTGACGTTATATTACAGCCGCAAGGGAACGTAAGGTTAGTTACGCTAATAGACGCACCAGGGAACATGGGGTAAGTGACGTTATATTACACCTGCAAGGGAACGTAAGGTTAGTTACGCTAATAGACGCACCAGGGAACATGGGGTAAGTGACGTTATATTACACCTGCAAGGGAACGTAAGGTTAGTTACGCTAATAGACGCACCAGGGAACATGGGGTAAGTGACGTTATATTACAGCCGCAAGGGAACGTAAGGTTAGTTACGCTAATTGACGCACCAGGGAACATGGGGTAAGTGACGTTATATTACACCTGCAAGGGAACGTAAGGTTAGTTACGCTAATAGACGCACCAGGGAACGTGGGGTAAGTGACGTTATATTACACCTGCAAGGGAACGTAAGGTTAGTTACGCTAATAGACGCACCAGGGAACATGGGGTAAGTGACGTTATATTACACCTGCAAGGGAACGTAAGGATAGTTACGCTTATAGACGCACCAGGGAACATGGGGTAAGTGACGTTATATTACACCTGCAAGGGAACGTAAGGTTAGTTACGCTAATAGACGCACCAGGGAACATGGGGTAAGTGACGTTATATTACACCTGCAAGGGAACGTAAGGTTAGTTACGCTAATAGACGCACCAGGGAACATGGGGTAAGTGACGTTATATTACACCTGCAAGGGAACGTAAGGATAGTTACGCTAATAGACGCATCAGTGAACTTGAAGTTAGTGACGTTTTGAATGTCATAGGGGACGCTATTAACGTGAATCAAGTGACATTATAATGCAGCTGCTAGGGAACTTAAGGTTAGTTACGCTAATAGACGCACCAGGGAACATGGGGTAAGTGACGTTATATTACAGCCGCAAGGGAACGTAAGCTTAGTTACGCTAATAGACGCACCAGGGAACATGAAGAAAGTGACGTTATATTATAGCCGCTAGGCAACGTAAGCTTAGTTACGCTAATAGACGCACCAGGGAACATGAAGAAAGTGACTTTATATTACAGGCGCTAGGGAACGTAAGGTTAGTTACGCTAATAGACGCACCAGGGAACATGAAGAAAGTGACGTTATATTACAGCAGCAAGTGGACTTAAGGTTAGTTACGCTAATAGACGCAACAGGGAACGTGAAGTTAGTGACGTTATATTATATCCACCGGGAGGCGTGAAGTTAGTTACGCTATGACATCGAGAAATTTGAAGTATATGAAGTGTTGTTGGCTACAGGGTAGCGCGAAGTAAGTGATACTATGACATCGGGAAATTTGAAGTATATGAAGTGTTGTTAGCTACAGGGTAGCGCGAAGTAAGTGATATTATAACATCGGGAAATTTGAAGTATATGAAGTGTTGTTGGCTACAGGGTAGCGCGAAGTAAGTGATACTATGACATCGGGAAATTTGAAGTATATGAAGTGTTGTTGGCTACAGGGTAGCGCGAAGTAAGTGATGCTATGACATAGGGAAATTTGAAGTATATGAAGTGTTTAGGGCTACAGGGTAACGCGAAGTAACTGACGCTATGATATTGATAGGGGAACTACAAGTTAGCTACATTGAAACGGATAGTAAATTAAGCGAAACTCAAAACAGGGAATCGTAAAGATAGTGACTCTGAGATAGCCGTAAAAGAACGTGGATTAAGTTAAGCGATTAGAATCACAGAGGGTCGTGAAGCTAGTAACTCTATGATAACCTTAATGAACGTGAAGTAAGTGATGTTATGAAATAGTTCATGTTTTCATTTGCTTCCACATGACAGGCGTAAAAGTAAAATTAACTTTGTAATCTGACAATATTACTAAAACGTTATAGTAGTATTAAATTCATTATTATTTACCTGTTATAAGAAGGCAAAACCGTTTGAATATTGCAATAACTATTTCAGAATGCCAAGTGAAAACCCTGTTATTGGAAGCGTTATATAAAACTAAAAGTTGTTTTCTTTTCTAAGAAACACATTTCTGTAAATTTACTGACCCCTTTGATAATTCTAAATTGCATTAAATTTAATCTTTACCTATTTACGCCTTGATAAGCTTTATAGACCTATCATAACGGACCTGTTTAACTATGATAAGTTTATCTAAGGCTGTGGATTGTGCAACGGAGTTCTTTTAGGCGATGGATAGCAGGGACACTGATAACAGTAATGGTCAGTGAAGATGACAGACTTCGTACTGCGGATACCGAGGGCTACCAGGTAAACTTGCCTTTCTTGTAAATACATGAAAACGTACACACAATGATTTAATTACAGCTTTCTCTAAATAACATATAAAACCTGTTACAAGGTTTAATTTTCCTAAATAGAATCTTTTAAAGTTGCTTGTAATCATCTTGAATTCACTGATTAAACTATAATTAATTAATACTCAACTAATTGAATACGTAAGACGTAATGGCTTATTTGCTGACCCGTTCCTTTTACGAAGCAAATGTAACTTTTCCTCCGTTCGCATTGTAACTTAACTGGTTGTAAGGAAACTTGTATGTGTAGCATGAAATTCGAATTATATGACAATAAAACTTTCATTTTTCAGGTTTAAAGTTTTTTGGTAAAATTAATTGCTATGATAATATAGCTGTCTAATAACTTTCAAATCATTACGCGTTGTTAAGACGGCACGATGAGCCCGTATGGTTTAGTTCATTCATTTATTTCAGTTACGAAACATTTGTTTCTTTTGTAGAATTTTGTGTCAATGCTTTTACAGCTAATGAAAATATGTTGAAAAATTACAACAGGAATAATTTTTGAAATAATGCAATTTTTAATTAACAATAATGGCAGTGATTCAAACACCAATAAAAGAAAAAAGTATTTTATAAATAATATTGTTTATATCACTTTAACTACTTGCTTTAATAGGAATTATCTTTTATAAAGTATTTAAATTCCTGACCAAAACAGAACTGTAAACATTTTAAAAATTCATTACTATCGAAACTAAAATGTTTAACTAGATTATATTTTTCAATTTAGTTTGTATTTTTACGATCAATTATTATTAACTAGTAATGTAAGATAGTTAATAAAAACATATTGCTGTCGAATATTTAACTGCATGTATGTTATTACATCCGAAATATTGCACATTATCGTTCTTTTTAACAGCTGTTACAAAATTTACAGACGAATCGTGAAAATCAGCTGATTGGTGAAAATGCGTTTCTCTGTGTGTGTTTTTGTTACACACGTGTTGGAAATACTTTCCATCAATATAATAAAAAGAAATTCTAATTTTACCCAGACTTACTTTTTTGTTTGTGGAATATGTTTATTCGGTTTGTAACTTTTCCCAATGTTTAAAATTTTTACTTGTTTTAAGACAAATTATTTCTACGTTTAATAAGTGTAATTGGATAAATTGCATACATTGCAACTCAATAATATACTGCAATACAGACTGCATCAGAACCTTATGAAAATATACAATAGTGTATTTTCCCTTTGATGACTATTGTGTGTATTCTAATGTCCCTTATAGAAGGCATTACATCCTAATACAAGATGCAGCATGGACCTTATAACAACCAAATACATTACTATTTATCATTAATAGTAATTTTACTATTAAATTTACTACTAAATTTACTTGACATTTTAAATTTAGTTAAACTTTTTTAATGTCTGTTAATAATTATTTAATGAGTTTAAGGTTACTGACAAATCACCTACCAAATCGTACTTTTACAAATACACTCTACGTTTCGATTTTCTATCTGAAAATCCTTTTCAAGAGCTAAAAGTTTATTAATTTAATATTAAGCCATAATTTACAGTTTTTACATTCATAAACAATATTTTAAACATCATTAAAATCAAATATTTCATTATTCTTAATAAATATTAACATTTACAAGTCAAATTGCAATACTCGACAAGTCTAATTTTGATCACCAAATTTGATAAAATTTGTCTAATAGTTCAATTTTACTTGTAAATAATGTTAATATTTATTAAGAATAATGAAATATTTGATTTTAATGATATTTAAAATATTGTTTATGGATGTACTGTAAATTATGGCTTAATATTAAATTAATAAACTTTAAGCCCTTGAAAATCGAAGCGTAGAATGAATTGGTCTGTAATCTGTCATTAACCCTAAAAACATTTTAATTTTTTTAATTTAAAATTGTTTAAAATTACAATAAAATATAATCACGAAAGTCTTTATAAATATAAATATCTGCTGCTGGCCCTGCACATAATTGAACTGAATGTACGAGATTTCTGAATTTATAGAAAATTGCCTTTTAAAATTATTTAAACATAACCTCTGAATAAAGAGAATATCAGCTGTTATATGGAGGCATATGATATACGTGAGAGCTATTGGTATAACATTTTCCCAATAAACTACTGTATATAGAAATTTACATCTTGCTTGTCATGATGGATCGCACGGTTCCTTATAGGAAAAGTGTCTGGTGTGATTAAATCTTTCGTTGACGATTTATTTAAATTATATTGCTGGCGTGATTTTTATATCGTATTTCTGTAATTAGTTATTGTAGCGTTCTCAGTATGACTCCCGAGATGGCGATTGTTATGTAACATGTTGAAATCAATTCATGTAAAAACACATTTAGAGATGATTTTTACGGTAGATTTACATATTGGAACTATAAAAAAACAATGTAAATGAGTTTTTTCCGACACGGATATTTTAGCTTGTAATGTCTCCGGTAATTATCTGTCGTTCTAGAGCATCAGCCACACATTGCAACGGTTGTATTTTATAAGTAAAATTTTTTTTAAAAAATATTCAATTACAAGCTATATTGTTTAAAACTTTGTAACACTACTTTTAAATTTTAACAAAATACAAATAAATTATCTAATGAATAAACATTGTGTTATTTATTAATTTGTTAATTGTAACAAGTTGTTAAAAATTACAATTTACAAAATTTATAACAAATTTTTAATTTTAAAAATCATATAGTTGATCTGATGGACAAACATTGAAAGCTTGTATTTTATTAATCTTTTAATTGTAAGAAGTTGTTAAAAATTACAATTCGCAAAATTAGAAATAAATTTTAAATTAAAAAACAATATTCAATTGATCTGACGAACTAACATTTAAATTTTGTATTTTATTAATCTGTTAATTGTAAGAACTTGTTAAAAATTACAATTCGCAAAATTAGAAATAAATTTTAAATTAAAAAACAATATTCAATTGATCTGACGAACTAACATTTAAATTTTGTATTTTATTAATCTGTTAATTGTAAGAAATTGTTGAAAATTACAATTCGCAAAATCAGAAATAAATTTTAAATTTAAAAAGACTATTCAATTGATCTGACGAACAAACATTAAAATTTTGTGTCTTAATAATTTGTTAATTATAAGGCCTAGCTTTTAGGGGTTAAAAGTTATACTTCATAAACATTTGTAACAAATTTAAAATTTAAAAAAAACATTCAATTGATCTAACGAACAAACATTAAAATTTTGTGTTTTATTAATCTGTTAATTATAGGGCCTAACTGTTAGTGGTTAAAAGTTATACTTCATAAAAATTTGTAACAAATTTTAAATTAAAAAAAAATACATTTAATTGATTTGAGGAATAAACTATAAATTATTGTTTTTATTTTATGTGTTATTTGTAACAAGTTGTTAAAAATTACAATTCACAAAATTTGTAAGAAATTTTAAAATTAAAAAATACGTCAATTTTTTTAACGAATAAACAATAAAATTCTTTTTTAATAATGATTCTACTTAATAAATTTTGTTTTTTTATTAATATTAAGAGCTTTAGCTACTCTCGTTTTTTCTGCAAAAAAATGCTAATTGTTTTTTGAGTAAAAATTTTCAAATTGATTAACGAAGATATTTAGCGTTTAAGGAAAAAAATGTTTGTCGCAAAAAACTAACGTTTATTGTTTTTAAAATGATCTATTGTATAAATATGACGTAAAAACAACTGTAGTGTTTTTGCATAAAATATAGGTATAAATTGATTTTACAGCATCCTCGTCCCCTTTTTTAAATTTCTAGATTGATTTTTGATGGTTCGCTGCAACTATGTATATACCTTTAGTGTACTGCGAGTGTTGGGGAATAGTGGCGGAATTCCACCTTAGCGGTAGGTAGTTCTACCAGGAGACAAGTATGTATATACCTTTAGTGTACTGCGAGTGTTGGGGAATAGTGGCGGAATTCCACCTTAGCGGTGGGTAGTTCTACCAGGAGACAAGTATGTATATACCTTTAGTGTACTGCGAGTGTTGGGGAATAGTGGCGGAATTCCACCTTAGCGGTAGGTAGTTCTACCAGGAGACAAGTATGTATATACCTTTAGTGTACTGCGAGTGTTGGGGAATAGTGGCGGAATTCCACCTTAGCGGTGGGTAATTCTACCAGGAGACAAGTATGTATATACCTTTAGTGTACTGCGAGTGTTGGGGAATAGTGGAGGAATTCCACCTTAGCGGTGGGTAGTTCTACCAGGAGACAAGTATGTATATATCTTTAGTGTACTGCGAATATTGGGGAATAGTGGCGGAGTTCCACCTTAGCGGTGGGTAGTTCTACCAGGAGACAAGTATGTATATATCTTTAGTGTACTGCGAATATTGGGGAATAGTGGCGGAATTCCACCTTAGCGGTAGGTAGTTCTACCAGGAGACAAGTATGTATATATCTTTAGTGTACTGCGAGTGTTGGGGAATAGTGGAGGAATTCCACCTTAGCGGTGGGTAGTTCTACCAGGAGACAAGTATGTATATATCTTTAGTGTACTGCGAGTGTTGGGGAATAGTGACGGAATTCCACCTTAGCGGTAGGTAGTTCTACAAGGAGACATTTTAATAGCGCTGACAAATCCATCTTGTGCGCATTGTTAGATGTCCTAGATAAGAGTTCTAAGTAAATAGCTGTACGGAAGCATGGCTATAAACAGGGCAAGAAGTTTTCCTTTAATTACGTCCGGATTTCTTAACGAAATATGTAATAAACTTGCAGCAGCCCGTGTGAGACGTGTGTGAGGAAATGATGCAACGCCATTAAAGAAGCTCTGTCTGTACGCCACTTCCTCGGTTAAATGTTGTATAACCGAAAGACAGAGTTTCGTGGCGCCGATAACACTTTCTTGAACGCGTGTTTTATAATCACAGTGTAAACCCTCTTATTACGCAATCTTTATTTACTGCCTTCTGGATTTGCTTGACGATACACGGTTTGATTTCTGTCATATAATACAAAATGCCATACAATTGGTAGTGTTATTTGGTATTGTAATTTTAATTAGTTTCATTCGCTGTGAGATAGCTTACACAAGCAGAGAGTAATAAAAGAAGGGCAAAGAGCGCAGACACCTTACTAATATTTTTAAAGAAAAATGAATTTACTTTTTAAATTTAATAGTTTTAAGTGTTCTACATTATTTACAAGGGGTGTAACAGGTAGAGATCTCTATGGTATATTTGAGTACAGTTTTTTTGCCATTTCTAACGTTACAATATTCTCCTCTGTTGGCTCGTTTCGGAGTAACTCCATTTTCAAAACTGGTAAAAATATAGTCTTCATGACTTTGATTTTTTAATTTTTTTTTTTTTTTTATTAAATTACTTATTTTAATGTGTAGAACACGAATATCAACTTTTTTCCCGTGGAAAGTTACTTTTTTTCATATTTTAAATGTTAGGTTGTAATGGCATGTAGGCCTATAGCGTAAACGAGTCTTATTGTTAAAAAAATTGTTTTTTAAATTACTTACTTCAATGTGTAGAACACTAATATTAACTTTTTCCACGGAAAATGCAAAAAGTTAATTTTTTGCACATTTTTAATGTTAGTCTGTAATAGCATGCTTAGCGTGAACCGGCCGCACAGTAGCTACAGCGCACTGCACTACGTCAAAGTCAGTTTATTTTAATACTAAACTTAAAATCTAAATATATTTAACTTTTGGTTATAATTTTATACAAAATTACTATATACCTGAATTAAAATATACCTATGAAGTATCCAGTCAGGATGGATTTGGTTATAATGTTATACAACATTACTATCTACCTACATTAAAATATACCTATGAAGTATCCAGTCAAGATAGATTTGGTTATAATTTTATACAACATTACTATCTACCTATATTAAAATATACCTATGAAGTATCCAGTCAGGATAGATTTGGTTATAATTTTATACAACATTATTATCTACCTACATTAAAATATACCTATGAAGTATCAAGTCAGGATAGATTTGGTTATAATTTTATACAACATTACAATCTAGCTATATTAAAATATACCTATGAAGTATCCAGTCAAGATAGATTTGGCTGTAATTTTCTGCATCGGCAATAAATCTAAATATTTACCAACATTACAACCAAATCTATCCTGACTGAATACGTCATGGGTGTATATAGTAATGTATAAAATTATGACCAAATCTATCCTGACTGGATTCTTCATAGGTGTATATTTTAATATAGATATATAGTAATGTTGTATAATACTACAACCAAATCTATCCTGACTTGATACTTAGTAGGTATATATTTTAATATATGTAATACTACAACCAAATCTAAACATAGTGCAGTGTGCTGTAGCTACTGCGTGCCCGGTTCACGCTATACCGCCTACAATGTTTACATGCCATTACAGACTAACATTTAAAATATGGAAAAAATTAACTTTACGTATTTCCTGCAGAAAAAAGTTGATATTCGTGTTCTACACATTGAAACGGGTAATTTTTTTTTATTTATTAAAATACCAACGTCATTAAGTCTATATTTTTACCAATATTTCCTTGAAAACCATATTTTTTGTGATTACGTTTCCAATTTAAATTTTCTTGACAAGTCTTATTTTCAATATGTATCTTAAATCCATCATGAAATTATACTCGTCTTAGTGCAACATTAGTTTAACTATATGTAAAAACAGGTTTAGTCAATTGGAGCCCTGCTCTTGAAAAAAGTTTGACCCTGAGCCTTATTAATAGTTGTTTAATATATAGAAATATGCCTAACAGAAATTAAGACGAGTATATTAAGAATCTCTTTAAGGACCTGCTAGAGATTATGTCTACTTATTCACGACCCTTCGCACACGGGATACCAGAAAATCTCTCCTGTGCCGCTCTATTCGTCCTATAAATCCCTTCCTATCCTTTGTAGGAAGTAACAGGCATGCTCATCGTCGTAAAGTAAAAGAAGGTTTTTCTTACAGCTTGTTTTCCTCTTTGCTATTTAAAAAAAATTATTTATTGAGTAATAGAAATGCTTTAGCATTATCATTTCTAGTCATTGTAGCTCTTTAATCTAGGATCGGCCGCAAGTGAATATCTCAAAACACCAACTCGCTTTACTTATTACACTAATTTGCATGGAATCGCGTACTAGGCCTTCCATATCGTAGCATAAAGCAATAGACCTATGTATAGAAGTTACATCTACATCCCCTACTACGTGAGGAGATATTGAGAATGTTTCTCCCACTCAAAGTCTGTTTTCCTCTTTATTTGTCACATAGAAGAACCAAAGAAAGTTACGCCTATAATTAAAAAACAAATTTATAAAGACTTAAAAATGCAATTGGAAATCAACTAGAATTAAAGACTTGAATAATAAAAAGATTATATGAAAATCAAGTTGAATAAATACAAATAAAGAGCAAAACAATATCATGAGCACAGTGGTACAATATATAACAATAAAAAAATATTGGAAAACCCCTAATACCACAAAATTTATCAAAAATATGTAATATTAAAAATTGCCAAAGATTAAACCCTTATTTACATTTCGATAACCATATCATCATCATCAGAGGGTCTTATTACAAAATATAATCTAGAATACAATGAATTACAAAATAGACTGACTAGAAGGAGTAATAATATAAAACAAATAAAACAGTAGAAATTTAAAAAATATTACCAAATATTAAACAATATTTACATAATTAATCAACGAAAATAGGGTGAGTTGACAATAACTTACATCTTCCGAAACAGCCTTCCTTAATAATAAAAAAAAAACTAAGTGATAGTAGTGATAACATATGTGGCAGTGTAACATACTAACACATGTACAAGTGTTTTTGTGTAAAACTAGTAGGTCGATTGAAGAAAGAAGAAATAATAAAAAAATATATTTCATATATAAATTGATCTTTTCTATGTGCAGAATATTAAAAAACTTATATTAAAATTTTGCATATTACTTTGTTTTTAAAATACTTGAACCAGAACCAATGTATGGATCGTTACAACATTTCGTGCAGTAAACTAGCAGACAGAATTTTGCTTATTTTCCGCGCCGATGGCTGCGCCCACAAAATAAACGCAAAATGAACGCAATTTGCCTCGTCAGAATTCTTAGTCTACTTTACATAAATCGTGCTGCCAATATTTGGGTCATGCTAAATAAAAACTCATAATGGCTGATTTATCATTCAATTCGTTATGTCCATAAAGGAGGCCACTTGCGTACAGTTAGACGAAACTCCGTTTGGTGTGACTCTCAATGGCAAGTCGGCATATAAGGTGTTCTAATTTAGTTTGGTGAAAAACTAAGTTTGAATGCAAATTTTACTTAAATGTTCGCCTATAATTGCAGGTTATACAGGTTAAGTGTTCGCCTGTATAACCTGATGATAGCTATAAAAAGACTGATGTTTGTCGTCAAAAGTTATTTGAAGCTAATTTCAAACTGAAGGCTTTAATATTTATATTGATTTTGAGTAGAAATAGCTAAATTTTAATTCCAAACTGGTGGGAGAGAAAAAGAAAAATATAATTATCAATAAAAGAATTTTGTGCATTAGTATTCAAATATATAAAACTTGATTTCACTACTTCCATATTAATGCGGAGGTCACAATTGTAGAGGGATTTTTCTCATCGGGCTCCAAAAATGATTACACAAAACATGTCCTAAGGTCATATGCATAACAAATTTTTATTTTTTACACAGAAGGTTATTTTTTATCAAATCAAAGTTGGGTAAAATAATCGGTGCGGAATAGTAAGAATTACTACGTCCGCGTATCAACGCGTATATATTTAAATATACCTAGAAAGTCTCCAGGTAGGACCGATTTGGTTGTAATTTTATACATTACTATTAACCTATTTTAAAATATACCTGTAAAGTGTCCAGTCATGATAGATTGATTGTAATTTTATACAACATTACCTAATTAGACGTCTACTTTGCGGAGTAATACGTTTTGCCAGGTGACGTCACGTGATCGCTATCCTACTCTTACACGTGTACGTTTGTTTGGTTAAATGTATTCAAATACAACCAAATCTATCGTGATTGGTACTTCATAGGTATATTTCAATATAGGTATATAAAATTAACCTTCCGTGGCAATAACATAAATTATAATTATCAATTTAGCTTCAGGGCATGTTTTGATTCATTTTATACGCATTCCGTTGTGGGTGGGTAATGTGCATTTTTACTACATTTAAGTAACGTATGTACAATAGTGGCCTCCGTACAATACGTAAGTACCTTAAATTATTTCTGACAATTTCTGGAGTGCGGAAAATGCCCTGTGTTAAGAATAAACTAATGTAAATAATGTTTAAAAAAATGTCTTTGATCTCTGTAGGAATTTACTTTAAAACATGTTTCTTTTATATTATATGTTTTATAACTTAAGGTTATAAATAAATATAATACAGCTATTATTCTTTGAGCTTAGCTTGTGAGATTATGTTAAAACAAATAAAAGATATACAAAAACTCACAAATTCAATTATTTATTGACTCATACACAAAACTTCGCAAATTAATCATTTATTGTAGGTTAGAGTTTGTAGTAGCAACACTCACTGAAGATGATGACTTTGTCATTGAAACGCGTATGAGGCAATAAATAATTAATTTGCGAGTATTTTGTATGCCTTTTATTTGTTATAAATATAACTTTTTATTATATCTTTTGAAAATCTGTAACAATTAATTAACAAGAAACCTTTCTGAGGCATAACGTTTTCGAGCCCACTAAGCGATCTTCGCCAGTGTCTCACTAAGTTTTTTCAAAAGTTTATTTTAATTATAAAAGTTTTGTTGATGAACAAAAAATTTCACGAGAAAAAGTCTTTAAAAAAATCTTTTTGTTTTTAATGTAACATGTCCTTGCAGCCCCAAGCTAGTTAGATATAGGGGGGTATAATAAGGGGGTCCCAGAAACTGAGGAATGGACGAAGTCGCCTCCCAATGGGTTTTCTTTAATTTCGATAAGACAGTTTACAAAATTGCTCCTGGAAAATACCTAAAACCATTTAATCAACACCTGTCAATTGTATAGAATAGGCAATTTTCTACTTGTACCAATCATAGATACAAAATCTCTTTAATTAGATTGAAAAGTGAACTGTCAGATATGATGTGAATTTGGACTCGTCACTTTCATTTTCAACAATGAAATCATCTGTTCCCATAAATAGGCAATTGAATGCTAAAAGAGATCTGAATTTAGAGAAAGTTTTTTGTTCTTTAATAACATCTCGGCACTATACTGGTTATCAGAAATCAGTATTTACGAATTCTCTTTAAATTAAATTTAATAATAGTTTAGTAAATAACTTTAATCATTTGTATGCCTCAATTGCGTAATTCCTTCGAAACACAATTTAAGCTGTCCCATAAACAGTCTCTATGCTTTTAATAAATATTTAATAGGCATACTTTTAAATAGGTTGTTTGACATATTTTCGAAAAAAGTTATTTAATATGATTATATATTTGAATTGTCATCTTATTATTTTTTTTTAAATCTGTAAATCTAATGTTCATTGCCATTTTTGTAATTGACCGTCGCGTATCAAGGAATGCTAGTTATATTTCGAAGTACTGGACTATCCACTAGTGGGAAATGCATTTGCTGAGAAATATCAGAGAAAGAATGATTTTAAATAAATCAATAAACTTAAAGTGAGTTGGGTATTTAAATTTTGAAATTATTGATAATTAAAACACCACAATATACACAATAAAATATCTATTTCTTCATCAAAGTTACCTATTTAAGCTTATGCCTATTGAATATTTATTATAGGCTATTATTCTAATATCTGGGAACTCATATGTTTTTTTTAATATATAGGCCTACTTTTAATGACCTATTAGACAAAATGAAAAAATAAACAGCTGGAGAAATTTACGTAAAATTTTTAGTACAAAATTTCTGTTTACATCATTCAACCAGGATTTTCAAAAAATGTTTATTTTATATAGGCCTACCATACATCTGAGATGAAACTAAAAAAAACGTCTTCAAAATTAAAAATCAATCAAATTAACCTGTCATTTTGAAATTTACTAGTTCTTTAAAATTCCATATTATTAGGTTAACTTTTCATTAGATTTTGTGAAAGTATTTTTTTCCTATTTTTTAAATCATGTTTGTATTTAAACGAAATTCATATTTTACAAAGTTTCAAAATTGGAGAGATTTATTTTTTAAGGTAATTAGTCAATTTTTTAAATTAGTTTTTATATTACACATTAGTAAAATTAACTAAGAATGTTTTTGGTTATCTGGAAGAATATTTTTACTGATGTCTTTAAGTTGACTACAGAGTTTTTTATATTTATTATTATTATTCTCCAAAAAAAACGAACATTGAAATTATTTAGGCCTAACAATGCCAAATGATATTACTTGTGTTGGGAGAGGGGGGGGGGTGATAAAAACAACAAACGTGATTCTTGGCTCTGGTAGTTTCAAAATGTGATTGTTAAGTTATTCCAATTACTGATAGAAATAGAGCTAAAATATGTCAACTCTGTTAAGGTTATTGTTTACAGAATGAACTGTTTGTCTGTCACTGCGTGAAAAGAGACTCTTTATAATGTTTATAAAACAAGATATTTTTCTGCTCTAGTCTTGTGTATAATCGTCCTCACGAGTCTTGAACATGTCAAGGTAGTTGATTTATTTATATTTGTGCTTTAGTATATGGAGTGAATGCCTATTTAAAATTGGCGGTGACTATTATGCATTTACCCTAAAAGTGGCAAGACCAATATCGTGGAGTGTCGGAAGATTTTACACTCCTTGGAAGACTTTTTTTATATAAGTCACAAAAACTTAATCCTAAAGTGTTTTATTTTGAGAACAAAATTAATTATTTTATAAAGTATATGAAAAATTGTTTATCAATATTTTTTTTCTTTAGGAGAAAAATGTGAAATCCTGTTTTCTAAAAACTTTGTCACTTTTCTAATCACAAGCAATAAAACCATTATATAGAAAATGTTCTAATCACAAACCATATATATATAATGGTTATATATATATAATACCATTATATATATAATGGTCTAATCACAAACCATTATGTAGAAAATGTTACATTTTTATCACGTACAATTTGCCCCTTTGGGATTTTAAAATGATTATAATTGTGTTTCATAATCGTAGAATGTTATTAAAGAAGTATTCAATTATGTTAAACAACTGAAGAATTGCGTAAAGTGAACAATAATTATGAATAAACAATTTTTTTTTTAGTTAGAATAATTTTCATATTATGCTCCCAAACTTATTAATAATTAGGTTACTTATTGACTGACTTAATAGCTTGTCTCACAGAACTCAAGGACATGAGGCGATGAAAACTAAATGTGAAAGCCTGAACAGAGTTCTGTAAACCTCAAGGTTCTAACAGAAATGTAATAAAAAAAAATGTTTATGAAACACAATTAGGATTACCCAACCTTGTCAAAGTATAGAAACAATGCTTTCTTACTTTTCACTACTCATTAATAGGCCTATACTGTAGTTCATAAATATAGAAGTGAAATTTTATTTTAATAACAATTTTTATTAACAAAAAGTTACACACAAAAGTTAATTGTTTAAAGAGAATGAGTTCAAAAACAGATAAAAGGAGGCAACTCTAATCATTGGGGCATAATTTCAAGACAATATTAGCTCAACTTGTCTCTTATTATCTTGATAAGGGTTATCTTATCTGGCATAATATAAGGTATTATCCTATTTTAAATTTCTTTACGTTAATGCACAGTGTTATGTAAAATATTTTTTCGTTTTTTGAAGGATTTTTTTCGAACTACCAGATAACTTATGATTGTATTATCTGGGATAGATGATAATGAGATAGGTAATGAGTTCCCATTAAATGTTTTATAGGACTTGAAGGGAGTACTGAAGTTCTATGATTACTAAATGTTTATATTCTGAAACTGTTATTTTATAGTGTAATATTGTGTTGCAGGAGAATGTAAACAAGTCATCTCACAGCACATGTAGTGATGGTTCACTGCTCAGTATGGGTAGCTCGGAGATGGACGAGGTAAGACTTTAATAAAAGCTACATACTCCTACAGTAGTGAAAAAAATTATGCACAATGCTATCAAATCTGTATTTATTTTTATATAGCCTTTTAAATCTGTTTAAAACTTTTGACATTTTTAAAATTATTAATTGGCTTTTGAAATATCAAAATTTAATTTAATTTGGAAATTTGTTATATTATTTTAATTTATTTATTAATATCCTAATAAAAACATATAATAATAACCGCTCTTATTCCTAACTAATAAATTTTATGATAACTTCCTTGTATATTTCAGATGACCTATTGTGATAATCAAAGCATAACTCTACATACAAAATGCAAATGGATATACGTCATTAAAATTGTAAACATTATTTTGGTCAGCTTGTTGTTCTGAAACAACAAAAATTAATTTTAAAAACTAGTAATTGGTCAGCAAAATTCAGTACTAGCATCCTGTTGTGTCTTGTAAATTTTACAGACAGAGCAGAATTACTTTTAATAAATATTACCCAAAACCATCTCACCCCAAAAATATTTTATTAACCTTATATACATTTTGGTTGAAAATCCTCCATTTTCAGAGGCAACAAATTCTGTTCTTGTTCTCTCTGAAGATAGTCGCTTTCCAACACAATTTTACATAAGATGAACAAAAATAAACTTTAGTTAGAGGGCGGTTTTTTTATTTATTTAGTATAAATTCATCGCAGTATGTTCCATAATGAAGACTAATTGATGGACAAATTCTCTCCAGTAAATAGTTCATTCCAAATTTTATTAATTTCCAACAATACACAATGTCAATTTGTATCATAGAAAGTTTTTTATAGAACATAATAGGTAGGTGTCATTATCATTTAGTAATTTCCTCTTTCAGTAATTGAATGACAATTGAAAGTAGATCATATGTTACAACTAGCAAAGAATGTTCTGATTTCATGCTTCATGCCTGTTTAAAACGACAAAAGAGCTACTGGTGATAAAATTCATTACTTCCAAGTACCGTTTATTATTTGTTAACGATAGATATTTACAATGAATATGGCCATGCCAGGCTTGCTACAGCAGCCTTATTTTTTTTAACATTATTAAAAGATTTTCTATCCTTATTATAGTTTTTATTTTAATTTATATTACAGTTTGCTTTTTGTTTTAATTGCCAGATTGGTGCTTTGAAAAAGATGGTTACAACTTGAAATATTAAAAGACAATAATTATCAAAGTGTAGCATTTTTAAAATGAATATTTCTAAATTTTTTGACAATGTTCTTTTAATAATTTGAAATTCAGTTCAAATTGTTTTGTAATTTTGTAAATGGTTTAAATTATGTTGTCTTCTATTGAAACATAAACGTATATTGACGTGTTAATTAAAATGCTCCAGGAATATAATCATAACACTGTAAATATGTTGGCTTTTGTGAGTTAAGTTATTATTAACTTATTGGTAGACCAAACGTTTTTGACTGTAATACACAATTTTCATCACTTTTTTTTCAAAATTTGCTCTAATTGAAAGTTGTTGCTAGTCTTTCTTTGGTTTATACAGTTTCAGTTTATGAATCTCATGCACAGCAAAATCGAAGAAACAAATATTTTCTTCATTTCAAGTATTTGACATAAAGAGAGAGTAGTTTCAGATATACAGTAAGCTTTATTAACTATAACAAGCTTTGTTTACTAATACATAGATTTATGCTTACTATCATAATAATAATTTAATTTTAAGATACTCTAGTAGGATTGGCATCATGTAGATTTTAATTTTGTTTTAGGCTCTATATAAATGTATCAGGTACATTTTAATTTTTCTAACTGTTTTAGGATTCTTTTGGTCAGAGCTCTCGGCATTCTTCGAAGTTATCTCTACATGATAAACGCTCACCATCAACAGTCCAAGCTGGTCCACCTGGTATGTTGCCTGTTTTACAAACCTGTAAGAATGCATCTGTTTACATACTGTTCTGTTATATTGCGTCCTTTAAATAAAACCACATTTTTTATTTCCAACACATGAATTACAACTTTGCACATTGCCTTTTGGTGGTATGCACAGTCACATGTATGTTTTGAATATTTGTGTCCTCTGATCATGGGAAAAGTTACAAATTTGTCCTGGGGGGCTCAAAATTGCCCTGGGGGTATCACTAGGGTCTGGGGATACTCCCCCCCCCAAAATAGAGAATATTTAAAGTTTGTTGACATTGCTCCAACACCAAAAAACTTAAATGATAAGGTACATGTTTCAAACTACTTTTTTATTGGTAAATTAAGGTGTGGTAGTCAACGATATGTTTCTCACAAAGCACATACGATATGTTGCTCACAGAGGGCTTTTAGATTTATAGCTTTGCAAAATTAAAATTTTTTTTCAAACTTTGCCGTCATAAGTCCAAAAATAAGCCTGATTTTTTTTCTTTGAGAAACATAACGTTGAATGCCAAACTTCGTCTGAAACAAATCCTAGAATTTCGTCAAGACTTGTAAGATTAAAATAAGGTTAATATTTTCTTTGAATTTACAGTCATAGTTAGAAAATAACGATACGATCAAAATAACTACTGACACTGTAAAGTATATTTCTTATCAGCACTATTATTATTTGAGTAATATTTTAATGAGTTAATTGTAAGCTTTTGATGTAAAAAAATAGTCCACCTGTCCAGAAAGTGGGGGGGGGGCAATGCCCCTCCTTGCTCTCCCTTAACTCTGCCCATACCTCTGATGCCCTAATTTTATTTAGAATATTGGTTATTTTATGTCTATATTTAGAAGTGTTTATTTTTGATGCACCCTCTATTTATACTTTCATAAGACATAAACACAGATCAATAAATCTAGTAATTTGAGAAAAGCAAGTTTTATTCTTTGAAATTAACAGATTCTAAAAACTATTGTTTTGAATATAAGTGAGGTGAGGTTAGTGAGAATTGTGGTATGGCCTGGATCTCTTAAATCGTTATTCATTTAATATTAAAATCTATAGTGCAGTTATAAAAAAACAAATAGAGTAGTGAAATATATATACTGACTTACAGTTGATAGTTTTACCCACCAATTGAATTAGCACAATTAATTGCAGTTCAGCACTTTTCAGTTGAAGTAACTCAGTTTTAGAATCTTTATCAATTGAGCGTCATTAATAACACATTTTGCTTTTCATCCATCTGTCATATATAAGTGTGCACAATATAATGGGTACGGACCGTATACTGCAACCTAAATGTAATTTCATTTTCTTTGTACCATTGTTTCTAGGTTTCTTATTTTGTTAAATTAAAATTATTTTTGGTTTGTCATGTTCGAAATGAGTTGGTGGGGCATTACTTTTATAAGTTCACAACTTCTGCACAAAAGTTTGCTCCAACCAAAATGTTTTATATAAAGGAGTAATAGAGTCATATACTATAATATTTATCGATTTACAAAAATGTTATGCTTGAGGAAATAGAAAATTGAAGTAATTAATATTAGTTTTATATATCACTTTTACACTAATTCACATCTGCTTAAGTACTTTAAATTGTAAGTGATAAGTAAAAACAGTCTTTTTATAATACAAAATATAGTTTTATATGACTCAATAGTATTGTGCGCTATAACACAGTATCGGAATAAAATATATATGTACGAGTATGTATATATATATATATATATATATATATATATATATATATATATATATATATATATTGTAATAATTGGTAATTTTGTTTTATACAAGTCTTAATAAAAGATATAATTTAAAAGAAATAACAATTCAATGCTGCTTTTTGTTACAATAAACTTTTAATATCTTAAAATGACATTCCTTGTTATCTTTTACAAAGTCACTTACTAATTAAAAATTCTTATTTCCTCTACAAAGAATTACAAAATTTAAGCTTTATTAGCCTAAGTCTAAAATTTGTTATGGCAGCAAGAAGTTTAGTTATAAAATTTAATATGAATTGAAATTGATTTAATTATTTCAATTTGAGCTTGAGCTCTCTTTATCTCGGGTTAAATAGGTGGGTTTTCTAAATTTTGACTAATAAATTTTGAGTTGGCACTTTCAAAAAAATATCTAAATTACAATTCTTACAAGTTAAAATTTTTACAAGTTATTTTAGTTCCTAATTAAATAATTTCCTGAATAATGTCTTCTTAATTGATCAGTTCAATGGTTTGGCTTATTGTTACTCTGTAATTATGATTTAAATACGATACTGCACTTTCCGCACCAGTTAAAAAATAAAATTTTTACAGCCAATTCTGAATACGTCTTCCTCGTTCCGATGCTTTGTTCCAACTGCTTACTGACGCTACCTTTGTTAGAAAAAAATGGCTAAATCGTGAATTTCCGCTATTTTTTCGTTTATTCCTTGTAAGTATCAGCTTTACGGATGTCATGTTCTTCTACTTTACGGATACACTTCTTCTTCTTAACAACTGCACTTAAATTTCTTTGCATTTAAATCCAAAACTGTTTTATATTATATCTCCACGAGAAATATTTAAAACGAATATCTTTTGCCGGTCAATGCGCACGCAACTCCACAAATCCGTTACATCGTGTTTACTACAGAACACTCACTAGCTTGCCGTGTGAAAGTTTTAAGTGTATTTTTACATAGTTCTATTTAAATTGTTACCTATCAATTATTTCTAATACATATTCTTATAAATAGTGATTTGTGTGTTTTTTTTCTTTTATATAAAATCTTGTGATTAGATCTAAAATGTGGCCGTGTGCATTTTCTACACAAGTGAAATTAGGTTATGTTTACAATTCGTTCCTGGTATATTTTAGTAATTTTTACATACTGAATTTATTTTTATATATTTATCTTATTTTGGTAAGTGCCTTTTATATGTATACTACTTCAAAATGTTACATAGTCCCCAAATTTAGATAAAAAAAAATTTTGATTAGAAAATTCCTTTTTTTTTTATCTCAATTTTCACATTTTGGGAGTAAACTCTTACTCTATCCTTCTTGCTTGTCTGCTGCCATCTAATTACATATGATATACTTAACTCCTAACAATACAATAAATTAACAATTAACATTTAATCAACAATCCTCTTACTCTTAACTCTCAATTTTCACATTTTGGGAGTAAACTCTTACTCTATCCTTCTTGCTTGTCTGCTGCCATCTAATTACATATGATATACTTAACTCCTAACAATACAATAAATTAACAATTAACATTTAATCAACAATACTCTTACTCTTAACTCTCAATTTTCACATTTTGGGAGTAAACTCTTACTCTATCCTTCTTGCTTGTCTGCTGCCATCTAATTACATATGATATACTTAACTACTAACAATACAATAAATTAACAATTAATATTTAATCAACAATACTCTTACTCTTAACATCTCGTACATTAATCATTTTCTGATTCTTAGAATCTATTTTATAAACTTTTTCTTTTTCTTTCTTTATTTTAATTTTAATAGAATGGAATCTTTCCAATCATAAGTCTTTTTATTTATCTATACAATCTATCTTCTGACACAGTGTTCTTTTTTTTAAATTTTAGCCTAACCGAGTCATAGCATGTCTAGGTTGTTTGTAGGTTAGGTCCTTGTTCTTATTCATTCATCCCTTCCTATTTTATTATATTTTTTTTTTTTTTTTTTTTTTTTTTTTTATATTTTTATTTCTTTATATTTTTTTTTTCAAGTGTTTGTTTAATTATTAAGTCATTTCTGGTCTATTGTCATTTCCGGTTTATTTGTTATCTATCCCTCCTACATTCGCTTCCTTCTCCTAATACTTTTATATCCTGAGACATTCCTGTTGTTACCATCTTATTATCCCTTGTTATTTTCCTTTCTCTCGACTTCTCCCTTTATTTAATTTGTTCTATCTGAAATTTATCTGATTCTCCCTGGTGTGCCTCCCTTGGTTCATAAAATTTCTTTAACAAGCTAATATGGAAAATTCCTCTAATTTTATTGCTTCTATCATCTTTGATTTCATAAGTCGCTTTGCCATATTTCTTGGTGATCACATAAGGTCCATCATATACATAAAATAATTTTGCCATCTTACCTCTTATACCCTGTGGTTGCCAATTTTCTTTTACTAATACCTTGTCCCCAACATTTAATTCTTCTATTTTATGAGTTTTATTAAATTTCTCTGCTCTCTTATGAGCCTTCTTCTTAATTCTACTCCTAGCAATTTCTAAATGTCTTTCTAAATTTATTAATTTTGAACTCCAGCCAAAATTTTTTATTTCCTTTTGCCAAAACCTTTCATCCTGAATTCCTAGTTGTAGCTGGTTAGGTGTGTATCCTGTAGTCTCATGAGGAATTTCATTAATTGCCTGGTTAATAACCTCTACATACTTTCCCCATTCTCTATGGTTATGATGACAATATGTTCTCAAACATCTAATGATCTCCTTATTCACCCTCTCAACGATATTGCTTTGTGGCCTCCTTATTGGAGAAAATATTGGTTTCATTTCTCTATTTTTTATATACTCCAGCCATTTCTTATTATTAAACTGGGTTCCATGATCAGTCTGTATTCTTTCTACTCTCCCGAAATTTTCTATATAACTTTCTAAACATTTAATTGCCTCCCCTGTGGTTGCCTTTTTCAATTTATAGATTTGAACGAATTTTGTAAATACATCTAACATTACTAATAAATACTTATAGCCTCCTACAGTTCTTTGAAATGGTCCTATAAAATCAATTGACAATTGCTCCTTTGGTTTTTCCACTTGGATCCCTTTCATCTCTCCAAAATTACCTTGGGTTACATTTTTAGCTCTTTGACAAATATTACATGTTTTAATAATTCCCCTAATGCTTTTTCCCATCTTCTTCCAAGTGAAGCTCTCTGATAATATGGTATGACATTTCTTAGCTCCTGCATGCAGGTAATATTCATGACAAGTACCCACTATTTCTTTAATCATTCCCTTATTATTGTTTTTCTCAATCGCTATCTCCCTATTTAAAACTCTTAACTCTTCCCTGTTCTGTATTGTTATAATTTCTACCTTCTCTATCTCTTTCTTATTAATTTCTGTCACATCAGCTATTATTTCTTTTGTTTCCTCTAAATTCTCCTTAATCTTCTTCTCTAAGTCTCTTCTCATAACTCCTACTACATCATTATTCTCTGTTCTCAACTGTTCCCTCACATCCTCTATCATTTTCTTACTTTCCTCCCTTATTTCCTGTGTTATGAATTTGAAATCTTCCTTCATCTCTCTCATTTCGTCTCTCTTTTCCTCTAATTTTTTGTTTATTTCCCTCATATCCTCACTCATCTTATCTAATTGTTTATTTATTTTTTCATTATTTATATTTAATTGTCTATTTAGATCCTCTCTCCCTTTTTCACTCATTTCCATGAGAGTTCTCATCATCTCCCTTAAATCTTCATTCTCATTATTTCCCTTTTTCTGTTGGGTTTGCATCAGTGGTAATCCCCTAGCCTCATCTACTTGGGTTTCCACCTCACTCTCTTCTATAGGCATATCTGTGCCTTCCGTTTCTGTCTCTTGTATTTCTAGGCTTGTCCCTTCTTCCAATTCTATTAGGCCTATTGTAGCTTCTTCCTCTTTTTCATCTATTTTTTCTTTTAATGTCACATATTTTCCTTTTGCAGCTTCCTCAATTGCTGTACCCTTCCTAGACCTACTATGTTTGTTATATTCCTCTAATTTCTCTGTTTTTTTCGCTTTCTCCCTCCTTAAATTATATGTACCTGTTTCAGATTCCATTTTTTTTTTATTTCTTTATCTAAAATTTTAAAATTCCCCTTTATTCTATTTAAATTTTGAAAATTAAAAAAATTATTGACTTATGGCTGCAAAGTCCTGAAAAGTAAACAATATTAATACAAATATTTAATTAATAATCTTATCTAAAGTGCCTTGAGGTTAATTCTTAAATTTTTTTTTATAATCGAGCCCCACGTTGGGCGCCAAATGTAATAATTGGTAATTTTGTTTTATACAAGTCTTAATAAAAGTTATAATTTAAAAGAAATAACAATTCAATGCTGCTTTTTGTTACAATAAACTTTTAATATCTTAAAATGACATTCCTTGTTATCTTTTACAAAGTCACTTACTAATTAAAAATTCTTATTTCCTCTACAAAGAATTACAAAATTTAAGCTTTATTAGCCTAAGTCTAAAATTTGTTATGGCAGCAAGAAGTTTAGTTATAAAATTTAATATGAATTGAAATTGATTTAATTATTTCAATTTGAGCTTGAGCTCTCTTTATCTCGGGTTAAATAGGTGGGTTTTCTAAATTTTGACTAATAAATTTTGAGTTGGCACTTTCAAAAAAATATCTAAATTACAATTCTTACAAGTTAAAATTTTTACAAGTTATTTTAGTTCCTAATTAAATAATTTCCTGAATAATGTCTTCTTAATTGATCAGTTCAATGGTTTGGCTTATTGTTACTCTGTAATTATGATTTAAATACGATACTGCACTTTCCGCACCAGTTAAAAAATAAAATTTTTACAGCCAATTCTGAATACGTCTTCCTCGTTCCGATGCTTTGTTCCAACTGCTTACTGACGCTACCTTTGTTAGAAAAAAATGGCTAAATCGTGAATTTCCGCTATTTTTTCGTTTATTCCTTGTAAGTATCAGCTTTACGGATGTCATGTTCTTCTTCTTTACGGATACACTTCTTCTTCTTAACAACTGCACTTAAATTTCTTTGCATTTAAATCCAAAACTGTTTTATATTATATCTCCACGAGAAATATTTAAAACGAATATCTTTTGCCGGTCAATGCGCACGCAACTCCACAAATCCGTTACATCGTGTTTACTACAGAACACTCACTAGCTTGCCGTGTGAAAGTTTTAAGTGTATTTTTACATAGTTCTATTTAAATTGTTACCTATCAATTATTTCTAATACATATTCTTATAAATAGTGATTTGTGTGTTTTTTTTCTTTTATATAAAATCTTGTGATTAGATCTAAAATGTGGCCGTGTGCATTTTCTACACAAGTGAAATTAGGTTATGTTTACAATTCGTTCCTGGTATATTTTAGTAATTTTTACATACTGAATTTATTTTTATATATTTATCTTATTTTGGTAAGTGCCTTTTATATGTATACTACTTCAAAATGTTACAATATATATCTTGAAACTTGTACACATAGGGGATTCTGGCGTGTGGTGCAATCTAGTGACAATCATCAGAAACTTATTGCTGTCTGTTGCATCTTATTAGAACTACCCTAGATCAATTTGCCTGTCTAGAGCTAATAGGCACCTTCCTATAATTCCGATACAGTAGAACTATTTCAGATACATGTGACTTCATTTTTAGATACCAAAATCTTATAACCAGTAAAAAGAAAACATCATGAGACATAAATACTCTTATTACTTCATCACCTTTTTTATTTTTCATGTTTTCAAAATTATATCTGACCAAATAATCTTATATTTGATTAATTACATTTAAGTCATCACATGCTCACTTCTGTAAATTTTAAAGGGTGAAAATGTCATTCTTTTATTGTTTACAGGAGGAAGAATCAAATATAAACTGTAATGTTGCTACTCTTTGCAGCAAGCAGATCTGAGCTGAATAATGGAAAGGAGGGTTGATCTTTGATGTATTAGAGAAGGGGAACCAACTTGAATAGCTCTCACCTGTTATTTTTCCCCAGTATAGCTATGAGAAAAAAACAAGTACCTTGTCTGTTTTTAATCAGTGTAGGAGTTTAAACCCAGAGATTTTGACTTTTTTAAGGTATAGTTTGGAGTACAGGTTAATTCTCCTAGAACCAATTTACATAGGCATGACAATTTTAAAATAGGTGAGACTGTCTAGAAAAGTAAGATATGTCTAGTCTTACTAATAGTAGTAAGTCTAGTCAATCATTACAAAAGTAATTATAAGTGCTCTAGATCAAGTCTCAATAGATAACATAAATGTTGTTAGAGAGTTGTTATCAGTTATCCTAGGTTGAACATCTGATCGTCTTGGTTCTAGAACAATGTGTGTACATAGGCTGGTGTCGTTCACTAAAAATGAGAACCAGGTCATGTTGGAGGACTCTAAAAAAATTGCTTGCAGCGCATTATTACTTGTTCAATGTGATACATGTGTGTTGGTTCCTTATTAAGCTCTAGAATAGGAAACAAGGTGGAGCTAATAAAGGATGGTAGCTGAGTGATGAGGGATCAGCCAAGAAAGCCTTTGGGGTTTTCTTATTTATTTTTTCTATGGTAAATGAATAATAAATGCAGCTTACAATTGTTAGATGCTCAAGTCAACAAAACCCACTTACCAAAACAAATGAGAAATACCCATCAGAGATGTCTTCATGAGCATGCAACAGCTTACACCACAAGCAACAAATTGGAAAACTTGTCTGCTATACATTGTATATGCAAATCGACTAAGTCTCTTTTAGTTCAGATTTGCTTTCCTCTGGCTCTTTTTTGTTTGTTTTTTAAAAGAATGGCTTGGAGGTAAATATTTTGAAAACATGAAGCCGAGGAGCTTAGCATAACTAATTGAAGGCTTACCCTCAATGTTGTTACAAATAAGGAATTTTCAAGTTTCCAAATTACTGTCATAGAACAGGGGTTGGCAACGATTTTGAAATGATTTTGTGCAGCCATCTCCAGTTGTGGCTTTTTTAATTCTGAATGGTCCGGATAGCTTAAGCCTATGGCTTAGATTACAAATAGGTTGCTCACGAGCCTAGAACCATTACCCAATAACTAGTAACAACAATAAATACCTAATAATAAATTACAGACACAATATAAGTGGAAAGTAGTGTCTGTGATGTGCATGCAGGCAAGTTCACTCCTACGGCAATTGTTTTATTTTAGTAAAATTTTGTTAATTTTTAAATGAACTTGTTTTATTTTATTATTTCAGCACTTCAAAACATTGATAAAGAAATTTGTCTAAGTTAGAAAATTGTCAAATTTGTTTTCAGGAACTAAGTAGCCTTTTTTACGAAAAAATACTTTTAAAATCCATTATTAGACTTTGTACTGTAATAAAATCAGTTATATTACTGGTCTAAAATTAGGAAATATAATAAAATTTATGGTTATTTTATGTTTGCCCTTACAGCTACGCTAAATTGAAAATGAGGTCCTCAGGTACAAAAAGGCTGCGACCCCTGCCATAGACTGTATAAAAGGCTATTTAGACAAAAGCGTGTGGTTTGATTTGTTTATAATACTAACCAATAACTGTATAAAGCAATTATTATTTATTTCTTATTCACTTTATCTTGATTAAATATCATTTATTTGACATTATTTTATCTTTAAATTTCATTACAGATCCAGACCTGGAAGTGGAAGAGGTGACTTCAGCACCACTAAGTCACAGTGCTGCTCGTCATAAGATGGCTGTGAAACCTAAACGTACACATGGTGCTCCTCGGCGCAGGCGTGTAACACAGGTATTATAGACAATACATCGTCTATTGTTTTTAAAATAATAATCCTTCGTTTACTAAAAGAAGTGTAAAACTTTCAGAATTTTATTTTACCAGTAGGAAAGCTGTGGTGTCTGGCAGATAATTTTTATTATTTTTTTAATTAATTTTTTTTGTGTATCACATATTTTGAAGCAATTAAATGGAAACTAACGAAGATTAGTCAAAGAAACAAGTAATAAGAAGTGAATTACTGTCTTAGTTAAGATTGGAAACCTTCATTAAATGTGGAATTTACTAAATTTCAGTTGATGCTAACTACGAAAAGTTTGAAGATTTTATAATGAAAAAGGTGTGTGCAAGAAAGGCCAAGGTTAATGTATTTTTTTTTAAAGAATTTGCTTTGGCTTCGATTTTATGTTTTGATGGTTTTTTTTACAATGTTATCATGGTAAATATATGTTTTGTCTAAAACACTTGTAAATATTTTACAAACTTGCCTATAGTAGCACTTACTTATATTTGTATTGATGCACAAATTGGTATGATTCTTGATCATTGCACTCATGGTTACAATGGTCCTTGTTAACCATTGTCAACTCAGACCGTCATGTTCTGTGTAATATAACTTACTAGTAACAAATTTAATAGTAATACATTTATCTCACATACAACACATCTTGTGTTTTTATTTGAACAATTTATAAAAACAAAACTCAATCCTCGCAATCCAAAGAAGTTATATTCACATATGTTTGAAGAAGAATGTTTGTCACTAATAATTATTTAATAATTGTCATTAATACTACTACTAATAATAATAATAAAATAACACTTATACTAATAATAATTTGTCATTAATAATTTGTGTATACTACTGACTAGTACACAATAATTGTGTTCTCATTTTATTACTATTGTAGTATACAAGAATCACTGTTGAAGTAACATAATTGTTGAGACATAAATGACTATGAATAAATTTCGTGTTATGAAGATTGTGTTTTATTTATAAATTGTTTATTCATTGAATCTTTTCTAACTTCTCTAACTTTCTCACTTTTTTTCTGAAATTCAGTTAATCTTTCTTTACTTCTCTAATTCAAGCCCATACAATCTTATAGAACAACAAAAATAATAAATTTAACTTAGCAAAACATGAACACAGCTATGACATAATTCTATTTCAAGGCTAATGAAAGTTTAAAGAAGTAGCACATGTGCAAATTAGTAACTTTAATTGCCAACCTCCATATAGTTTACTAATTCTATAATCTTTTGTTTTTACTGCCTAAAGACATAAATTATTATGCTTTACAAAATTAGTTTAAGCTGTTTTGTTTATCTAGTGTTAAAAGACCAATACAAAAGATGTTTTAGAATTAAATACTGTTATTTAGAAGAGTAACAACCCTTCTACTTACTACGTTTTAGTCATTTTTCATGTAACAATCAAACAGAAATTTTACCTTTGCAAAAATAATTTCAATTTTAATCCCAGTGGGATCACAGTAAAATTTTCAAGGTTTTGCTTTTCCAGTAATATCAGTCATTGTTAGTAATAAAAACATGACATGCTTACAACTTAACCAAGAGAAATAATCTGTGGCTAGTGTCATTAGCCCTAACTTCTTTGCCAACCAACCGATTCTGACTAATCAGGTAACTAGCCTAAATTAAATGAAACAACATAGCATGCTTACAAAATATTTATAAAATTCTACGATCATTAATAGACAATTATATGTTACAAATTTAAATTCCAATTGTCTTCTTAACTCATTAGTCCATAAAAAACAATATTTGATTTTAAAAGTTTCTTCATGGTATATTGATCATTTCAATAAAATAAACACAAGAAAAATATATTTTTTAAAATTTGTCTTCGTATTTTGTTAATTATAGTATGTCCGATAAATCAAATGCATTCGGACTATACAAGGATCTGATTGTATATCACAAGATTATTCCACTTCCATGCACAATAAACTGCCTATGTGTTAAATAATAATCTATGGTTTCAGATTTATATAAAGGAAATATCTTTTGTTAAAAACATGTACTTTATTCATACATTTAGTCACAAAATATTTTAAAATACTTTGGAATCCAAACTTTATTTCAGGATGAATGTATATAGTAGTAGGGAATGAAACTGATTTTTCATTAATAACAGAAAATAAACTTCTCAACATAACTGCATCTGATGATGTGAGGTCTTGTCAACAAAGGAAAATTATGCGTCCCCTGTCTGGGAACATCTAATGTTCATCCTAACCTTCAAAAACAAATATTCCCTATGGTAGGAATTAAAATACCCTCGTCCGATTAATCAGATGCTATGCACTAATGAGTTAAACAAGTGTAGAAAGTTATGAAACCTTGTTAGTAAATAAAATACAACTAAAAATATAATAAATACAAATTATTCTATGTTGAAACAAGAAAATAGGAGCTTTTACCAGCATTTAATAGCAAAACACTTCTGTTTCAGCTATGGAATTACACTCATAACTGTTAGAGAATACTCTTTTGGCTATCTTTATACTATTGATATCCATAGCGTGGCTAGTATTCAATATTCTGAATACTAGACAATTTTCTGCTACACTTATATGGACCCCTATGTTATATGTGTACTTTAATACTGCCTCCAGTAAGTAAGTAGTAGTTTTGTTAAATATAGAGCATCCAAGTCATGTAGATATGTCAACTACTGTCAAATATGTGATTTTGCTAGAATAGTCGTAAGTTTACGGCACTTAACTTACTTATATAGAACTTTATTTCTATTTCATCATCAGTTTAATAGTTTTCTTGTTTTTTTTTAATCCTAAGAAAATTACATTTCAGATTTTTCATTAATTTGTTTAGCTTGTTGGTGTATCCAGTCTTCCTGCAACTCCTGAAGTAAACGAGGATATAACAAGTTCAGTTTCTGGACGAAGTGCAACACCCGATTTAAATGATATTAAAGTACAGAGAGGTAATGTTTTATAAAATTCAACTTGTTTGCTTAAAAAACTTGTGTGTCTATTACAAAACTCTTCACTATCATTCTTTTAGGATTTATTCGATGTAGAGCAATAATAAAATACCAAAACTCATTTCTAAAACTCTAAAAATTAAAATTTTTGTTATTATTTACTGTTATTATTTGTAAAATTTTACTAACAATAACATTTTTTGTTGATAATAAATTTAATACATTTTTGTTAAAACTGGTATTAGACGTAAATTTTCTTAGATATTTTGGAAATATTAAATTTCACTACATAGTAATGTTTTTTTTAAATAAATTTTCTCCTAAACGTTCTTTTCAGAAAAGATATAGTTAATGGTAACTCTAGGTCACTATTCATGCAACTGTGTAAACTTAATAATTCAATCTACTTCATCTTATTAACTTGTGGAGAGTCTTGGGAAGGCAAATTCAGGAGAGTTTTACTGCAAAATCGCCCAAATTATATTTGGTTTCTTCATTGTCTTGCACTATCTTTCATTTATTAACATTACAAGTATCTCCCAAGTTCATTTTTGAAAATTCTAATATTAAACTGTAAAGAAGTAAGGATGATTACAAAAGTTATTACGTCTAATTAAAAACTTGAAGCATTATATTTTTATTCTATTCTTTTTATAAATCTTTATTATAAAAAGAGTACTATAATTATATGTTTACAAACACCTTTAAAAATTGTTAAAAATAATATTTAACCCTTTTCACCTTTTACATTTTACCCTTTTCCGCTATTACAAATTTAGGTATCAAAAAAACCAAGAAGTTAAATTTTTTAATTTTTTTGTATTACTAATGAATAAAAAACAAAAGGCTATATACTAATCGCCTTGTGGTATCACAAATGTTTAAATTTCATTTGCTTTGTTAAAATAGAAATTTTGAAAAATTGTTCTTTGTAAACCCTTACAATACAAATCCAAGATATTCTATCTTTCATTCTGTTAAGTTTTTCTGAGTGTTAGTTGGCAATCACTTAGAATATGACATTTAAAATGTATAAATTATACTCACTTATAACTGAATACCTCTTATAATTAATGTCAGTCAGTTTTTCTTGACCTATACCTTTATTGTTTGTCACATATTAGTTTAGTCTTAATGAAGAAATCGATGATTCATAAGATACAGAACTTCTTAGTGAAGTGAAGTATAATATAAACGTTATTGATAAACATTTTATAAAAAAGTTTAAAGATTTTTCCACACAAATATATACACGATTTTTCTTCCATGTTATAAAAATTTTTCTGATAAGATTATTCATTGCATTACAAACTTCATTAACTACTGATCTGTTGACAACATTTTTAACTACTCTACTGTCTTTAAAAACCTTAATAGATTAAAAATATTTTCTAACAATCTGTAATTAACTTTATCTTTAGGGCTTTGAACATTTTTAAAAGACAATCATACTAGTAATATTGTTCAGTTTATCCAAAGATATATTTTATACCATGCAAGCCTGGATTTTAATCCTATAATAAAAAGAAACTTTTAAGTTTATCCAATATAGACCCCCATCAATACATGACAAATCCAATTATAACGAACACCAAATATAACTAAATTTTCAGTATAACAAATGCAATTTTAATGAAACAATAACACTCAAATAATTCATATTAGACATGCACAGATTTGGTAATAGAAATAAGACACTACTGTTTTGTGAGTCAAGTGTAATATTTTATTCTACTATGGCAACATTTTGATAACTAGACTGTTATCATCATCAGGCCTATAACACATAATGAATGTTTATATTTATAATACATACAGAGTTCTTAATGACAATGAATACTTTTACAAATTATTATCTTGTATAAATACAATAGTCACTTAAAAAGAACTGTCCAATATTAATAAATATTAAGTTTTTCTTCAATTTCATATTTTAAATTTGTATGTTGAAATTTGTTAAAAATATGTTACACTGTAGTCTAAGGTTGCAGACATACAGAAAGCAACTGGTGATCGCAAAGCAAAGTAAACTTGAGTTGCTATTACAAAAGTTGATAGTCGGTTTACAAGATTGTTCATATAAAGTTGCTAGTTTAGTTACCAGTTATGTGGTCTTCAGAGGAAGATGTTGTCCTTGTCTACATTTTAAGAAAGATGGAGAAATAAATTTCAGCTGGAGAAAAATTAACAATAACACTCAGCTAAGGTTAATTGCTCATTTATGTATAACTGCAAAACTGTATAGTTTAAGTGTTGATTTTATATATTTTGAAAAATTGTGGGTAATCATTTATATAGTGTTGAAGTTGTTGGGTACACAAATCATGACCAGAACCAGGAAAATTTATTTGTCTGACATACTCTATGGGAGCTTACACAACACAAGAAATACTGCTGGCAACTGAGAAAATGAGCAACAAGTTTACAGCATGTTGTGACCAGAGCAACTCTAGTTTCTGTGTCACTCGCTAGTCACGCATTGCTATCACTTCACTATAAATATGTGCATTCAACACTATATGCTGTAAAAAAGCAACTCAATTTTGTGTTGCGTTGCCTTCACCAGTTTCTTTCTGTATGTCCACAGCCTAACTTTCTCTTTACACTTCCCATCTGCAACTAGAATTACAGTTCTAAATGTACATCTGCTTAAACAATAAAATATTCCACTGTAAGTAATTTTTACATCACTAAGTGAATGCTTTAGAACTTCCTAAAGTATTCATAATGACGCGTTTCGAAACAATCGTTTACGAAGATAACCGTCTACTTAGTAGTAAACTACTTAGTTTCATAAATAAAATTATTGTTTCAAAACACATCAGCATGTAAGTTCTAAAGTATTCACTTAGTTATGAAATAATTACTTATAGTTTAATCAGTGAGTTTGAGATGATTACAAGCAACTTAAAAATATTCCTGCTCTTGAATGCCTTTGCTACAGATGTATGCCCACTTTTGAAACCGTAGCCTTTGGAAAGTCATTAAGGGCAATATTATACTTGAATTTCTCCATGTAAGCACAAGACATATATTTTAAGTTACATCTTAATGTTATTATTTATAAAGATGTATGAAAGAAGAAAATTTTACTAAAAATTAACTCTGGTAGGTGATAGCTCTTCTCAATTGGGGTATAATGACAGATTATAGACATTTTTTCCTAATGTCTCACCATCAACTCTAGCATGAAGTAATTGCAGTTTCCTTTTGTCTATCACAGAGAGGGAAGTCTAGTTTGTCTGAAATGTTTGCTATTAAGTGCTACCTTTTTTTTCTTTAGTGTTGGTTAATTTTACACGATATCAAGAGCACAGTGGTACAATATATTACAATGAAAATATTGGAAATAACCCCAATACCACACAAAATAATCAAAAATAACAAATAAAACAAGTTATTTAAGATTAAACCCTTATGTACATTTCGATGACCATGTCATCATCATCAGAGGGTCTTATTACAAAATTACAATCTAGCAAACAAGAAGTTTTAAAAACTAGAGTGATGACACTCTAGAAGTCATGAAATGACTCTAGAACTCTGATGATGATGACATGGTCATCGAAATGTACATAAGGGTTTAATCTTAAGTAACTTGTTTTATTTGTTATTATTATTTTTTTTTTTGTGGTATTGGGGTTACTTCCAATATTTTCATTGTTGGTTAATTTTGTTAAACATCTTATGATACTCATGTTCTAAACCATAATAAAAATCTAGTTTTATGAAATTTTATTACAAACTAACTAGCAATGAATAACTTGAAATTTTAGGAGCAAAATTATCAACTTCATAGGATAATTTTCTACATAATATACTGATGATTGTATAATTTAGTCTGATCTCGTTTGGTTTTGATTGTGTCCAGCACAACTCAAGTAAGTTTGTCATGCTATCTGCTGCAAGAAGGACCAAATTAGAAAATTACTGCCATCTTGAGAGTTATTTGGCTAGACTCTGGTCAAACCATTATAAATACAGTTTTTAGATACAATATTTACAGTGAAAAAACTCAATAATTAAGTATAAAGTTGGCATAATTGAATTTTCATCGTTTTAAAATGTTAATAATAATAAAACAAGTTAGTAGAGAGCTCAGTTTTAAAAAATCGGAAATGAGATGTATTGCATTTGAAGCTTGCAAACTAACATTGATGCCCTAAAATTTTAATTTGAAGATTACACGCACAAAGGCTTAAACATAAAAATCATCCACAAAACAAAGTGTTGTTATTTTTATAATGTTGTGGTCATTTTATATTTATTGAGCAGGTAAAAATATAAGAGGTTGAATTTTGATTTACAAAAATATAACAGGTGTATAAAACTGGTCTGATGTGAAATTTAACAATAATAGCAATCATTTTTCATTATTTGTTTGAATCAAAAAGAAATAGTGAAACTGTCCATCACACAGTGTTTTATTTACGGTTTTATGTCATTACGTGGGATTTATTGGACATTTGTATTTCTGAGAGATTAATTTTCACTTTGTTATTGTTGGCTCTAATTTTAGAGTTTTTGTATCAATGTTTTTTAAAGCAAAATATAAAAACATACAATGACAAATAACAAAATTGTCCTCAAAAGTCATTGTTAGTTAATGCCTTACTGCAAATATTTCAAATTGAAATTTCATTTGAAATATTGTTTAAAAAATATACTTTTAAATTTGTATCAGCATTAACTTTGTTTTTTCCAAATAAGTAAAAATAAAACGCATGAAAAAGTGCTCACAATTTCTAATCTTTATTAAAATATTATGAAAAGTAAATGATCCGGTAACCTTTAAAAATTTCAACTTCAAGTTGAAGATTTACTATTGCATGTAAGAATATTATAAGAGGGTTATTGGTGAGTGAATGCATGAGTCTGATATTGCTGCATGGCTTGTTGCAGAGCCCCCTGCTTCTTCCCAACCTTACATCACTGCACAGCTGAAGTCCGCATCGCTCCCTCCTGGTTCTGCCCCAACATGGGAAGAAAACCCTGTCAAGTTATCTCGTAGTAGATCCAGTGCCACTAACCGACATCTTGACTCTATGACTGTTGGTGAACAAGATGAACCAGAAAGCATAAAAAAAGAAGAGACCTCTTTCTTTGGGCGGCTTTTATCTAGACGTAGTGGAAAGAAGAAAAAGGTGATTGAGGAACCCTCTCTAGAGTTGCCTCAGAAACGAATGGATGAGAAGGGTCGCTATATACATGAAGTGACTAAATTTGGGCGACATCATCCCGCTTCAAGACAGAGAGTAGAACCTATCAATATTCCAGAAGAAAAATCTGTGACTAGAATGCATGTTTCATATTCTGTGCCATCACCTCCAAACTCTCCATTATTACCAGAAGATATTACGCAAAAAGACAATGATATAACAATAGAAACGAAATTTCTAACTGGCCAAAGAGTAATTCCTCTTGATGTAGATTTAGCTTTACAAAGGCGTTCGTTGGTCAAAAAGTCCCAGAGTTTTAGGCGTGATGAAACATCGCCTTTTATATCATTGGATACACCGAGTCTTCCTGTAGGGATTGGAGCTAATATAGATAAAGAAGAAGTTATTCATACTCTAGTCGATTCTCAGGACAGTAATTTTGTTGATGTGGATAGGATTCAAGAGATTGGAGTAAGGAATGAAGGAATGGTTGAAGGTATTAAGAAAGCTCAAGAAACTGAACATTTCCAAGTTTTTATACAAAATGAGGAAGTAGAAAGTACATCTGAAAATATAGTTAAAAAAGCTGCATCACCAACGGGTGAAAAAAGTACTGGTGAATCTATTTCTTCAAAGGTTTACAAATCTAATTCATCTTCAGTTGAAAGTATAAATCACCAAATGACCATTCCTGTTGGTAAAAGTATAGTCAATATTACACAAGACAATGAATCAGCAAAAGATGTAATTAAACCTGAACCAAGAAAACTTTTAAACATTGACAAAACAAAAGAAACATCATCGTTTTACCCAATACCAGCTCCTCGTCCTTCTAAGAGAGGAAATGTGGAGATACAAACAACAGATGTTCCTGAATTTCTAAGAGTTCAGTTAAACCATGTTGATAATAAACCAGCAGTTAATGTAGTTCTTTCTACAAATTCTAATTCTGATTTTCAAAAACCATTAGAAAATGGTTTAGGGATTTCAGAACAAAAGGATTCTGTACCGACAATAAAGGAAGTTCATAATGAAACCAAAGTCTCTGTGATAGAAATGAGTGGTAAGTCAGAAGAAATTGAGGTTAAAACTGAAACCAAAATTGAAGAATTGAAACATGATGTTTTTGTTAAAAAGACAGAACAGTTAATAACAGCAAATGAACCAATTGATCCTAATCAAGTCAAAGTTTTAAATGTATCAAAACAGTGGACACAGGCTCCTATGTCTATAACAAATCAAAAATATTCTGTAATCTCAATAACATCAAATGGTAAAATAGAATCTTCTGAGATAAGTGTCTCTTCTAATCAAGTTTTACAACAAAGTAACACATTCAGAGATGTTGGAAATGCATTACAACTAGATAAGGTTCAATGTTCAATAGTTGCTAGCAAAGATGAATCTCCTGTAAAAATTGTTTTTCGACAAAAATCATTTGGTTCTGACGAAATACTTAAAAGTCATTTAAGTTCAGAAAAAATAAACTGTGAAGACACTGTTGTTAAAAGCACTTTACATAAAATGGCTGATTCTGAAAAAATTAGAAAACTGAGTGTAGATAAACTTGATATGAAAAATGATTTAGTTTTTAGGAAGTCTTTTGAGTCAACCACAAATGATGAAAATGTTGTAGATACAAATTCTTTTGGTAGTACAGATACGCTGGGTTCTCAAGATGGCTGTGAAGTTGTTCTTAGAAGAAAATCTTTATCTCGAGATATATCAAAACAGAAAGATGAAGAACCAGAGCTACTTAAGGTATTTGCCCGAAGGTCTTTAAAAGTAAAAGATTGTGATATTCCTGATGAGTTAGAAATGCTAATTGATAATCCTCTCAAATCGCGTGATAGTGATAAGGAAAATGAATGTGGAGATTCTCCTCCTGAAGAAAGAAAAAAAATTAAAGAACCATTAATGGAATCAAAAGTAAGATTAGAAAGTTCAGAAAAACCTGGAAACTTAGTTTACAAATACCAGAGAAGTGTTAGTTCAAATTGTGATGATCTAAGCAATGTTTCAGCTATTTTGCCTTTACATAGAAAGGAAAATAATGCTTATGAAAAAAGACAAAGAAGTAGGACCATGCCAGACACAAAAATATTAGAGCCACCATCTTCAAAAATAATACATAAAGCAATTACAAATATGTATAAAGAAAAAGAAGTTGAAGTGATTAATTTAGATAAACCTGAAGATAGGCATGATCAAGAAGAAAATGTTCCAAAATTTAAACGAATACAACAAAGGAAAGAGGAGTGGGAAAAGCGTGCACAAATGGCTATGAAAAAAACTCATCCTTGATTAACAGGTTGGAGTTGTTTATTTTGAGTATGGAAACATAAACATTAAATCAAATTTTACAAGTATTTGTTTTCAGTGTATTCACACTTTACACTGTGTGCAGAACACTGGCTGGGAATTTTGCTTTGTTAGTTACACAATAAATATTTTCTGTAACTTTGTATACTGTTCATAATATTATGAATTAAACTATTTGATAAAATATTTTGATGTAAGGAGGAAGAAATAAAAGAAGCAAAAACATGAAAAATAAGATTATTTTTAGATATTTTAAACATCCTTAAGTAACTATCACAGACTTAATCTAAAGACAAAGCTTAACACACAGTTTTTTTAAAATTATATTTGAATATTGTAAAATTGTTATAAAATTTATAATTATCGAAACAAGTGCCTTAATTATTAGCCAACCTGTGTCTTAGCTTGCTCTTTCTATGAACTTAGTACCTAATATAATCTTTAGCATTAGTTATAAATATTCTATTATATAATTGCTGATATCTAGAAAATATTTATATTTTTAGATAGCCTATTCTAGCATTGCAATAAATAGCTAAACAAAAGTAGTATAATATCGTTTTTATTTTTAGCGAAATCTATATATTTTTCCTGTAGGGCTGAGTCAGAATTTTCTCTTTTGTCTATTTTGCCTTTATGACTTTATTCTATTTGAATAGTACAATCGCCAGTAGGGAAACAATTATAATATGTATTATATATAAATTATAATGATTCAAGTTTAATTTTATTTGGGAAAAATTATGTTTATTCCTTACTTTTGTTAAAACAACATAAAAACAAAATTATTAATAAAGCATTTACTTCTAAAATATGTTTTAGAAATGTTTATTAAAGTTGAATTTTATTGAATGTATAGAGAACTAAATCATTGACAAGGAATTTAATATATTAGGGTCTATCTATAAAAACCTTTGTATTTATGAATATTACTGATATTTTTTATATTTTCTATTTTTCATATAAACTATCATAATATTATTATACTGTATTTCTTAGTATGCTCATGTATTTTATTAAGGATGTAGAAGATATAAAAACAGGATTTTAATATAATCTTAATAGTAGAAAATAATTTATTTCATGTGTTTTGCTCAGCTCAGGTAAAAATGTCCTGAATTTTTTTAAAACTTCCAGCTTTTTGTAGATTTGATTCAATCATTAGTAGGCTTGAGTTTGAAAGTCACTTAACAGGACACGAATAAGTTAGATAGTGAAAGCTGTGCCTTTGTGAGCTCTATATTTTTCTTAGAAAAAAAATATTTAGTTTACATGAAAACATAGAAAAGGCCAATACCATATTAGAGATTGGATCATACCAAGGAAAATTTCAGAATTGAATTCAGTTGACAGGGAAATGAAAAGTAATTTTTTCACTTACAAAATTTTCAGATTTCAAAAATCTACTAACGTTTACATTTGACTTATTTACAGACATACAGCTTATTTATGGAGAATAAAATCTGAAATCAAATTCAGAACTTTTGTGACATTGCACCATGTAAGCTGTAGGATTCTTACTCAACAGACAAATAAGCTAAGAATGTTTTGTTCCACTTTCCAAAACAGTAAATAAAAGATTTATTTTAATAGTCTAATATTTTATTAGCTAAATTGCAATATTTGTCAAGTTTTTATTTAAATATATTTCTATCAAAATTGAAATTGAATACAGACAATTTTCCATCACAGTAAAATGTTTACTGTAATAGATTATATGGGAGTATATCTCTGGAGAATCTGTTCAAAATGCTATTTTAAAATTGTTGGTCTGATTTCTATCAGAGCGCTGCTCTGATGAGTGTAAAATTGCATTTGTTATAAAGAGTAATGTTTTCATGTTTTTTTAGGGATACACAGTTTTGATTACTAGCTTATGCCTGTAACCAATTATGTGAACTGCAGAACTTATTATTTTAGCTCTCAAATCTTTATCAATATTATCTTCTAATTTCACATTATAAGAATTTTTTCTCTTTCAGTCAGTTCTTAGAAACTTGTAGTTCCATTGTTTTTTAATTTTAGTGCTTGCTGTGATATGTTGCCTTCATGACATCCTCTAATGTCAAACATTTTTAAACCCTTTATGGTTATTCGTGGATGGACAATGACAAAGGGAGACTGGACAAAAGCACATTGTCTGAAAATATCCTATAACAAACGTGACTGTGTTTATACAGTCCCGTTCTGACTGTGATTCATGTTTTAATAATCAATAAAGTAATATTTATATCTGTACAAAAGTTAATAATAGTATATGCAAAACATAAATGTAGATTAAAAAATACTAGTCAGAATTTCATTTTTCTCCTATAAATTAAAGTATTAATTTTCGGATGTAATTTTGATATTTTATTATTAACTAAATGAAAATATTTTGGTGTTACTGCCAATGCTTATCAAGGAAATGAAATTACAATCTCATTAATAATCTTAATCTGTATGTTTTTTTTTTTAATTTTGAACTTTTTTTTTGTCTTCATATGAGTCTTTATATTGATGTTGCAATTATTAAAATTTTATGTATGTTTGTGTATAAATGTGTGTGTGTGTGTGTGTGTACAGTAGAGTCCTGAAAACTCGACCTTTGAAAACTCAACATTCCATACAACTCGACACCTCTGAGGATAAATAAATTTCAGCCTCTCCCTGACTGTTGGCAGGTAGCGCATAAAAGCAAAGTGTGCTAAGGGGGTGAGAGGAATTATGACAGCCTTCTTATTGATAGTGTCAGTGCATTACTTATTTATTATAGCCTACTACTTGATCTTTGTTATTCGATATTTTTATTTGTATATTTTGTTTCATTGACAGTCATTAATGACTGTAATTATTCCATTATTTTACACACAAGAAAAAATTTTGTAAGCTATTATTTAAAACTCGGGCTATATTTTAACAGAAATAAAACATGAAACATCATAATTAGGTTCTGTATATCGTTGTTAATAGTTTAACTTGTAAATATTATACACTTTGGCACACAAGTTTGTTTTGTTTCATTTTTTAACTTGAATTCCGACAAATTATACAGCCTTTAAGTCCACGTGTCGAGTTTTCGAGACTCTACTGTATATTTTTAAAACACATTTTTCTCAATAATTTGGTGTGTTATAGGAGCAAAGAAGTGCGAATATACAATACATAAATTCAGAACGGAACGAATTGTAAAATAGTTTTTGCTTCTTTTATTCTTGTATATTAAACTAATATGGCATACATTCTACTATTATTGTTATTTACTTATATAAAACATAAGTATATCCTACATATTTTAACTATATATTATTATTGTGTTTTAATCTAAGAAATTAAATTTGTAAATAAACTGTTTTAAAAATGTAATTATGTTAAAATTCTAATTGTTTTCTCTATTTGGATTTGTGACAATACTTTTGTTGATGAAATATTTCTTCTCAAGAAATTTATAAAAATTGTATTCTGAAATGTTGTATATTATTGTATATCTTATAAATTGTACATTTAAGCCAATAGAGAATTTGTATACATTGTGTAAATATTTTATCCGTGTTAAACCTTTTAAAACTAAACCTATTTGTAAAGAAGGAAAAATACATTATACATATTTTATTTGTTTTGTGCTTATTCTTGTACTCAACTTTTTAGCAGCTGTTAATAAAATGCTCTTTTCTTGCTAAAGACTTCTATTTGTTGTTTAGTTACATAAACACAGCTTAAATCTATATATTTTGTTACACAATTTGCATTTTATCACAAATAATAAATTTAATGCACTTCATAAATGCATTTTCCACTGGCTTTTTTGCTATATTCACTTTAAAACACTGCATAGTAAAACATGCAGCGTTAAAACATTAACGTTGCCACTGCAACATTAAAACATCTGATTGGTAAATTTAAATTTGTAGCTATTTAAATATGATGTAAACACTTTATTCTCTTATATCTTGTTCGTGTAAAAGAGTTACTGTCTCTTGACTTTTCAACTCTCTATAAATAAAAATAAGTTAAAATTGACACTAATATGTACGTTTTATACCCTATATGTAAAGTGTAAACTATTTGCCAAAGATTTTCAAAAATATTGGTTTCTATCAATCAACAAATTAGTTTACTTGGGCTTTGGGATATAATTCCCCCAAGCCTTTCATTTAACCTGTCTCTACTTGGATTCTCCTTGAAAAGAAATTGAAAAATGAAGTAAGACAAATAAATGGAAGTTAACTGCATATTGAAAGTATAACAGGTTTATCCTGGGTAAGGCAAAAGATGAACTAAATACTATATATATATATATATATATATATATAGATTTTTTGGACTAGGAGACTGACAGACTTACCTTGGTAAGAGTCCACTCTGTAGTCTTGAAATAGAAACACATAAAAGCACTTAAACAATGATATATTTCAACCACACAGTGGTCTTTGTCAATCGAAGAGAAAACACAAAAAGAAATATGAGAGAATGAAATAAAATAATTCTTTCATGAATTATGAACAATGAATTATTTTATTTCATTCTCTCATATTTCTTTTGTGTTTTCTCTTCGATTGACAAAGACCACTGTGTGGTTGAAATATATAATTGTTTAAGTGCTTTTATGTGTTTCTATTTCAAGACTACAGAGTGGACTCTTACCAAGGTAAGTCTGTCAGTCTCCTAGTCCAAAAAATCTAAATAATCTTTACCAACCAAATATATATATATATATATATATATATATATATATATATATATATATATATATATATATATATATATAAAGAACACAAGTCAAAATACAAATACAAGAATTATAATTGAATTTACAATTCAAAGTTTTTCGTTGGCTAACAGTACCAACATCATCAGAAATATTAAACACTTATACAGAATTGTTTAATATTCCTGATGATGTTGGTACTGTTAGCCAACGAAAAGCTTTGAATTGTAAATTCAATTTTAATTCTTGTATTTGTATTTTGACTATGTTCTTTATTAATACACAAGAATACATATTGCGATATATATATATATATATATATATATATATATAAAGTTGATATATTACTATTGTAAATACTTTTATCCACCACAATTTTACCTTGTGATGAGGCACCTTTCGGTCACTTGACCATTGTCGAATCACTGATGAGGAAAATATCAGTGATTCGACAATGGTCAAGTGACCGAAAGGTGCCTCATCACACAAGGTAAAATCATTGCACTTAATGGTGGATAAAATTACTTACAATAGTAAATATTAACTTCATTAAAGTCAGTGCAACGGAAAAACAATGGATAACATAAAATATCAAGTATATATATATATATATATATATATATATATATATATATATATATATATATATATATATATATATATATATATATATTCTAGGTAAGCTACAAGATGCAATAAATACAAGTATATACTGGATAAGTAAATATCCATATTCCTGGACAAGTGTATCCACATATTGCAGTAAATAACACTTATCAAACCAGTAACATCCTGTGAATGTGAAACACTAATAAAGTAAACGTGGATAGCACTGACATTTCTCTTCAATATATGAGGAAAAAGGCTTACGTCAGGTTACTTTTCTATATTCACAATCCTTTCCTAAACTGCCTCAATTTATTTGAGGCTGCTAGTAAATGGCTCTCCACGAGTAATTTTTTAATTACCAATTTTAATAGAGTCTGTCTTTTGCTGTCTCTGAGTACAAAGATCTTTTTGTAATTTCTGTAAACATCCTGAAAGAAGTCTTGAGAAACTTTAAAGCTCAACTTCGGGAATGTGTGCTTTCAGATGGAGAACATCGTGTATGTTAATTATTTCAAAAGAATGATTTGATTCAGTTATTTTGTACCTAAAGGTTGTTTATGTCCTTTGTTTTATACCCTACTAATATAAATTTTACCCTATTAATTTGTTTTTTTAAAAAAAATCTTGAATATTTTCCATGACATATATAGAATTAAATGAGGAGGAAAATGGTACACCCATTGCATAAGAAATAGGTAGTTTTGTTTACAAAAAATTATTCTTTTAAAGTTATGATAATAATTTAAATAGTTAAAATTATGATGTGTCACAGAGACAATGAATCTGGTAATACTAAAGTAAAATATTGTCAAACAATTGTCAAGTTTAGAAACATCAGTTGGATATTTTCATTCAGATACAAATGCTAAGAAACTAAATAATGTCAATTAAAAAGAGGTTTAAGGGGAAATAAATTATGAGTGTGGTATGAATTATCACTATCACCAACAGAGGTCAGGGCCAGTGCTACAAGCATCCGCCACAATACATGCTTTATGAGTAAACACGGAAATTTCCTCTGAATAGAAACCTGTGGTGTAAATGTGTTCCTCTTGTTGTTCCCATATAAGTGTTATGAAAGTAAACAAAATTAAGAATCAAGTTTAGTAAAAATACTTTGTATAGAGATGAGTTAAAGCAAAGGAAATTCATATCGACTTTTATATCACATTGGAGGCTCTTCCTTTATATTCAACCACATCCCAGTGACAAATGAGTTAAAATTTGGTTAGGATAACTTAGATCAGCCAAAATGTACCCACTACCTCTCTAATTACTGTAAACCTACATGGTCATAGATGAAGTTATAGGTCAATACTACGCTAACCTTCTGGACTAACTTTATATATATATATTTAGGTTAGTTTTGGTTGGTGAAGATTATTTATATATAAATTTATATATATATATATATATATATATATATATATATATATATATGAAGTTAATATATTACTATGTGAGTAATTTTTTACCCAACACTAATATATATATATATATATATATATATATATATATATATATATATATGAAAAAAGTGTAAGTAGCCTTTCAAAGAAAAAAGTCATCTTTCATCAAGACAACTTTCACTTGATTGGCACCTACTTCCTGGCATCCAATTTGCTAGAGGGGTCAAGGCATTGTATATGGAAAAACTAAAAGGAAGGATTGTACATTAAAAAATTTTAAATGTTTTATTCATTTAAGACATTTTTAACATATTCTGAGAGCTTCTCGAATCACCCTCTTATAATTCAGTAAGAGTAGAAATTATAAGGTAAGGTAGAAATTATATGACATTTGAAAATTTTTGGTGATAAATAAAATTAGCAAAATTATTTTGATTTATAATTTTGTAAAATTATTTGGATTTATAATTTTGCTGTACATGATGTTTGGCAAGTGTTTTAAATTGATCTTCGTAATGTAATTGACATTTTAAGTTCTTATACTAAAATATTTTTTTTCCATTTTACTAAGACAAATAATTTTTAACTGTTTAAACCAGTTTTGCCTACTGTTTTTATCTTCGATAGGCAATCATCATCCACCGTCTCAATGATAGTAATAATCAGAGACTCTAATGATAATATTATTACCTGAAAAAAGTTTTTTTTAATTTGCTTATATCAGCTCGTTATGTTGAATCCCCAAATTTAGTTGTTTTGGGTTAAGAAAAAGCAAAGCTTATAAAAAAAAACAAGTGAGAAAGAGGATTGGAAGAAAACATGAAACACATGAATTGTATTATGTTCTTTATTGTTATTCAATGTCTACTCTGAAGAACAGTTTTAAAAACAAGGAAAGAGCGTACATACTTGCTTGCTGATACTTACATACATCCTTTGTTGATGATTTAAACTATTTTGTATTAAAGTGCCCTGCTAATTTCTGAAAAAAATACAGGATAGAGATAAATATAATAAAGCTTATAGTTATTGGAAAAATTGAAGATATTTAGTATGGAAATTAAGCTTGAGAGATTTCAGCAAAAGGATTTAAACATAAAATATACTTTAATGGGAAAGGAAGACTTTAAAACTTTTTTTTTGCCAAGTTATAACAAAAGTAGTTATTTTTTCCAGGCCTTTGGGAAATGAACTAAAAAAGACAGCATTGAGTAAAATGAATTCTGAACTGAAATCTTTTAAAGTATGGATTTAGATTGATCGTTTTATTGGACAAAGATTAAAAAATTATATTCAAGAAACCACTGAAACTGATTAAGAAGACAAATCTTCTTGTTTATTGATGCTTCAATGGTACCACAGTAGGTGCAGAATACCTTAATGTATTAAGAGAATTTTGGTATCGCTTGCCATATCAAAAAAAAACCAGCACAACCATTACAAATACACCTAGTATTTTTTTACATATAATTATATTTAAAACACATTTAAATTTCACACACATCTACACTTAGTAGTTTTTATTGATAAAAATTATTGTATATTGAATGTGCTGATGAAGAGGAAATTATGGCCTGGAATTCTGTGGGAGAAAGTGACAAAAAAAAACTATATAAGTAATGGCTCCCATAGTTTCAATGCCTGACATTATATTTGCATTACATTATTATTTAAAAAATTATTTGAGGAAAGATACCAGAAATGGCTTCACAGGGTAGTCTCTTTGTTGATGATGATAAAAACACTTGTTTTGCTTCCACCAACGTTGTTCTTTAGATGTTTGAAATGTTGTAAACATAGAAACTTGAAAGGTTGCCATGCAGGTTGATTCAAGTGTCTATTGAATAATTCTAACCTAAGTTAGTGATTGACATACTTTAAATAATTAGATAAAACAGGGCAGAAGATTCCCAATGTTGGAACACCTTCTTTGATTATTGTATTTTATTAACTATCAATATTTGAATTTATATGTGCTAATTTATTTAATTCATATATAACTAAGAATGAATGTAAACTGACTGCTGATGTTATCGCTGCTGTTAAGACATCTTTATTGAGCTAAACTATATAGAAAAAACGGTAAGTTAACAGATACTAACTCTTGCCACTAATTTTATCTTGTGATCAACCTAATGATAAAAATACTTATCCTAACGTTTCAATTCTGTAAAACATTTACACTGTTACATTTTGTAAAAATCACAATCACACTTAATATTGTTGTATTTATATCTTGTAAAGAAGTTCAATTAGATATGCTCAAGTGTCACTACACTAATCCTTCATGCTTTCCAATCGTTTTCTGCAGAAATTATCAACTGCTGGAGAAGAAATAAAATTTCTAACTACTTGAAACAAATATAAAAAATAGAGATCGACCAAAATGCATGTTTAAATATTAAGTTTTAAACCTACATATTAGTAGTTTATGAAAGTTCAAGTTAACTGAAACAAAACCTTTATTCATTTCATCTTTATTACCTGTTTCTGGGAGAGTAAACTCTCTAGAAGTTTGTTTGCCTCTGGTAGAAGCAAGAGGACTTCTAAACAATAACCCTATAACAAATGAATGTTGCTCAGTACCAAGTGTAATGAGGCCTATAACTTTCAATTAGTTCTTGATGTAAAATCTTTCTGTTGTATTTATGATGATTTTCCAGTCTTTTACTACTGTATATCTTATGTGTTATCTCTATTCCTAAGTATAAGTTAAAAGTTTTTCTGACTATTCCTCACCATGTTCATAATTCCAGCCACATGAATCAGAGCTGTGTTTTTGTCGCATTCAAGATACAAGTGACTTGGTATTGGGAAAATGATTTTTTTATGTAAATTTATTCTTAATGTGTACTAGTTGGTAGAGAAGCCTGAAGGTCACATTCTTATTTTCTATCCTTTCCATGATTTACAAGATATTTTTAGCTCTGTAGTTCGCACATCCAAATAGTAGGACATTGAGTGGTGTACAAATTTGCATCCTTTGATATTACTCTTATTGACCATTGCCTCTAAATACAAGTAAAATCTACCTTATTCCATTGATAAAATATAAATGTTGATATTTCTTGCATGACCATTCTAATTACTTCCTTAAGGGGACACTTTGTTGGCTAACGTTTTTGTCCTTGATTTTCCATCATAGAATAGCCTTCCCATGTTGAAGGTCACAACGTATGCTATATTTTAAAAATCTTTGTTAAGGGTTATTTTAATTTTGTTTGTCCTTATCATCATTTATGTTGACTTCAAATATTTTTTCTTTGCGACATATTTCTCAAAAGATCTTGAGTATCATTGGGTAACCAAATAAAACCATTGAAAGAAAACTGTGCAAACAAATTTTACTAGTAGCTCACAGGTTGTACAAGAGATTTTACTTCTTTAAATTCCTTACGTTTGAGGTACTAAAGTCTTCTTCTTGCAGAGGTGGCTGATATAAACAGCCAGCTAGTAATGTGAATGAATTTGTATAAATAGAGATTTAAGTGATTTGATATAAGTGCAAATTAATTCAAAAGTTTTCTCTTTAGTCTTATAAACCCTTTGTTTCTCTCTTTTATGAAAACAGCAGTAACCCGGTTCCTTCATCTTAGACGCTAAATAGTTTAACCTTCCTTTCACAATATGTTTTTTAAAGCCTTTACATATTGAAGTATTTAATTTTATAACATTTTTAAAAAATATTTTCATATTTTATATTTAAAAGATGGCAGTAATAAATGTTTTTTTTTCAGGATTGGAATCTTCTACTGAGGTTCGAAGAAAAAAGGCCCGATGGTTACTTTGTGCTAAATGGATTAAGTGCAAAAAAACTGAAGACAAAGTTGTATAAGTTACAAAAGCTTAACAAGGTTATGAATATGCAAATAAATTCAAAATATTTTATTTTTATCATTTCACAGAAATTGTTTTAAAAAAGTGATAGTTGAACTGTAATAGTTGTGATAATTTTGTCTCACCTATTAGAAGATGTAATTAAATATTAATAGTGTAGAGTGTAAGTAAATATGTATTATCTTCCACATATGTAGTTATAAGTAAATTTAACAGAAAATACTCTAGTGTGTTTTACTAGTACTGAAATGAGCTAAAGTTTTTCTAAAAATTATAATTTAAGTGAATTTTAATACTTTAGTTTACTTCATAGCTTTTGTTGCATTGTATTTAATATTATTTATCCTTTTCAGATTTGTTACCTGAATAACTACACACAAATAAGCTTCATTTTTGTACACAACTCAGTAATATAAGTGCCTTATGGTCAGTTTAGAGAAAAATATTTGTCACAAATAAAATTAATTTTAAAAATTTAATTTCCAATATTACTTTTTAACAACTTGCTTTAATTTATCTTTTTATTAAAATGTTTATCTTTACAATACCTTTATAGTATAAAAAGTAATAAGATTGCAACTAAAAAAGCCTTTCTGATTTTATTAGAAATCATATTGTTTAATATAATTGTATTATAGAATGTAATCCCTTCTCCATATAAGATGATAACACTGATAAATATAAGTTAGTATAAAAGTTTTCATGAACTTAGCTAAATCAGTGATCCTGAATAAAACTCTTCCTGAAACCTGTCTTAAAGTAGCCATTAAATTCTTAAGACATGTTAGAACCGATACAAAATAGATGAAATGCCCAGATGTTATGGATTGATATCAATAATTAAGATTGCCATCATATCACTTTAATTTCATACCAATAGAAAAAGTCTAGTCAGAAGTGGAGATCTGAAATAATCTGGCTTACAAATTTTTATGTGTCTGGAATCTGCAGCTTATATTTGTTACTTTGGGAATAGTGGTAAACGATGATGAATATTTTATATAAAAGGAACACACACATACACTTACACACACATATATGTTTGTATGTGTGTGTTGATAAGTATTCCTTCACAGATGTAAAAATATGGTGAATAGTTAATATCTTGAGTACATCCGTTCATTTTGTAGTGCATAAAAACGCAGATCCGATGTTTCACAGAACCTCATCTAGCATTGGCGAGGTGAACTCAACAACAAGCATTTACGCTTCAACTATTGTTGGATTCACCTTGAGAATGCTAGATGAGATTCTAGCGAAACGTCAGAACTTTGTTTTTATCCACTACAAAATCTTCTTCAGCCAACACCCATCCATGACAATTCTTAGATCAGTCATCTGCAAAAACTCCAAAAGTGCTTGGATGAGTTCAACTATTTAAGGGATGGTTTGATACCCACTTTGTTCCAAAGTCACTCAATTTTGTAAAAACCAATTTGTCTCTTACTTTTTCTAGACAATGCTATTTCACATCCCTCACACAATGAGTTAGTATATGGAAATATAAAGCCCATTTCCCTACTACCCAACAAGACCCCACAGGAAATAGTTATTGAGACAATTGAACACTTGTTGAAAAAAGCATGGCATAAACTTCGGTAAAGTCAAACTCTCAAAAAAAATTCAAATCAACATGCAGACAGAAACAACAGGTGCATCAGCTGCTACAAAATATTCCTGGCTGTGAAGATGCATATGCAAATGGTGTGGGTGAGTGGTTACAAGCTGACGACAACGACCATGAGATTTTAAATGGTCAACAGATCATTGGTTTAGAAAGAACTGGCCATCTGAGACTAGTGTGAAGGTGAAAGAGACGACAACAGTGAGCAGAGGGTATCCCATTTGGATGCTGTGCTGCCTTTGGTGTAGCATTATGGTACGTAGTACAACAGTCTACCTCAACCCCAGCAGGAACGTTATTTCTGAGGCATTGGCGTAATTTTGCTCCAAAAGAGAGGTCTTCTTCTCTTTGACAAACAAATGTAACACATTTTTAAACCTACATATAACATTGTTCTGTTTGGTTCATATTACACTGTCTGTCTTTGAAGCATACTGTAATTTTGAGTATATAATACACTTATTTACTGTTATTTCTTCGTTCTTTTTATTCCTAAAAATATCCTAGTTTCGGTTTTGGATTAATCGGACTTTTAGATTATCTGAGCTCCACTGTACTACTTTTTATAATAATGTATTATGTTCCGCATTGATTTAGACCTATTCTACATATACTTTATCAGTAAATTTACAAATTTCTATATATTCCCCTTATATTCATTAAATTTTGTTTTGGTATTTGTTAAATGAGTTTCATCATATTAATGTATGGGAAGTTGTGTTGTTGATTATTCACAATAACATCAGAACTTTCAACCATATTGTATTATTTATACAACTTTATTAGACATTAATTTCATTAACATTACAACACAATTTTCCAAACATTTGTGCATTTCCATCGAAACTATTTCTTCCTTGCAAATGTTTTAGCAGCCAGATGAAGGTTTCTTGACATTGATCTTTGTCGTTGCTTCAAGAAACAACTCATTTTTTGTTGATTATTTAGTCTTCTTATTAAATGTGTTATCCTCATGCTTCAGATAAGCACATGTAAAACATTTCTCGTATCTAAGTAATTGTTTTTGCATCTTGAAACTGTCACCATAGTGAAAGATATTTATGTCCATCCCAAAGCTTTCTCGGAATGACAGAACAGTTTTAATTGACTATCGAACGTTTATAACTAGGTTGTCAACTTGCCATTTAGATCAAACTCTTATTCTAGTCTATGACACTAGATTTAGGCCCTAAATATATTCCGTTGCCTTTATTGCTGTTTTTTTTAAATACATGGTTGTTAATAATAATTTTAAAAATATGTTATTAATATGTAAGAATATTTTTTTGGAATTATTTTAGTTATAAAGTTTATTTTGAAATGTGAAGTGGTTGTGGATGTGTAAATGTTAGGTGAACCAACTAAGCTTTAAACAGTAAGTAGCATTTTACTTATGTGTTTATATATTTAATATTTCAATTTATAATTATTCTTTTTTAATAATAATGATTACAAATATTCAATTAAAATATAATAAATTAGCCGTATAATAAACACAATTTATTCGCAGTAAACACTGAATCCAGAATTAATTCGATTGGGCTTGGCTGCTTGTAACATTAATAATTTGACTCACAATGAGTTAATGACATTATATTATTATTAAAATACATTATAAAAACTACTGTTTAGAAAAGAACTTTGTTGAAAATTACTAATTAAAAATATACCGGATCAAATATGGTTTAAAATTCATATCAATTGACAAGTAATAACTGTGAATGATAAATTTATTAGACTAGTACATAATACATACTATTTATTTTTTCCTAAGCATCCCTCTAGTAATAACATTTTTGGGAGGGCCTTCACGAAGTTCATCCAAACCTTTTAATCCATCTTCTGAAGCTTTTGTCCAGGCAAGTTGGGTTATAGCCTAAAATTAAAAATAACACAGTTAATTTTAAATATCACACAGTAAATTACACTTTGCAAGATTAAATTATTTTATATATGCTCTAGATGAGGGATGACCATAAAGAACTTGTATTTTGAAATTAGAAATCAAGAGTAATGAAGAAGAATACTACATACATTTGAGAGGCACATTACAAAAAATTTTATGAGGTTTTTTCAAATTGAGGCACTAATGATAAAGGTGCACAAATTAGCTTTTCAATGACATCTCTTTAGAAATCTGTCACCTGAAATTTTAACCCCTGATTCATAGCTAAGTCAATGCCAGGTTTTCACAGGTGGTAATAGCTCAACAATCAACATCGCTGAGACACTAGATATAGTCTTTGTCAAAGCTTCAAGAAAAATCAGCAATATACAACAAAACACTGTTTCTTGTGACCTATCATGATTTTAGATACCCATCTAGCAGGAAACTTGGGATATCCACCATTCCTCATTTCAATTTCTCATAATTTTATGAAATAAGAGGAAACAAAGCAAAAGCTTTGTTGTTTTAAAGTTACAATCAATCCAGTTTTTTGTTGTAGGTTCATCAGGTACAATCCCAAACCTCATCAGTCACACTAGTGCAATTTTCATTATAAAAATTGGTGCGGTCATTTTTAAAAGTATATATCACCTGTTTTACTCACTATATACATCACAAAATTGTTGAATAATGAAAACTGATTTTTTTTTTGTGATGTACAACTTGAGGATTTTATAGAAATTACACTTGTTTGTATAACCTTGGCAAAAAAAACCACTACTTACTGATTTATTCAGCAGACGCTTTTCGAGCTAGATCAGCGCTTTTTCAATGCTGTGAATTACTGACAAGACTGTTGCTCAGTTGTGTTATGTGAAAACAGTGTTCACACGCAACAGTCTTGTCAGTAATTCACAGCATTGAACAAGCTCGAAACACGTCTGCTGAATAAATCAGTAAGTAGTGGTTTTTTTGCCAAGATAATACAAACAAGTGTAATGTGATTTATTTTGCTTGTTATCAATCTTATACAATATGTATGAATAGTAAAAAAAACTGCATCATTTATAATGAATAATTAATTGTATTATTGCTTTATATAAATACAATATTACAGTATTTCTATGTATTTTATAGTTACAGTTTGACTGTTTCTAAATAATTATGAAAGATAGGATGTTTAATACACACAATAGGTTAAGGATGTAAGACTTGCTGGAGTGAAATATAAAGAAGAATTTTGACTGACCTGAAACATACAAAGGCTTAATAAATTAAACACAAGGTACATAATAAATCACTGCATATATTAATTACTTATTTGCTATACCTACTTTAAAAGATCTAGGTTCCCAAATAGCAAGATCTGCAAGTGATTTTCTATTAATTAAGACATCACTTTTCGCCAATCCATCTTTTAGTAACGGGAAAGTTAAACCTAGTTCTTCACAGCCACCGGTTATCCTTGTGGTCCACAACTGGAAAATGGTTCAAACATAATGTAATTGCCACTTTAAAAAATTAATTTTGTTTTCATAAAATATAAACCACACAGTAATAATTTCAATTGGTTAACATTATCTTCAAAACGTAATGGTTCAACAGTTTTGTTTTGGGGAGAAATATTTAGTTTGTGTAATACTAAAAAAATCAAATTTGAAAAATATAGTAATAACAAATCAAGAACTACAATACTACCTTCCTTTCTGTTGTTATATTATCAATGTAAAATTCAGAGTTATATTTTAGGAATACTGATTTGACAATATTTTTAATTTCATTTCAAAATAATTATTGTATGATTTCACAAAATGTTACTTTTGATAACCATCCTTAAAAAAATTTGTGTCTTATAAAGCGTTCATTCAGGATTTTTATGTAAATATTACATCATGGTGAAAATATACATTGAGATTGCTTTTCTGTTAATCCAATTAATCTTTGAGATGGTAGTGAGTAGATAGCTCTTGGACCCTACTAGATGTAAATATGATCGTAAGATGGCGACCCTACCCAAGTGATGTTTAACTTTCTATTATACCTAGTACCAGGAGATCATTATTTCCTTTTCTTATGTCTAACTTAGTTTGTTGTAACTATTCTTCGTTGTATATATGACATGTAACAGGTAGAAAATGTCTTGTAACACCAGTAGATAATATAGATCTATGACTTTGCAAAGTCTGTCATGATCCTATTCTATTTCCCATAACAGAGATTTCATATCCCTTCCCTAAACTTCAAAAAATAATATTTTATTATTATTTAATCTTCCTTAGAAATTATCGGTTACCTTAAAACAACAAAAACATCTTGAATTTTTTGTAGTCCATTACGTTCGGTGAATCTTAATTAATCCTTTAACATTAGTTTATGACTATCCGAAATTAAAATTTTGTAAAAACTTACTGAGACAGAATGTCATTGATCGCCATATCGATCTGCAAAAATTGTTTTCTCACTGATATGATTAAAAAAAACATATTTCAATCTTTTTTAAAACTTTTGATTCACCTGTTCATTCTTGGCTTTTATTGTAATTAACGTTTAGATTTGGACTATTTTCATTTGAAAGTTTATGGAACCATTTTACCGTTCAAAAAGAAAACACTTGTTTTAATTTGCCAATTCAAATACAGTGGGGTCTTAATAATTCAAGATAGAGGGGTCAGAGACCCCCTCGGATTACCAAAACCTGGATTAAACAGAAATAAATTCCTAAACATTAAAAAAAACAGGAGTTCTAATGAACCCCTAATACTACAATTAATTAAGAATGCCCAAAAATAAGTTTATAGAACTTTATTGATTACAGTACTTACTCTAATTAATGTTACTTTGGAATACATTGTTCATTACGGTTGTTATATTTTTTTGAAACAGTTGTTATGTGTATTCTGTGTTTGCTTATCAGATAGTTTTTCTTACTCCGGTGTCATGTAGACATCTTAGCAGAAGTATATCTGTTGGTGTGATGTCTGTCTGTTGTTCATTATAAGTGCAGTTTCCAAGGCTATGACTAATTTTTCCTTCTTGTAATGGCTCGGTCGAACCTTCATCTTTACTCTCGTTACCACTGCCTTTGGTAGTTTTCTGTACTATTTCAATAATAGTAACTACAGTTATCTCAAACTGTCCACATCACAATTTTCACAACTTGGAACTTTATTCGGCTATCCAGAACACAACTCCTTTAACCATATTTTTTTTAGAAAGCCTACAATACTTTCCTCCCCTTCAGTTGCTCCCAAGAGAGATTGTAAAAGGTAACGTGTGTATTTTTGTTCATACATTCCAGATCACATTGATCTATTGGCTAGATTAGGCTCGTAACATTTGCAGGAAGATATAAAACATGGATATCATCAGAGCACAGTTGATCTTCATTAGGATGCAACAGTGCATTGTCTAACAATAAAATATCCTTTTGAGGCAAATTCTTTACTTTTAAAAACTTTTCAGTTTCGGGCACAAACTCATTAAAAACACTCTTTGAATAGTTCTCTATCCATCCAATCAGCTCTTTAGTTGTTATATGAAACTGATAATGCCGACGTGGAAATATTTTGAAATGGCTGCTTAAGTGACTCAAATTTAACGGAAGCTAGAAAAATCAGGACTTGGGATTTCAAGACTCTACTGTGTCTATTTAATTATAATCACAACTTTTTTTTAAAAAAATTTTTGTTATTCTGATAGTGAGCTTTTTTGGAAAAGTGAATTTTTCTAAAGAGAATTTACCACCACAGCTTTCCACAGTTTTCTAGCTAACCTATACTAATCACTTAAACACATTTATAATACTTTTTTAAAGAGAGACCAAAAAACTACCTTGCTTCAAGTCTAGAGTGACACTAGTATTCCTTATGCAACGTGAGTACCTAGTTTCCGGGTTTTGTTACATCTATTCTTCAAATTACAGACTAATTTAAAAAATTCCTAATATCTTCTAAATCAGGTGTCATCATATCTCCGTCACAGCACACTATGTCTCTATGATTTAAACACAATCAACGTTATGCTGTAAAACAGCATTTTAAACTGCTCTAAAACTGTGTTATGCTCTTTCATTAGTAATCCTTTTTAATTCATAATCTGTTATAGTAATCTAAATTTTTAATTCTTGATGTTAGTCATCAATTTCTGCTACTTGCAACAAAATGTCATTTTTTTTATTCATTAACTTTGATTTTCCTCCTTTGTTTATTGAACGCTACGCATAATTTTTTCGATTGACTATCAACTCATTTCCAATTTTAGCTATAAATTTAACAGGATTCTATCAAAAATCTACATTTTCTTATTCTTTACAAAGAAATTTCTTTTAAGTATTACCATTTTATAAGAATGAAAACTGATAATTGAGATTTTTCAATTTTATTTGTAGTGCAGACATTTTTAATATCTGGCTGCTACAATAAGTTGGGTGTGTTGTTTATTTTAGTTGAGAAGCATTTTGTTTCATAAATGGCTAATAAAGAATTTGAGTTTATTTGAGTATACTTCTAACATTAATAAGCAACAAAAAAAAATATAACTAAGGTTAAGTGAGTGATTAATTATAATAAAGGATGTTTGGTCTAAACACATGCATTTTAGATGCATTTTTATACTTTTTTCTTTTCATGAAACAAAACATATTAATAATTTGTTTCAACTGATGGACTTGACCATTACAATTTTTTTTTAAAATGTTTTTTTTGTGTTTTGAGTTTAATTAAAAACATAATTATTGAACACACAGTTTTATACTAAATCCCACAAGTTCAATCTTACTTTAAGGTAAGGTTTTTAAATAGTTTTAAATGTAAAGGTTACATTATTGTTAAAATTAAATGGATCCTGAGATCCACTTGTATCTGAAATGGATTAAAAAACAGAAATGAATATACATTATATTTTACAAATGTTCATTTAATAGACTATTATATAGGTTGTGGAGCAGAAACTGAAAATTTTAAAATCAGCAATTTTTATTGTAAACAATTGTTAATGCCACACTGAAATACACAGAAACACGATATTTAAATAAGTTTTTAAAAATAATGTCTGGTATGTGATGTCCACTTTCGGAGGCACATTGTTGTATACGTCAAGAAAAATTAGTCTCCCTCCAGTAGGTTTCTGTTGATGTTCCTGATGTGTTGACAGGGTTGCTTCCTTTAATTCGTCTAATGTACATGGCTTAACTTCATAGACATGTGATCTGAGGGACCCCCATAGAAAGGTATCACACATGAAGAGATCAGGGAACTGAGGAGCCTATAAAACGTCACGAAATCTCAAAATGAGCCAAGAGGGAATTTAGGAGCGAAGAACAGCCATTAACGCTCTGGCTGTATGTGCTCCATGGCCCCACTTGCTGAATCCACAATTGTTGATGATCAATATCATTTTTTTGTAACTCGAGATTGAAAACGGAGTTTAATATGTTAATGTAACATTCAGATGTTACATGGGCCCTCCATTTTCTTTAAAAAAAAGGGGGCTGATGACGCCAAACTTTCAGTATCGCTCGTCTACCCTTTCCATGTTCTGTGGAGTGCCCACAGTAAGTTGTGGGCTGAGCAGTTATTTCGTCATTATTGAGCCTTCAAACAATATTAACCATGGGAACATTCGATGAATGTTGAATCTGCAACAAAATCACGCTAAACCATAGTCACTGACTCACTACTCCTAACAAAATAATCCTATGTGAACATGCGATGTTCTAACATCCACGGCTCCATAACGGTTACCGAACAACCCTACACTTGAATGATACGAGTCAAGGAATGGTATGGAATCTGTCGCTTTTCTAATGTGCTTATACTACCCATTGAAATCCCTCAATGATCTTTATCATTCAAAAAAGAAAAGACTGAAGTGAACCACAGATGTTTATAAATATCCAAATGTCACAGATCCACAGATTTATAGTTTATGATATAGTACTATATGTTATTTGTATAAATATTGATATTGATTAATTGAAACCAGATTAACTAAAACCTAAACATATAGTTAACATATAATATATGTATAACTAATCACCTACAATAATGATATATTTTTTAAATAGTATTATGACAAATCAGGTTCACAGGTGATAGCTACCCATTGCTTATTATTTTCTATGCTCTACACTACATTCTATTCAATATGCTCTACAGTGAATATTTTATTAAGTGCTAATTTTGGTAGATTTTTATGATACTGCATTGCTGAGTGTTTATAGAATGTGTGAGTGTTTAAAAAATAAATATAATATTTAACGTAGAATAAAAATATTTCAGGTTATCTTTACCTGAAACTAGATTAAAAGTTCATAAACACCCTAGACCTGAGGTTCCCAATTTTCTAGCAATTGCATACCAACTGAAGATTTTTGAAGTACCACCATCAAGAGGGGATGAGCGAGTGGATTAGAATAAAGAACTCCTTTCTTAGAACACATTGTAGATCCTAATTTTTTTTAAAACATTTTTATTCTTTATATGCAACAGTTCAGAAAAACCCTGAAGACTCATGAAGTCTGCTGAGTCCATCAAAAAAGTCATCTTGACAACCTTTCTTCATCACAGAACAAAATTTTCATCTTACTATATTTCAGTTAGAAGCATTAATACTTCTGACCTCAGTTCAAAGAAACGGGTGAAAATTTTCCCAGAAGATAACCATCTCACTTCTGTATGCAAGAAGAGTTTTGAACTTGCCACCCAACACCCATATCATCACTTTTCAAGGAGAATAATCTTGATTAATAACTTTTACATTAGTTTATGACTGTCCAAACTTTTTTTTGTAAATTTGTAAAAACTTACTGAGTCAGAACGTTTTCGATCGCTCTGATGATCTTCATCAGTATCTAAGCCACAGTGACACTGATGAAGATTGCCACAGAGCGATCAAAAACATTCTCTCAGTAGATTTTACAAAAAGATAATAAAGTTCGAATAGTAATAAACTAATGTAAAAGTTATTAATTAAGTTTCACCGAACGTAATGGACTACAAAATTCAAGAGAATAATCTTGAGTTAAGAGCCCTACCCTTTATGAAGTTAATAACTTTCTCAGCATTTCATAAAATGGAGGTCAGATTTTCTGGTATGCCTTTAGCAGCTAATGCTTCCCAATGGATTAACAAAGTGTAGTGCAACATTCAGGACCAACTTTCTTTATTTTTATTGCTAATTCTGTCGGTTTTTCTGACGTAGCTTTTGCACCATCTGTGCACAAACCAATACAATTTGTGTATTTTGGAGGGAGTATTTTAGGGATGTGTATTTTGAGCACATAATCAATAATCATGTTAAAAATGAGTTCCACTGTAGTGTTAATTTCAAGTGGTTTACAAAAACAAAAAATCTTCTATAACTTCTTTATGATAATCAATCGTAAAAATACAAGTAGCTGTACCATGTTTGTTGTATCAATGCTTTTGTCTACTTGAGATGTAGATATGTCTATTCTTGAAGTTTTAAACACAGTTGTTCTTCAATATTAGAAGACATCTTTTCACTGTGTTGATTGACAATTGTATTTTTTAAATTTCTTTTGCTGCTATTTCTCCTAATACAGCTTGGACCATACCCACAGCACCCCTGGCAGTAACACACTCACACTGCTGGATTTAAAATGACGATCGTGGAGCAAGTGGAACTGAACAATAGGTTAAGCATGGCAGAGAAGGAATAGTCGGCGCCTGGTTGGCAGAACGAGATCATACTGAATAGCAACTGAAATCTTCTTGCGTACCACAGGTTGGGAACCCCTGCCCCAGATGATGTTTGACTTTATTAATGACAAATGAGGCACTGAGATGCAAAGGGGTGCAAGTGACAAGATTTTGTGTAAAACTGGTTCAAAGTTTAAGTCTTATTGTAAATTCTACTTATGTTTTTTTGCAAATGCTATCTACACGCTTTATTTTGTCATTTAGTTGTTTAAATATGCAGTATGAAATAAATATAATGGAAAATTAGGGCAGGGTAATTTTTGTTTAACTACCCTGCAATCAGTTACACCCTTTTACTTCCAAACATGTTACTTACACCCCTTTGCAATTGAAGACTAAGGCATATTTTGTTGGTTATAAAACACCTGTTGAATATAAAAATGAAAATAATGTATTACTTTTTATATACAAAGTTAATCTGAGTCATATATTTTATCTTGTTCTTCGTCAGAGAAGCCAGGGAAGGGATTTCCATGAGAAGTAGATGGGACTGCCTTGTCATGTCCTTCTTGCCTAATGTTCTTGTTGTTCTTTGTTCCTTTCTTCTCTTTTCCTTTTGGTGGGGGTCTTACTGCTTTGGTTTTTTTCTTTGCATGTTTAAGTTCTTGATAGAATTTGTGGTTAATGGGTGGCAAAAACTGTAAAAGAGACTGCAGGTCCTTGTACTTTTCAGTCGAGATAGTTGGTGGCTGTTCGTAGAGTGGTTTTAAAGTAAAGCTCATCTTTACAACCTGGAACTTCCTATTTGAATTTGCCACTGCTGAAACCCAATCATGATGCACAAAAACATACTGCAAATTTTTCCTTGCCTTTTCGATTATTCTGAAATCTTGGTCGCACTCCATGTAAGAATGCCCTGCTACCAAGAATTTGTGATCTTTACAATATCCATATGCTACCACCTCAATGTTTGTATTCCTTACAATATACATCCAGAATCGAGCAATATACTGATTTTTGTTTTGCCCTCCACAGCTGTCGCTAAAAGCTATGAGGTGCTTAACTGAAGGTGGTAAATTTTGAACAAATTTCAACAAACATGATCCGATTTCTTGTGATCCTCTTGAGGCTTCACCCTCGTGCCACATGAACATGGATGAGTGCTTTCTACCAAGGTCATGTATGTCAAGATTATAAGTCCAAAGTTGCCTTGCATAGTTGTTCTTTGTATACTCTATTGCAAGTTAATACGGAAGTAGGCAAAGTTTTTTGTAGGTCAAAACAAATCGCTTTCTTCAGCAAGCTTTTTAGCTTCTGTCTTTGCAGCTCTTAAGTGCAGGGTTTTCTGCTGTTCTTAAGTGAACTTCTTTGAGGGCTTTGTATTTTTCAACATCATGAATGGCAATTTTAATTTGGTTTTCACTGGTTTAACAACACCCCACTAAAGCATTTTGTTAAGAGGCAAACAGGTGTAAGTGCACCTAACCCCCTCTGCTGCTAAACAAAATGAATGAGCTTTTTGCTAAGCTTTCAATTAGTAGTTCTTCTTTACACCGCTATTATCAGCACATGTCAGGGCTGGCACTTACATCTTTTTGCCAACAAATAAAACAACGTATCCCCTATCATTTGCACTGGTTATCTCTGAATTTTAATTTTTGTCACTTGCACCCCTTTGCATCTCAGTGCCTCAAATATAAATATTGGACAACTGTAATAACTGTTCTCTGACAACTGTATACTGACAAAAGTAAATTTACAAATATTGTGTCCCTTCTTAAATTGGCTAGAGTTGTGTTCTCAACAAATCAATTTAGTGCCATGTGGCATGGCAATAACTCAACATATGAGTGTCACTAAATAAAACTATCATTTGTTATGTTTTCTATGATGGCATAAACAACTGATAAACCATATTAAATTTATTACTCCCTGAAAAGTACATCATGAAGAACTTTGTAGCTGCAAGTTGCCATATAGTTAGTGACCCATAAATAGTGTGTGAGTTTAGTGCTTAGTTGTTTTTACTGTTTTGGCCTGTTAATTTTTTTTTTTAATTTTACATATTTGTAATTCTATTCATAAATTCTTACACTTGAACTGGCTTACTATGGTGAGGAGAGGAAAGGGATGGCAATAAAAGTGGCTCAGACTAAGACAATTGCTTGTAACAAACCTGTAAATAGTTTGGTTTTCCCTTCAACTTTTTTGTTTATAGTTTTGATATAAACAAATCTGTAACAATTGTTTATTGTTATTTAACCCTGCGTCGGTCGCACTAGCTGTGTTTGCACTGCACATCTGGGAAATCTTCTCCCAGTGGTACAAAAGTCAGTGCATTCTACCGATTGCCCCATGAATTCGTTAGTTGACATCTCCAAAGTGTAGGTGCCGAGCTACTACGGCGAGGTTTATCGCTAAGACACATAATCAGTCAGTCAGTTTAAGCACGTGCGAAAACAACTCCTCGCGGTGTTTACACAGCTGCGCGACAACAGGCAGTCACAATGTAAGTTCACCATAAAACTCATTATTTTTGGTATTTATGTCATTATATATAAAAAACAAGTCTTGTTTTTTGTTTCTTACGTATTCTAACGTTTTTTTCATGGATTACTATTTTTTTTCCTTTTTCGAACCTCACTTATTTTTCGACTTTTCCTCATTTTTAAGGTCACACAAACCACGTTATTATGATCCTGAAGAAATTGCGCGCTTGATACAGGAAATGGACGGTGAAGAAGAGGGGAATGCCAACTTTGAAGATGAAAACGATCCCGATCTTGAACCACAGACATTTGTACAAGATGATAGTGAATCGGCCCAACCCTCGTTGATGATAACGAAGATAACCTTGAAGTAGGTAACAACGAAGATTTTGACGTTTATCTGGGTAAAGATGGGGAAACCTTTTGGTTCAACAATCCTGTGGCACTTCCAGCAAAAACTAAGCGTAAAAATATAGTAAAAGTGTTTCCCCGTCCATCACAATTTGCTAGAGATGCTATGACTGAAAAGGATTCGTTTTTCAAAATAATTTCCCCCGCTATGATTGACAAAATTGTTGGCTACACGAATAATCATATTCAAAAAACAGTCATTGAAACAAATAAATATTTTAGACCCAGAGATTGCAAACTCACATGCAATGTTGAAATGACAGCTTTGTTCGGTTGTTTATTTCTGATCGCCACGAAAAAGTCGCACCATGCAGACGTTAGCGAGCTATGGGCTACAGATGGTACTGGCATGATATTGCTTCGAGCAGCTATGAGCTACTGCAGATTTTTGTTTCTCTTACGATCACTTCGTTTCGATGATATTGAGACAAGGGAAGAGCGTGGAAAAGTTGACAAACTCGCTGCAATTCGTGAATTTCATGAAGACTTTGTCAATAACTGCAAAAGAAACTACCAACTTGGGGAATTCGTCACGATTGATGAGATGTTGGTACCATTTAGGGGACGTTGGTGCATTCAATACATGCCTAACAAACCTGCCAAATATGGTGTGAAAATGTATGCTATGTGTGACTCCAAAACATTTTATACGTACGATTTAGAAGTTTATTGTGGTACTCAAAAAGATGGTCCTTATAAAGTGTCCAATAAACCTTTCGATATAGTGAAGCGAATGGTTATACCACTTCATGAATCGAACAGAAATCTTACAGTAGATAATTATTATTGTAGCTATGATTTGGTGCAATATTTACTTGAAAATGGTCTTACTTCACTTGGCACAATGAAGTCTAATAAAAGAGAGATTCCTAGTCAATTTTTGACGGATAAATCTCGAAATCCTGGAACATCGATTTTTGGCTTCCAAGATGAATGTGTCCTGATGTCATTTACGACAAAGAAAAAGAAAGCGGTAATCTTGCTCTCGTCCATGCATGATGATGACCATGTTGATCCCAACACAAATAAGCCTGACATTATTCTTGATTACAATAATACGAAAGGTGGTGTGGATTCAGTAGACCAAATGTATTCTACACTGTCTACAGCAAGAATAACCAGGAGGTGGCCAGTTGTGTTCTACAGGGACCTAGACATAGCAGGAATCAATGCGCAAAATTTTTTTTTTCAACAAACCCGAAAAAGAATGCAAAAGACGGGTGTTCTTGAAATCCTTGGCTTTTCAATTGATGGAAAAACACCTTCAGAAGAGGGCTGAGATTAAATCGTTACCGAAAATTCTTTACGACTTTCTTGAAATATATCGACAAAAAGAAACAGAGGCACCAAGGCCATTACGTTAGGGTATTTGTTACTTATGTGGCTCGCATAAAAACATAAAGACAAATGTTAGGTGCAATCAATGTAGTAGAAACGTATGTTGAAACCACAGTGAAAGAGTCGTAAAGTGCCAAACATGCTTGGAAGAAGTGGGAATGGAATGTGAAGAGGAAGATTAGTTGCTATTATGAATACACCAAATCGGTATGTGAATTTCAATAATTTTGTAGTTTTTTCTTATTTTTTTTTATCTTATCTATATAAAAGTACCTAATACCTAATATGTTTTATTACTTAATTTTTCTTTGTTTGCAATTTTGTCAATGTAAGGCTGTGTTTGATATTGATGTAAGAGGAAAAGTCATTATCCATCATAATTAAAGTGTAGGCAAACGCCGACGATTTCTCTGTTTTTTGTTTTTATTTAGGAAATATTTCTAAGTATTTCTATTACCTATACCGTTACCTATTTTGTACAACTTTTTCCATTTTGTATAACGTTAATTACATTTTTTTATAAGATAATTATTTTTCTATTGTTAATGCAATTTGTAATAAGATTGCAGTCCTAGATATTGTGATAATTTAATATTGGAAATATAATTAAGGTGTTTTTGCAATAATATTGAGTGGTTCAATCTGTTACCATGTACTTATACCTTTTTAAAACATGTAAAAATATGATTACCTATCCTTTGAACACATCTAATAACAAAATTAGGTAAAATTTGAGGACTTTTACAATTGCGGTGTAAAAACAGCAGCGCGACCAACTAATATTTTCAACTGGTGCGACCACCGCAGGGTTAAACATTGAATTAGTGAACATTTTAAACTTTTAACATTCGTCCCTAAGACATTCTGTTCAGGAGTCCCACAGATATATTTCAAGAAAATAACTGATTTTTCTAATTCTCACTAATCAGAATAAAATATTTTAGATGGTAAATATGTCTCTACTTTTTATATTACATAACTACTACTAGTTTTAACAAATCTAAGCTTTTTATCAAACTAATTTAAAAATCATCAAGTTTCTCCCAGACTCAAAAGTAAATATAACAAAATAATTGTTTACTTTAAATAATAATGAAGTTAATAAAAACTCTTAATAAATACATACCTCTCTCATATCTAACTTTTTTAGTTTTCTTCCCTTTGTAGCAAACGCTAAAGCTCGCTCTACATATCTTAAAGCCAATGAATAGCAATTTCTTTTTCTTCCTATAAAGTGCTGTAACATTAATTATTTTTTTTGTTTTACAAGACATTCATTGTTTTTTACAAATAACAAATAAATCTAAAACACAACTTAAGGAGATAGAACCATAAAATCTTTAAAATTAATTAAATGGATGTAATTCCTAACCTTACTATAGCAAACAAACAATGTATTTATCCTTAAACGTCTAGTAAATAAACATAAGATTTCTATGTAATGGTGAATAAAACTAGATTACCCTGATTTTTCCCACAGGTGCAAAGTATTTTGTTAGAATAAATTTGATTATAAAAATCCAAAATCTGAAGTTCCTAAACTTAAAATAATCTATTTCTAAACACTTTTAAATGTTTATAAACTTGCCTATAGTAGCACTTACTTATATTTATTGAGGACGGCCGATTCGGGAGATGTGTCCCATTGTCAACTCAGACTGTAACTGATCTCAAGGTTTACGTATGTTAGGGAGTTAGGGTGGGGGTGGAATATTCTGGTAGTGTGGGTGTATTGTGAGTATTAGGAGTTATGATGTCAAAAAGTACGTGCGGGTTGTAATGTAATTGTGTGTTGAGTATGTGTGTAGGGTGTAGTTTGAAGTGTCTGTATATTTCGTATTGTTCAGTTGTATAGTGTTGGTTATTTCTGTATTGTTTATGAAGAATTTTTAGGTTAGATGTTATGTCTATGTAGTCATGTTTGTGGAGTTAAGGTGATCGGCGAAGTTTGATTGGTAGTTATTGTTTTTTAGTGCTTTTATATGCGTGTGCTTGGTAATGTGTGTAGAAGGACCTCCATGTCTGACCTATGTAAAAACTGAGGCACGAACATAGGCCAGACAGGGAGGTCCTTCTACACACGTTACCAAGAACATATAAAAGCACTAAAAAACAATAACTACCAATCAAACTTCTCCGATCATCTCAACTCCACAAAACATGACTACATAGACATAACATCTAACCTAAAAATTCTTCATAAACAACACAGAAATAACCAGCGCTACACAACCGAACAATACGAAATATACAGACACTTCAAACTACACCCTACACACATACTCAACACACAATTACATTAAAACTTGCACTCACTTTTTGACAGCATAACTCCTAATACTCACAAAATACACCCACACCACCATAATAACCCACTCCCACCCTATCACCCTAATCTACGTAAACCTTAAGATCAGTTACGGTCTGAGTTGACAATGGGACACATCTCCCGAAACAGCTGACCTCAACAAACATAAGTAAGTGCTACTATAGATAAGTTTATAAACATTTAAAAGTGTTTAGTGGTAACTAGTAGCTCACGTGAAGATGGAATCAACGAATCTATTTGTTAAAAGTTAAAAACTTGGGCTTTATTACTGGATGTATATGAATAAACATTGGGTTTATAAAATATCTTTAAATAGTCTACAGACAGGTCTATAAACCAAAATCCTTTTGATATTGTGCATAAACATTTATCATTTTGGTTGAAATGCAGTAGCTCGGTACCATACGATATTTTGGGAAATTGTTCAAAACCACCAAATTGGACGATATCCACAAGAATTTTTTTAAAATTGAAGTAGGAAAGTTACTTTTTTTCAATTTAAAGTAGGGTAATAAATTCAGCGCTGATGTAGAAGTTGTGAATAGGTGCGGAGTGATACTTACGTCACAGTGCTACGAAAATATAGCTACAAAGATCTAATTGGAAAATTTTAGACACAACTTAAGTTTTGTAGATTTGATTTCAGAAACTTACATTAGGAAAGAAAACCCAACCAACTGTTTTTTCCCCTAATAAACCTTATCATAATCAAATACTTTGTAGCTATTTTTAACATAGATATCTTGTGAAAAAGAGAAGAATTTTATGATAAGACTCAACAAAACACCTTATTATCTAATTCACCATAACATACTATAAGAGAAAACACAAGACTAGAATGAAGCCTGGTTAAACTAACCATTCAACTTCAAAGAGCAGCTGAACACACATCAATTAACATTACTTATATACTGCTCTAGATATATTAATGATATTACATTATATAGCACTCACAAACCAAATGAATTAATCAAACTTTACTAAACACCTCATATACAAAAATCACAACTACACAAAACATCAAATCTACAAATTTTACACACTAAATAAAAATTTCCAACTCTGCTCAACAGATCAGTACGAAATATACAAACATTTCAAGCAACGCTCAACACAAACCCACTACCCAATTCATACACACTGTTGAAATCAAAATCCCTCAAAAATCATGTAACATCTCTATCCTAAAAACCTCATATAATCAATAGATCTTTAATGGTCTAAGTTGATAGTGGGATACATCTTCTGATACAGCTATTTTTATTAAACCTAAGAAGTACTACTATAAGCATGTGTCATATATTGTTATGTCCAAGTGTTTAAGTATAAAGTAGTAGCTCAAGTTGAAAATCAAATCAAATTACACTATATTGCATGAACCATTTCTTATAAATGTTAGAAACAGAAGTAATAGTTAAAACTTACATTAACAAGCTTTAGTTTCAGATTATTAATCTTAACTTTAAAAAGCTGCATTTTTAAAGTAAGGTTATGTTTCTATTGTTGGCTAATTATTACCCCTATATCTAATTTGTGACATTTTTAATTCGTTCTTTTATCTTTAAATAGAACCTCTTTATAAATAATATATATAAATACAAATTACACCCATTCCTAATTTAACAACTGCCTTCAGCAGTCACTACGTTTTCAACAAATATCTGGTCAGACATATTAATTCTCAAATAAAAAATAAATAAAACATCAATCAGTATTTTGGGTATTTATTTCCTGTTCTCATATAAGTGAATTTAGCAAAACAAAATTATACCGAGAGATGCAGAAAATTATGAGGAATCAAAAAAAAAAAATTATATAAAACTTTCGCTCACGCTCTAAAAATTACAATTTTAGAAAATAAAAATTTTCCCTCCACAGCACACGTAAAACGTTAATAATTCAACATTTTGACTTTAGTTTTTGGACATAATAACTCGCACAAAATTTAATTATATTTACTGTTGAATACCAAAAAAATTAACCTTAACAAACTATTAGCACCACGTTTCATCGACACAAACCTTATAGAATTATAAGACATCACATATCTTATAAAAACTTGCAGTTTTTCTGTTGTACATCTTGAGATTTTTATAAACAAGTGTAACATATCTTATTTTTTTGCAATAAGTCGCAAAATTACTCAAAGGGCAAAACAAACACTTGAACACCCCATTCTTTGTACAAAACAGAATATGCCATTGAACATTTACACACCTTTTATTTCTAACTTTGGCCTAAAAACGATAGAACGTAGTGCGAAAACCAGTGTTGAATTGAAGTGTTAGGGTAATTTTTTTTGTAAATTTGTAATTTTTTGGGAGTTACCCAAGTTTAATTACATTTTGAGGCATTTAGCGAGTTACTACATCAAATAAATAAGGTCAAAACGTTGAATTTGTAACGATTTAGGTATCACGTGCAAGGAATTCTCCAAAATTGTTAAGGCGCAAACGAAAGTTTTTATAATTTTTTTTTGCATTCCTGATAACTTTCTCCATCGCTCAGTATAAATTTTTTGGTAATTATTAAGATCAGCGGCTACCGCTCCAATCGGTAAAATATTTTTTTCTTGATAAAATTGACCTTGCTGGACACGAATCTGGGGGTTTTTTTCTGCAAACACATTTTTTTAAAAATAATAATAACCTAACCTGACCTGACCAGGTTTTCTGAGGTTAATATGTGTTTGCCGTTAAAAATAACTTCAAATTCCTGTTCAGCAAGGTTAAATCTATCAGTCCTTGCTAGAGAAAAAAAATTCCTCTGATCGGAGCAGTAGTCGCTGATCTCATTAATTACCAAGTTTTGGTTGCTAAAATCGATTACATGGGAACGGGAATAAATACCGTTTTCTGTACCGAATAATTTTTTTAATGGAAAGGAGAATTATGAATTTTACTTTAAAACATTTCCATTCATACCCATCCCAACTAGTTCTGGGAGATTTATGGTTATATATATATATATTTTAAACAAGGTTATGAATTTTGCTAAAACAATCTACAACAAATTAAAAAAAGATATAGTTACACAGAATTATTAATATCATACCGCTGACATCTTAAAAATTCGTCTTTTTTTCCAAAACTCGTCTGTTCCTCTATGCCTTAACAAATTTACAACAGATAGAAAAACCATTTTTACTTTAAGCACTACTAATTATTAATATACAAATACAGGTTAAAAACTATCATTGATTTACAAAAATTTATCTGCCCATAGAACACTAACCCATAGACATAGACGTTCAACTGAATTTGTATTGAGGATTCATTAATAATTTTAACCAACAGATTGGATTTATCAAATGTCATTATCAAGAAAATCTACACACTAGTCATTCTATTCCCTTAAATGAACTTTTACTTGATGAAAACCAACCAAACACCAAAATACCTGTTTACATATTCTTAATCAGAGTCAGTGTCACGACATATCAACGCTGGAAATGCATGGTGGATATTAAATCCTCTTCTTCGACTAAAATAGATAGTGATAACAGTAGCGTATCCCTGTTATTATAGCAAAACTTACGTCACTGTGTGTTTGTCCTTTTTTTTTTGTATAAATATAATTCGACTCGAAGTATTATATTTCAAATATGCTTCTCATACTCATCTTGATTTCTCTGAATAAATCGTAAGTAATAATTGAGTAACTCAGTGAAAACTTTCAGCTTGTTTGCTGGCACTTATCGGAACAATCGTTTTATCGACATTGAGAAAGCCAATTGACTTTGTATGTATAAAATATATATATATATATATATATGTGTGTGTGTGTGTGTGTGTATGATCATACGTATTCCTTCATAGATATAAGATACGATGAAATGTTAATAGCCAGAGGACGGCCGTTTCGGAAGATGTGTCTGATTATCAAGTTAGACTTTAACTTTGTGAAACCTACTAATATATTAATCCCTTTAATATTATTTTATGACTATCCAAACTTAAAATTTGTAAAAACTTACTGAGACAGAACGTTTTCGATCGCTATGTGGCGATCTTCGTCAGTGTCTTCTCAACTATAAGCACATGTTAAAGTGTTCTTAGTGAAACATAGCAGCAAATGAAAATGAAATCTAATGATGCAATTTTGTACTTTACAAGTTCACAATTTAAAAATAATCTCTCACATAGTATTGTAATGCATTTTTTGTAATCAGGTAAAAATTGTTCGCATTTTTGTTTTATTTTCTAGAGTCAAAAGAGAGAAATATCAGTTTTTACATTGAAACGTTGTCAATTCACGATTTCCACGAACTTATATTTTTTAAAACTATGTGATACAAATAATTTTCGACTGAACTGGGTGAAAAGTTTTAACATGGAAATTAACAAAACGAAAGTCATAGATATAAAAAAAAACCATACCAATTCTCTTTTGTTCAGCTCATATTTTTCATATGGCGGGAACTGAGGTTTACGTATTCGTAATGATGTAAATTAAGCGAAATTTGTTGCTGTTATTCTATTGTATTAACCTATTTACTTATTAACCTATAATATGTGGTCAGTGTTGTGTTATATTTACTAACCATGTTAATTTATTTAACATACAATGGTAAAGAAACCCTGGTTTACGTCATTCCAAAGTATAACTAGATATAATGTTTACATGAATATATACACTAATTGCCTTGCTTTATCTTTTTGATATTGGTATTTGTCCAGTATTATGCCTGTGGTTACTTGTTTCTGTTTATTCTAGAAATAATTTCATATGTAATTGTTCATATAATTACAAGTTTATCATTAGTAAAAGTTTATAATTCCTAATGCAATGTGTTATTCCATGACTTGCTCCTACTTAAAATTAAAGTAATTTTATTAAAAGAAGTTACTGATAGGAATTCTCTTTTACTTTACTTGCTAGTCATTATCAACACTGATAAGTGGTAAGTACAATAAAAAATGTTTTCTGTAATTTATATGTCACTAGACAAACGTGAGGAGGCACCAATCCATTGATGAGGAGCAAAATGGCTATGTTGAAAATATCAGTAAGAGTGCTTTTATGTTTTATTCACATAATTATACACTGGTATAAAATCTTTTAAGACGAAACAATAGGCTTAGACAATATTTTTACTATAAGTTTTCATGAAAAAATTTTGGTAATTATTAAGATCAGCGACTACCAATCTGATCAGTGAAATTTTCATAAGTCCTGGTCAATTTGGCCATGTTGAACATGAATCTGAAGTTATTTTTAAAGGAAAATAAACTAACCGAACCTTACCTATGTGCTTACTAATGCTCTAGTCTCGCAGAATTTTCTATTCTTGTCAAAAAGGCACAAATTTTAGTGGCAAACTCAAGCCACATGATGCGCAAGATTATTTCAGATTGACTGACAGATGTCAACTGTAAAAGGCTTGAATGTGTGCTATTTTTAGCAGGAAACCAAAATCAACCATCTTGGTGGTAGTAGTCCTGAATGGTAGTAGTGGAGCCTGAAAGATGCTTTCTAATTGGCTGACTTATGTAACTGATCTTGACACACATTATTTTTTGAAGCTTGTTCGATAAAAAGCAAGTTATTAAGGCTTTATGTTTTCAAAAAGTGCTCCTGACGAAGAGAAACTGTTTGAAGTGCGATAACACAGTAAAGATCACTTACAACTTCAAGTTTAGGTGTTGGAAGTTTGCATCATTCCTAAAGATAGGCCGCAAAAGGTATGGGTTGAGGGTTTCGGCTAAGATAGGTTCGTTTTTAGAGCCAACCAAAGTGAACATAAACCAACTTGATGCAATACAACTTTGTACCCACCAAAATACCTCCAAGATAAGCACTTAGGTTAGTTTATTTTATGTTAAATTATGTTTGCCGTTGAAAATAACTTCAGATTCATGTTCAGCATGGTTAAATGGACCAGATTTAAAAATTCTTCGACCATAGCTGTAGTCGTTGATCTTAGTAATTATCAAAATTTTAATACTGATATCTACTAGGACAATAAAAAATCTTATTTATGACGTATTGAATTTCATGTTTTTGCAAATTGTATACTGTTTTCATCTTCAAATTACATTGTACTACTGAAGTTAGTATTGTTTACTTCTTCAGTATAACAGAGTAGATTCTGGATAATCAATCTAATTATTATTTCATCTCATTAAATGAAGTGTCAAAAGGTAATATACTTTACTAAGTCCTAGGATTTTTGTCATTTTTACTATTATTCAAGATTTTTAAACATAACAATGTTATGTACAACCAGTGAAATAATAATAATTAGTGGTGAAAATATATGCTGACAAAGTAGTCAATTTTAGTATCTCTAAAATTCAGCCTTTTTCTAAAAATATATGAACAACATTAACATTTGTTGATTCCATCTTCGCGTGAGCTACTAGTAATCACTTACACTTTTAAAATGTTTTAAACTTGCCTATAGTATCACTTACTTTGCTTGTTGAGGACGGCCGTTTCGGGAGGTGTGTCCCTTTGTCAACTCAGACCGTAACTGATCTCAAGGTTTACGTAGGTTAGGGTGGGGGTGGGATATTTTGGTGGTGTGGGTGTATTTTGTGTGTATTAGGAGTTATGGTGTCAAAAAGTGCGTGTGAGTTGTAATGTAATTGTGTATTGAGTATGTGTGTAGGGTGTAGTTTGAAGTGCCTATATATTTCGTATTGTTCAGTTGTGCAGCGTTGGTTATTTCTGTGTTGTTTATGAAGAATTTGTAGGTTAGATGTTATGTCTATGTAGTCATGTTTTCTGGACCACAAACTGGCAGACCATTTAACCAGAATCCACTGTATTTATAATTTTGATTAATTGATGGAAGAAGTTGTTTAAATAATTTGTTTCTATATATTTCATATAGTTTTCTAAAACTTGGTATCTGTTGTTTTAGTTAATATTGAAGAAATATAAACATGGAAGATAAAGTAGAAAGAATTCTGAAAATAACGAGTGGCAATGGTGAAAGTCAAGTGAAATATGAGACTAGTGCTTTTAAATGGCTAGATAGTTCAAGTGATCTGAAGGAATTTTGTGAATGGTTTATTGAAAATATAAATGATAACAACTGTCTGACCTCTGATGAATTGAGAGAGTAAGTATAAAAAATCTATAATTTATATGTACTGCAACATATATAGTGTGTAAACCCTTCTCTATAGTAGTATTAACAGTAATGGTTTATTGTTAGTCCACTACCTTTGATTTTTTTACTATTAACATATGTTACTTAGAATTAAATTATAAACAAGAAAAATTATGCAAAAGTACGGAAGCTGTAAATAATTCTTAAAATGTTTTGTTCCATTGTTGTATTTTGTTTAAAGTAACTTAACCGAGATTGTACAATGTGTATGCCAAGTCAAGGAAAATTTCCCTATTTTTCTCTTCGCGTGTACTATCTGCAAATGGGGTCATAATAGCGTAGCAAACACCGAATGTAGACGGGTTACTTGACACAATGCTGTCATATTAAGTGGTACAGAGAGTTTTTATTGATATGTTCAAAGCAGTTCAATTAATGAAACCCTTGAAAAATTTTGTGAGAAATAACCAGAGAATACGATTCTGGCCAAGAGTATGGTTCATGTATTGTTACAAGCGGGACAAAGTTGATCGCGTCCACAGCATACATTAATCTGTACGTGTCGCCTGAGTAGTGCTAAATTACCAGCAGAGTTGACTGAGAACCCAAGCCAAACCGGGACAATGCGAAAATCGAATAGACTGAGCCAAAATCAAAATTGCTTTTCTAAAGGCCTGGATGATGGCCTTCTTCCTACCATCTTCTGGAATGCCGAGGGCCTAAGTAACGCAAATTCCTCGGAACTAAAGTTCACTATATGCGATTTTGACACTGACATTTTTATAATTGTTGAAGCAGAAGCATCAACAGATAATCTACAATTTTATGAACTGACAAACTATACTACACATGTGCTGAAAAGATCGAGGCAGGTTGCCTCTGGAATCTTAATGGGAGTAAGGAAGAGACATCCCAGTAACTTCTCCATTGTTCATGAAATGGAGAACACTGACAAAATGGAGATAATAGGACTAAAATGTGGGGTAACGGAACTCTGTACAATGTCTTCGGCTTAAATAACCCGCCCAATAACAGACCCAATTTTGATTGCCTCGCTGTAAGTAATAAACATCCAAATACCATAATCATCAGAGACTTGCACACTCTCCAAGATGGGGCTATGGACCTTCTAACCCTGCCAGACAATCTGTGAAAGAGCTAATTGACAACTCAAAAGCTATCCAACTTTAGAGTGACCTAACCTTTCTCTCTTTTGTCAGAGAACAATCAAGACTGATGCCAAGATGGAATTTTAAGAAGGCTGATTGGGCCAGATTTGCCAAAATATTTAATGAAGTAATCACAAAGGATCTTGTTGATAACAACCCTAAAAGGCCATGTGGCAGTTTTGTTAACACAGTTCTATCACTGGCAAAAGGACCAATCCTGAGGGGCTAAGTGAAACTCTACAAATGTTGATTGTGAGATGGAGGGGCCACATGAGATTGAAAATGAAAATTGTTCAAAATGACAAAATATGAAGATATATACAAGCATTTTTTTAAAATTTTACATGGAAAGTTATTTTTTATCAATTTAAAGTTGGGTAAAAAATTATGTGCGGAGTAGTAAGTTGTGCATCGTCCTGACTTCACAACTGTAGTTAATATTTTAGCAATCTAAAATGTATGAATCAAAAACATGCCCTGAAGCTATATTGATAACTGTTATTTCCAGGGAAGGTTGATATCTATATTGAAATTTACCTATGAAGTATCCAGTCAGGATAGATTTGGTTCTAATTTTATACATTTAACCATTTAGGTAATGTATAAAATTACAACCATATCTATTCTGACTGGTCACTTTTTAGGTATATTTTAATATAGGTATATAGTAATGTATAAATTTAAAACCAAATCTATTCTAATTGGAGACTTTATAAGTATATTTAAATATATGTATGCAAAAACCATAAAAGTTAAGCCAAAACGTTGTTTCTCAAATATGTACCCACGTAAGGAAGGCGTAACGTCACAGTATCACTCTGCGGACGATGCCCAACTTGGTATTCCTCACTGAATTTTTTACCCAACTAATTTAAATTGATATAAAATAACTTTCCGTGTAGAGTTAAAAAAAAATTTTTTTGCATATATTCCTATTTGTGGTTTTAAACAATTTTAAACCCAGGCGGCTCCTCTATCTCACAATTACCCTACAAACCTTTCTGGAACTCAAAATTAACGGAATTAAAAGTAAAAAGGGACAGGGCAAGGACAAAAGGCTGAAGAAACAAAGCCGCTTTGTGACTCCATAGACCTAAGGAATAAAACAGGCCAAACTAAGAAGAGCTATTATAAGTGAAAAATGTGAAACTTACAGACACTTTGTTGCAAACTTGGTCTTTAGACGGGATGGGCTTAAAGCCCACCATTTCATATCAAGCCTCAATAATGAAAGAAATAGCAGTAAGAGCCGATACTGGTAAAAATAAAACTTCTAGCATCCACAAAGGATGTTGTCACTGCACTAAACAAACACTTTGCAGCATTGATCCATTTAACAATTAGTACAGAGGAAAAGAGAAATAAAAAACATACCCCCTTCACCTGCCCAACTGCCTATCAGAGCTCTCTTTTTAATAACACATTCAGTCTATATGAACTGGAGCTCACCATTCAGTCGTTAAAGGAAGGCAAATCAGCAGACTTTTTGAAGAATCTTGGAAATAGCGCTCAAAAAACCTTGCTTAAACTACTAAATCTCTCATGGGAACATCACATTCTCAAACAATGGAAGAAAGCAGAGATTGTCGCTATCCACAAGAAGGGAAAGCCAGCTAACATCCTTACCAATTTTAGACCGATCTCACTTACAAGTTTGGTCTTTAAAACAGCTGAGAAAATGGTAGACATGAGACTGTGTCGGCACCTGGAAGGTATTGAAGCCGTCTCAGATTACTCGGCTGGCTTCCGACAACATCGTTCTACTGTCAACCAAAATGTCAAACTAACTCAATCGGTAAAAGATGGGTTTCACCATAAACAATCCACTCTTGGAGTATTTATCAACCTAAAAGCAGTGTATGAGAAAGTATGGACATCTATGCTGCTCCACAAGCTCATTCGACTGCATATGACTGGTAATATGTACAAGTGGATAAAGCATTTCCTACTCGAAAGATAAATCTGAACCAGGTACCAAAATAATGTATCAAAGTACAAGAAAGTCTGTCTTGGGCTACTACAAGGGGCAGTGCTTAATTGTTTGCTTTACAACATTATGATCGACATACAGCACACCATTAAAAGCATACCCGGTGTTAACAGCCTCCTTTATGCTGATGACATTCCAGGATTGGAAAAAACCTTGAATAATGTGTTGGCTAATGTCTCGGAGTGGTGCAAATGTAATAAGAAGGAGGCAAATACCAAAAAAAAAACAGTGTTTCAATTGTTCACATTGTCCACCAGACAATGCAATTTGAAACTTACTTAAATGGAATAGAGCTGAAAAAAAACAAAGGTTGTCAAGTACTTAGGCGTTAACTTTAACAACAGACTTAGTTCGTCCAAGCAAATAAAAAACTGCAATTGAAAAAGCTCAAAAGAGAAATAGCTCCCTAAAGAGACTAGCAACTACGAAGTGGGGAGCAAGGCAGGATGTGATGGCGACAGCCTATAAAACCTAGCCCAGATATGGAATATGCTTCTGAAGGCATCGCTCTCTCTTCCAATATTAACTTAAGGAAATTAGAGATTGTCCAGAACAACGAACTGCAAAAATAACTGGTGGAGCAACATCAACACCAATATCAGCAATGTAAATGCAATCAGAGGTAGAGCATCTACAAAGACGCAGGGAGAAATCAGTACTTAACTTCTAAGAGAGGGCAAAGAGAATCAAGTACAGACCCTGGGAGAAATATAAACTTGCGACATTGTGACTTGAGACACAAATATCATTACTCATTTATACCGGATAACTTAGAATTAAATACAATCTGAAACTGGGGCAAGCATCTAAATTCCTAACCTGTCATACGGTTTCCCTTCATTACCTGAGAGAAAAGTGTTGCTTCTAAATAACAAAGACTCCAAGGCTATTAGTGATCCCCACATCCTAAAGGCTGCTGCTTTGGAAATGATTATGGATCTATACAGCAAAGACAACTGGATCCATGTATACACTGATGGATCAATGGCAAAACATGCCTCTGGTGCTGGCTTTTACAGCAACCACTTCAGGCCTGTAGAAATTAATGCCAACAACTTTGATGGTGAGAATGCGGCTATAGTACAAACTTCAGAAAAACTTTGTTCAATCTCTGGAAAGTCTGCAAGAGCTGTGTTCTTTGTGGATTCACAGGCCGCTATAATTGCACTAAATAGAATTACCTCTACAGATTGTGAGCAAACAATGAATGGACGAAAGGCCCTGGTAGGCATGATTGAAGAAAGGTGGTACATTGGGCCCCAATGGCTCAAGCCATGTAGGCATTGAGGGAAATGAATACCTCAAACCAGGTAGCGAAAAAAGGTGACACCTTGCCATAGCCTGATCTCAACCTGCCATAATCCTATATCTCAATTGACGGCAAGAAGCCTGACTAAATCTATTATCAATGAAAAAACAAAGGAAACAAAAAAAAATAAGTACTGGAAAGATATGGCGCACAGAGTGCACCACCTACAGTGGAAGCTGTTGTCAGATTCAGACCCTGAATGCTTCGGCCCATGACTATCTGCAAGACCACCTATGAAATACGATTAGCAGCGTCAGATATTTGCCCTCTGTGTGTCAGATAGATGAACCAGAATTGCACAGCTTTGCAAGATGTGGAAGAAAGAGGTCAGCATTGTCTCTGCTGGGAGGATAGGCCGAGAATGGCAGAGATGCCAATATCTAGCATTGGATAAAGTAAAGTAAGTAAGTAGTATTGTTACAAAAGTGGCATAGTACAACACAATTGTAAATAAATCGAGAAATAAGCCTAATTTTTTGCGAATTCCTGAAGTTGTTGCTAACATTGTAGCTTGCATATAAGTATAAGTCGACTCGGCATTGGTTACAGCAAGTTGGTGTGTCGTACAGATCTTGCTAAAGAGTTCTACACACTTTATAACTGAAACCTTAATGAATCAGTGCTGTTTATGAACTTTTGCCATCAGATAAAGGTAATTGAGTGACATACTGTAGATCAGGGGTCCTCACTAGAAATACTTTGAGAGCCAAAAATTTTGCATAAAATTTTCCTGAGGGCCGCAAGTACAAGAGGCACTAAATAACTGACAAAGAATATGATTATAACATACGTTTATTACATTACCAACATAAATAAACTGTTTTGCGCATAAAAAAGTTTGAAAATGTCTTTTTTTCTACTTAGTTAATTCTTTGAAGTTGATGGGCGAAATCTTTCACAGTCCTCTAATATGGCATCTATGTTGGCAGGTTGGGAAGAAACTGAAATTCTTAAAATGTTCTTAACTCTCTCACTGTTAGCCTACATCTGTACTTGTTTTTTACAAACTTCAGCTTACTGAATGTAGATTCACAGACATAAGTAGATGAAAACACACACAATATTTCCTGAGCACATTCAAGTAAGTTAGGAAATTTGTCCTTTTCAACAACCCTCCAAAACTCATAGTGAGCTTTATTCTTCATCTTTTCTTCAAAAATACTTTTGAGTTCCGTATCGTTCTGAAGATAGATTAATTCATTTTCAAATCCCTAGCTTCATATCCAAAGACAGAAAGATGAGCTACATTAGCTGGTTTCATTGCCCATGGATTTTCTACCAAGCGAAATGGTTCCTGATACTTCCTGAAGTCACTAAACCTCTGAGAGATTTCTTCCTTCAGGTCTTTCAACAGTTTTAGTAAATCGGAAACATTTTGACTTTCATCAGGATTTTCATCAAACAGTGTTTTAACTGAAGGGAAGCTGGAATAATCACTGTTTGGTAGTTCTTCAATACACATATTGAGTTTCTGTTCCTGTGCAAATACGATACTCATCATCTTAGTTACAATGTTATTATAGTCTCCTTGCAATTTAGTCAGCGTTTCATTCATATTTCATTGTGTCAGTAAGAAATGCTACTTTAAGCCACCAACTAAAACTATAACCTTCAGGGTACTCTTTGTTCTTTGTAGCCAAAATAAAATAATCTCATGTCGAATGCTGAAGAAACGTTCTAAAACTTTACCCTTACTCAGCCATCTAACTTCTGTGTGGCAAAGCACATCCCCGTGTTGCGAAATAAGTTCTTTCAAAAACTCTTGAAAAGTTCTGTGGTTCAGTTCATTTGATCTTATGAAATTCACGATCTTAACAACGTCTTTCATAATACAGCTGAAATTTTCACCAAATTTAATAGCTAAGCTTTCTTGATGAATTATACAGTGAAAACTCAATAAGTTTTCATTTCCCAAATGGTTTTTCAACAACTGAACAAATCCTACATTTCGTCCTAACATTGATGGGCAACCATCAGTACACACAGAAATAACTTTTTTCAAATCAATGCCACGCTCGTTAAAAAAACTTGCTATTGCGTTCAAAAAATCAACACCTCGAGTCTGTCCAGTCATGGGAAGCATGCCCAAAAATTCTTCTTTGATAACACAATCTTTGGATATATACTTCACGAACAACAGTAATTGAGAAATTGAGGTTATATCTGTGGATGAATCGAGCGCAAGACTAAAATATTTGCTTTGCTGCAGTTCATCAGTAAGATTAAGTGCAATATTTGCTGCTAAGTCTTGCGACCGTCTCATGCACGTTGAGTCAGACAACTGAACTTTGGAAACTTCTTCAAATATTTGTTTACTGTTAGAAAATTGTGAAAACAAAGTTTTGCAAACTGTGACAACACATTCTTTTACAATTTCTGCATCAGAAAACTGTTTCATCTTTTGAGCTAAAATTTGCGTTGAGTTGCGGTGTTGCCGATACTATTGCTTGCTAAACGTCAGTAAAGCCCGAGGCAAAGATACAGCGGGCGGGGTTTTTAACTTCAGTAATTTGAGTAATTAATTAAGTTTAGTAAAACAACGACAGATTTTCAAAACACTCAGTAAATAAATATAATATTTATTTAAGTTATAAAATATTTTGACTTCAATCTTAATCATCCAAGGGCCGCAAAAAATCGTCCCGAGGGCCGCATGCGGCCCGCGGGCCAGGTAGTGAGGATGCCTGCTGTAGATGGTTACTTAAAAATATAGTTGACAGTGAAATGGATCCATTTCTTTTCTACTCTTCTGATGAAGCATGGTTTCTTGTGTCAGGTTATGTTAAAATGGATGAATTTGGTCTGCCATATATTCGGATGCCATTCTTTAATTGCCACTAAATGACATGAAAATACAGATTTTTGATCAATTTAATAATCAACTTGCACCACACAAAATTACATATTCTTTTTTCCAACCAGACTTGTCACACATCTCGCAGATCACTGGCTTGTTTGTGTAATGTTTTTACCGATGAGAAGACTATCTCTTCTGACTTATGGCCACAGCAATCACTGGATTTGTCCCTTGCGATTATTACTTATGGGAGAAATTATAAAATAGAGTATACGCCAGCAATCCAAAAACCATTGATGACTTAAAGATCTCGACCACAAACGTCATATGCACTATTACAGCTTCTGAACTCCAGTATTTCAGAATATACAAATCAGTATATGCCATTGAATTCTGTTAACATAAATTGGAAATAGTGATGTAAAAACTAAGAAATTCATGAATTTTAATTTTTGCCAAAAATATATTTTAAAAATATTCATTATTTTAATAAATTTTTACAACTCCAATTTGCATGTTGAAACCTTCATTACAGATATAGTAGAAGCCTAGAGAAAATTACATTGTTTTAGCCAAAATCCTAACTAGATTTTTCATACCCATCCCTCAACTCTACCAACGAAAATACCCAAGAAAAGTCAGAGTATCTTAAAAATATAGTAAGTTATTTTAACAGACATAAAATGTTAATATTGTTATATTTAATTTAAAATTTTGTATATATTATTAGATATGAGTTGCTGAAAACTGAAGGCTTGATATTTGATGGAGAAGATTTAGACAAACAGCTGAATGAGTTCTACAAAGCACCACCAGATACATTAATACCCTTTGAAAACATTCATTTACAATATGCAGAAATTGAACTTAAAGCAGCTTCAGATAGAGTAGATATGTTAAAAAAATTGCATGAAGAATTATTGTAAGTAACTTCTATAATTATGTTTTTATATTTTTAAAACTTAGACAATGTAACTCATATAGATTAACCGAAAGAAACCTGATATCTTTTGAATGAGTACTACTCAGTAGGTGGGATTTAAATACACTGTATTAGCCATTATTGTCTACATTAAAAACATTGGTAACACAGGAGACTTGGTCAGTGACATAAGCTTTTTTATAGAACATATTTATTAAAGTGTTTCAGGTAGCTTTTCTATTTAATGATTAATTGTTGTGGTATTATATTGTACTTTAAAGAATAAATTATGAGAATAAAAGATATTGTTTTGGTAGTTTTCTACATCAGTCTGTCCCTATTGTCCTTGTAAAGCAATTATAAAAACATTAACCATCTTATTTATATGCAAACAGTTTTATTGTTTGTATTTATTACATGAATAATTATTTATAAAGTGTACAAATATCAAGAGCACAGTGGTGCAATATATTACAATGAAAATATTGGAAAGAATCCCAATACCACAAAAATAAGAAAAAAATAAATAAATAAAACAAGTTAGTTAATGTTAAACCCTTATGTACATTTCTATGGCCATGTCTTAATCATCAGAGGGTATTATTACAACCTAGCAAACAAGAAGTTACAAACTAGAGTGAACTTGTTTTCTAGATTGTAATTTTATAATAAGACCCTCTGATGATGTCATGGTCGTTGAATTGTACATAAGGGTTTAATCTTAAGTAACTTGTTTTATTTGTCATTTTTAATTATTTTTGTGGTATTTAACTTCTTTCCAATATTTACATTGTAATTTATAAAATGGAAAAAAAAATCATTTCCTATATTTTCATATTCTCAAAATATAGCAACAAACCTATGAAATTGTGCTACATTCTCGACATATTAACTAATACTGGAACGAAAGCAGTATTCTCTGAGCTCTATAAATTATACTATTAAATATTGCAATTTAACACTTTCAAGATGGCGACCATATTGGAAAACTTATCAAACTACTGACGGTTTTTTCATGAACTTCCACATTTCACGGCATTGTCTTATCTCAAAATCTATACTTAAATGCTTAGTTATAAATGGTAAAAATAGTAAAAAAAAAGTAAACACTATTTAATTGTAAAAATCGGGAGCGTGCCGCTGCGCTTGCCGTCCCTGGCAGTAGAATTTTTTAAATTCTATGCGGGTTGGATAGCTAGTTGTTGCATTTAATTATCGTGTCCATGGTTTTCATCTCATTAGTTTTATCTCTACCATATATACGATTATTGGGGACATTAAAACAGTGTACTAGGCATTAAAATGTTTTTTTTTTCGGGTCACAATAAAAAAGAAAGGATATTTACTAATACAAATGATAAAATACTATGTGATGAATATTAAAACTCAATAATAAAGACAGAGAAAAAAAGATAATTTACATAAAAATCTAAAGTAAACTATAATATACTACATACTAAAATTAACCACTCAAAATGTTAGTTTCTGCTTGTGTCATGTGTTTCACAAAGCGATAGATGTTGATAATGTAAACGCTGGCATAGATAATGCTTATCACATCCTAGATTATTTTTAGCCGAGATTAACTGACACTTGTTTAAAAGTGATGACACGCTAGGTTTTCGGATGTCCTAGCATTTTGTCATTGATTCTTATTTACAGTAGTCGTTTCCCACCTCGACTCGGTTTCCCACCTGTACATTCACTCTAATATACAGTTATCGTTTATTCTTGCGTTATTTCAGAAAGCATAGTTTATTTTTATGATTGTTGTTTTTACCAGAATTTGTGGAGCATTGAGTGGTTAAAACAAAACAAGCATTAAAATAACTGTATAAAACAACTATAGCTTAATGTTTAACACAAATAAATAAAACCTCTATACCACAAATTACTTTTTTCTTTTATTTAAAACCTTATGTACATTTCTATTGCATAGCAATCATCTTCAGAGGTAGTTTGCAATAAAACTGTAAATTATTGTAATTAAATTATATATACAATTATATTTTTATTGTAAATTACCTCTGAGGATGATTGCTATGCAATCGAAATATACGTAAGATTTTAAATAAAAGAAAAAAGTCATTTGTGATATAGAGGTTTTATTCATTTGTGTTAAACATTAAAATATAAAAATGAAACCAAATTAAATCTGTTCATGAAACTCCCTGAAGCATTGTTGAATGCAAAGGGGAGGCTCCTCGGGGTAGTGAAAAGATGTTTCAGTTCTTTTGTTTTTATGTAAATAATCCCTTCACCTCTTCCGAGTTTTCCTATTTGATCCTTCAGGGGCCAGGAAAATTTCAGAAAAATGTTTATTTACGTATTTCTGTCGGGGTCTCTTAAGAGGTCGGGTAGACGAAGGGGACCAATAGTTGAATCTCAAAAAGTTAACTTGGAATAGTCGGATTTCAAAATGAAACTAGAGGAGTTTTGACTAAACTGGGAGTGAGCATGCCGGTGCGCTCGCTATCCCTCAGAAGAGAAGAGAGAAGTGCACCGGCATGCTCTCAGTGGCTCGCAAGGGAACCCAGAGCGTGCCGGTATGCTAGGCGTGCTGAATGCGTTAAGGATGTAAAATGTTGCTGAAATTTAAAATGGTTCATTTAAAATAAAATACATAAGATTTCTATGTAAGTCAAACTCATTTTTTGGGTTGTTTCAATAATTTAGGACATCTAAAATAGTTAATCTGCTATAAGTCTTTGATTTCATGAGTTATTTGATTTAACTATAAACACTTGTAAATATGTTACACTTGCTTATTAGTAGCATTTACTTTTACAATTGTTGAGGACAGTCATTTTGGGAGATGTGTCCCATTGTCAACTCAGACCTTAAGTGACCTCAAGGTTGTTGTAGGTTAAGGGGGGGGGGGGGATATTATGATGGGGATGTAAGTTATGTATGTGAAAAGTGTATGTGAGTTAAAATGTAATTGGGTGTTGAATATGTGTGTAGGGTGTAGTTTAAATTGTTTGTATATCTCATATTGTTTGGTTGTGTATCGTTGTTTATTTTTATTTTGTTTGTGAAGAAGAATTTGTAGGTTAGATGTTATGTTTGTGTAGTTTTGGTTTGGGGATATGAGATGTTTGGCGAAGTTTGATTGGGTGTTTAAGTTTATTAGTGCTTTTATGGGTTCTTGGTAGCATCTGTTAAATGACCTACCTGTCTTCCTATGTACAAACTGCAAGTTAGTTTGTAAACACCACTGGAGATGTATATGTCGTTGATTATCTTGTTGGGTTTAAATTGTTTATTGAGAGTATTGTGTCTGTTGTAGGCTATTCTGTAATAGTATTTTTGAAGTGTGTTGGTTAGTTTGTGGGTTTTGGGTGATCTGTATGGTATTGTTAAGTATTTATGGGTTTATCGTGTTGTGTATTTGTAGTTGGGTTATTGAGTTAATTTTTTTGGCGGTTGTATAGTTTGTCAATCTTTGTTGTGAATTCATTGGTTTAAGCTATATGTTTTATGGTGTTTAATTCTTGGTAGTGTTCTAATTTGTCAAACGTTGTTTTAAGCAGGCAATATATCATGGTGTTGTAACCAACTAGTTTATGTTAGTGTGGGGGGTTTAAAGAGTTGTGAATGGTAGTATTGGTGTTTTGGGGTTTTCGGTATATGTTGAATTTATGTATTTGTTTGTCTGTATGTGTAAATGAACAGTCCAAGAAATTAAGAGAGTTGTTTTGTTCTGTATTGATGGTGTATGTTAGTTTTGGGTGTATGGAATTGAGATGTTTTAAAAATATGTGTGCTTGGGATTTATTCCCTTTGTATAAAGTGATAATGTCATCAACATACCTGCACCAGTAAATGATGTCTGATTATTTGTGTTATGTAAAATGTGGTTTTGTTCAATGTTGTGTATGAATGTTTCCACCTATAGGGAATCTCATAGCTAGGCAATCTTTTTGAGTGTAGATAGTGTTATTTTTTTGGGTGTAGGTAAAGTAATTTTAAGATGTGAATAATTTTATTAGGTTGATATGTGGTGTATTTGTGACTATAAGCATATTTTTGAGGATGTTGATAGTTTCTGAATTGGTATATCAAAGGAGATTTAAAGTGGGGAATATTTAGGGTTTTTTTTGTCGATTAATGTAGGCTATTTTTTATGGAACAATAGTTATTAAATTGTATGTAGTTTTGGGCAGTTCTATCAAGATTTTTTAGCTAGAAGATGAGAAGGGGTGCTAGTGGGGTTAATTAATGGACGTATAGGGATGTCTGTTTTGTAAAGTTTGGGGAGGGTGTTTAGTTTAGAAACTATTAGTTTAATTTGTTTTAGGTGCTTTTGTGTAATGTGGGATTATGAGTTTTCTGTATTTGATTGCTTCTTTAATTTGAGTGATGTATTTTGTTCTTGGGTCATCTTTTAGTAACGTGATCTTGCTATTTTGAATAAAATCGAGTATTTTTTTTGACGTCATTATTGTTAATTATTACCATTATGTAGCCTTCAACAGGTTTGGTTATGGTTAGGATTTGTTTTTTTTTCAATTTATTTTTGATAGAGAGCTTAATTTGGACTATTTTGTGTTTTATTTGTTGTCTAATTGCATCTTATTGTTCTATTGATGTGTTATGTTGGATTGTGTTTTCAAGATCTAATATTAGTGTTCTGGTGAAATTTTAGGCGTATTCAGGTGTGATGTTGTGTTTTAAGCCTTTGTTTAGTAGTTTTAATTAATTTGCTGAAAATGTTATATTGGTGAGTTTACTGTTCTAGGGTGAAGAGCGTGTGTGGTATTAGTAATCTGTGTTGGGTTTTATGTGTTTTTTTAAAGGTTATGTTTTTTTTTGTTATGTTTTGATTTTTGTTTGTTTTTTGTGTCTGTAATTAATGTGTTGGTGAAATTTACTACTTCTAGCAGTTCCATATATTGTAGTTCTATTGTAAGCTGTTGGTATAAGTGATAAGCAATTTTGTTGCGATTGTTCTTCTGTTTCTATAACAGTTTGATGGTGTTTTTAATGTAGTGTTTCTGCTTGGTATGTGGTGTTTTTGGCTGCCGCATTACTCTTTTTAATGTGTATTTTGTATTATGTATAATTTTATATTTTAGGCACTATATATTGAAGAAAAAGTAGAAGAAAAGTTTTGTTGATTCCATGATATAACATCCACCATGATATATCGCCTGTTAATAACACCGTTAGACAAAGTAGAACACTACAAAGAATTAAACACCATAAAGCTCAAACCAATGGATGCAACACAATAATGATTGACAAACTATACAACTGCCAAAAAAATTAACTCAATAACCCAACTACAAATACACAACACGATAAACCCATAAATACTTAACAATACCATACAGATCACCCAAAACTAACAAACTAACCAACACACTTCATAAATACAATTACAGAACAATTTACTTCATACACAACACTCTCAACAAACAATTTAAACCCAACAAGATGATCAATGACATACACAACTCCTCTGGTGTTTACAAACTAATTTGCAGTTCGTGCCCCAGTTTTTACATAGGCCAGACAGGGATTTCATTTTACACACGCTACCAAGAACACATAAAAGCATGAACAAACAAAAACACCCAATCAAACTTTGTCGGATATCTCATATCCACAAACCATAACTACACAAACATAATATCTAACCAACAAATTCTTTGCAAACAAAACAAAAATAACCAACAATACATAACCGAACAATATGAGATATAGAAACAATTTAAACTACACCCTACACACATATTCAACTCCCAATTACATTATAACTCACATACACTTTTCAACATCATAACTCCTAATACTCACAAAAATACACCTACTCACATACACTTTTCAACATCATAACTCCTAATACTCACAAAAATACACCTACATCCCCACCCTGATATCCCCTCCCCCTAACCTACAAAAACCTTGAGGTCTGTTACGGTCTAAATTGTTAATGAGACACATATCCCGAAACGGCCGTCCTCAACAAGTGTTTATAATTAAAAACTAGTACCTCACATGAAGATGGAATCAACAAATATTATTTGATTTCATGAGTGATCTTATTAATTTATGTTTACGGTCAATTACACTTGAAAACGAAATTTTAACTTATCTTAATATAAAGTGAAAGTATCAAATGTCTGTGCCTAGCCCTCCTATTAATAAAAGTACACAGATAATTAGTATTTTATAACATGCCATGGTCCAACAAAACATTAACATGATTCATTTTATTTTTTAGTTAGTCATTGTATCAATGTAAGATTTGTGTAGAAGTGACAGTTATCATCAATTGTGAGGGTCTACTGTGGGGACTATTCTGGGTATTATTGTAAACAGATAGTACTAATTTTTACAGGTGTTTGAATAAAGAGTTAGCTATGTGACAAAAACAAAAGATTTACCTGCGCACAATAGTGGAGGCAAACATCTGTTGATGTTACTAGAAATCTCTTTAGTGGGATTCGAAGTGTTGTCGCTAACATATCATGTTGATATAAATGAAAGTTGTAAGTGTCTGTTCCTAGTCCTCTTATCCTTAATATTAGTACAAATATAAATAGAGTTAATTTACCAATGAACGATAGTGTATTTGATAATACAAAATAAAATAACTTTCTTATTTCCCAAACATTTAAATTTTGAATAGAACAAGAACAAGTAAGATTTTACAAAAACGTTATCTTATATACTTGTATTATTAAATAAAATGTTTTAGCATTATAGATATATTTTTGCTAATTACAGACAGGATGGAAAGAAGATAACAGAAGAATTAATTAACGCTCAATCATGCCTGGAATCTGCTAATAAAACATTGGATGAAAATATTAAAAATGTCTTTACATTGAATAAACAATATTTTCAGCAGTTAGAAAAAGTTGTGAAACAATCATCTGAAGCTCAGGATAACTTATTACAACTTGTAAGTCCTTAAATTCATAAAAAAAATATATATTATAATTCTTATATTTTAGGTTATTTTTGTAATCATTATCAGTTATCTCTCGTTTTAAAATTTAACCAGGTAGAAATCTTTCTTTGACCACAGTAGAGGATGTGTTTAAATGAAGTAAGTTACCCTACCTACTTGGTTGTGTAGTCAGGAGCACAGAAAGATTGTTGCCAATATTCCTAGTATCAGGAGATCATTATATAATTTCATTATCTCTATATCTGTTCTTACACCCTCATCTGATTTTACACAAGGTTTTTAGAAGTACTGTGACTTCAGTACACTTCAAGTATGTACTCATTTCTTGATCCTTTCTTTATGTCAGATTGGGTTTTATGTACATAACTATTTCTTGAAGAAGACAATTTTTTAAAATCATATTTGGATTTCATCTTTGGTTTTCAAACAGTATGGTTGGTCATTTTGCAGTCTAGGTCATGGATACTAGGAGGTTTAAAATTCAATACAAACTTGAGTTTGAATATATTACAGGTTATAAAATTCGACTTGATCATAAGACCTGAAATAAGATCTGAAGACATCTAAAAAAAAAAAAAAACTAGTGGGTAAAACACATTTTAAAAATAAATCGTCCAAATTCCACTATGAAATTTATCACGCACCATTTTGAGTTAAATGCCAAGCAAACAAAGCATTCATAACGTTGCTAGGAATTGTTATACCAAATAGAACTTAATGTGAAATTTGAATTTTATATAAGTTAGTTGTGTAATATTGCTACAATAATACAGTAGTCCTTCGCTCTTCATGGATTTGGTATTTGCAGTTCCGCTTATTCGGGGTTGGCAAAATTACCATACATCCCACTAATATGTATCGTATTACAAAAAAAAGACAAGAAAAATAGTATAGTTACTATGTAGGTAGTAGGATAATGTGTTCTTGTCTTATTTATTTTATACAGAACTGTAGTTTTTTTTATCACAAAGAAATCTGATTATTCTCCAAACGTCCATTATACTGTACACTACTAGGCCTACTACTCAGAAGATTAGCATTTCTTATTTATAAGGATGAAACTGGACTGTTTTGGAAAAGAATTTCTTTGTCTGTTGTATTGTAGGGCTAGTGGGCTGATGTCTCAATAGCACATGGAATTTATAGTGAAGAATATAAACCCTTTAACAGTGAAGATCTCGACAATCTTTTGCAAAATGCGAACCAAGATTTGATGGAATAAGAGCAGGAAGAACTATTTACCAAGCCTCTGCCTATCTCGTATAACAATGATGAAGAAATCATAAAAATTGTCCGCCGAAGTTGACATTAAAATTTGTTGGTGAAATGTATGTTTAGGGAAACAGTTAGCTCCTTCCTAAAATTGATCCCACTTTAGAATGGACATTAAAATGTAATTGAGAGCTGGAAGAAGCACTATAGCTATATAAAGAAGTGTGTAAAGAAGTAGAAAAAAATCTCACAAAAAGTAACAATTTAAAAAAAAATCAAATTAACAGTCTTTAAAAGATTATTTGTCTAAAATTAGGTGTTTAAGAATTTAGTGGATAGTGTTTAACAATAAAGAATAGATGTGTCTGTGTGTGTGAGCATGTATATTCAAAAGAATTTTCTTGTTTTGGATTGAAGGAAAACCTAAATAATCAATAAAAATATGTACAGTATGTAATTGTTTAGTGCGTAAATATACCATACTGTATTATAAGTGTACAGTATAGCTGTAATTAATGTTTACATTTTTGATGTGGAACATAACCTTTTCCTTCCTGCATACAGTTGGTTTCAGTATTTGCAGTTTCACTATTCGCAGTAAGTTCAGGGAAAGTAACCCCCCACGAGTAACGAGTTCTGAATAACCCCTCCCTGTAATTTTCTCTGTATTGATGTGCCTTATTTCTAAAGAAAAGAGATAATCTCTGTTATAGTAATTAAATATTTTATATCTGTATTATACCAAACTCAATAACTAGGACCACTAAAGAATTAAATAATTAGAAGATTCAGATATTTGAATAAAATACCTAACATAAATTGAATTGTAAATTCATTAGATAATCATAATATAATCTGAAATCAAGGTATACAAAAGATCTGTTGAACATTAGAAAAAAAACATAGGTAGCTCCTAAGCATTGCAGTTAAAATTATTCCAAGCTATTGGATCCTGAATATTATCTAGACTTTTGGCTGAATTAGTTATAAATTTAGCTTTTACAACTTAGCACATATTGAGAGAGCATGCATGAGAGCATTTATTCTTATCTATATAATTGGAAATAGAAATAATTTGTTGAAACCTTTTTTTAGAATGAATACATAATTTTAAAGGAAGAAAAAACCAATACAACATTTTGCTCAACAGATACTTCCATTCAGAGGTCTTTTAACCATTCTTTGAAATCATTAAAGGTAAATAATTTAATTACTTTTTACATTATTTAAGTTTAATTTGTTTAAAACCGTGAATAATTTATTTATACATGTAACTAGTTTAAAGTTCTTGGCTTTTGAATAAGTTTAAGCATTTTGAAAGAAGGATACAAAAGGTAAGGTTTAAGTAGGCTTACATGGTTTAAAAGTACCGATTAAAATTATTTGAAATTAGTTGTTTTAAAAAAATTTGATTATTGAATATAGATTTTTGTAGACACATTTATCTCCACAATACAAGGGTTGTTTTAAAAACAAATAATAATAATAAATATAATATAATTGAGTTTGAGCTAAAATTTTTTGTTTGTAGTTTTGTTAACACTATTTTCAGAAAGTTGTTGAAAAGACCATGAAAAGATAGACTAAATTCATATGTAATACATTATTTTATACAAAACTGTGAAATATCATACGATAAAAAAAAAAAATTAACTTTTACTGCGGTCATATAGAAATTGCAAGCACATAGAAATCATAATTTTTATCCTACATTCACTTATGATGATAAATACAAATAAGTAATATACAATACATAATAAATGTTAAATGGGTAATAAACTTCACAATTTTCTGAAATTTTCAGCTGATTTTTCAAAAACCATTTACTCATCAAAACTTCTACACACAGACACACACACACACACACACACACACACACACACACACACACACACACACACACACATATATATATATATATATATATATATATATATATATTGTTTAAAGTGCATATATGATAATACTAAAATAATAATATTCAATTAGATATAAAAAAGTAAAACTGTAAATAAATCTATTAAATGGCAATGAACAAATGTGACAAGTAGATGGTAAAGATAACCAGCAAAGCACCTTACAGGTTTTTCTTTAATATCTGTCAAGGAATGGGTTATCCTATTTGATGAAGGAAAACTACAAAACCATTGCTGATCAGTAGTTTGGAATTTGAGGTGTACTTTGTTCCAAAAAATTTATTTAAAAAAATAATGTGTTTTATGAAATAATCACTAATTACTAATTATTTATTGGGTTGATTCTGGTAATCTACACATACTTACATTATCTAGATACTCATAATGTAGATACTATGTTTAGAGTAAATTGATGTTCTTCATTGACAAATACTTTAACATTTGTTTATGAGAGGTAAGTAAACAAATTATTAATTGCATCCATTTATTTAATGCAAATAAGTTAATTTGCGAAGGACTAGCCATTTTTAGGTTACGTAGCAGAGAGCAATTGTATCTTTAAAATGTTTGATAAGTATCAGTCACAGGTATAAAATTCATTCTTATAATATTGACAGTGATGAAATTTCGCTGTTGCCTTTACACATCATAATTGCTATACTTTGTATGTTTTTTTTTTTAATTCACTAGACACTCAATATCAACATTAATATTGGATAAACATTTTAAATATAAACAAAATTGTATTTAATCCAATAACATATATTAAGTGCAATATCTGAGATAATGTTTTTTCCCAATAATAATTGTTTTAATGAAGTAAAATATTTTTATAACTTCAAAGTATTCTATCATATGAAACTTCTTTTCAACCAACCATTCTTTCTATTTATTATTATTCGATCTGTTTTCATATGGCTCTCTTTTTTTGATACATATTTTTTTCTTTTCTTGTTGTCTGTATCATTCTCTTCATTTTTCATGTCTCTAATACTATTTACCAACAAAAAGAGAATTCTTATATCTTCTTGATGTCTAAAAACGTGGCATTGTAGATGCTTCCTTATACAGGGTGCAGCAGCATAACTTCCTTTTTTTAAATGCTCGCCATTCAGTTAGTTGATGTCATAGCGGAGCGCTAGTGGTCTCGTTCAAGAGGGGGTACAGTAAAGTTTTGTCCCGACACGTTTCAGTCGCCATCATGCGTTGGAATAGTGAGGAGCGTGCTTTTGCCGTTGAGGCCTACTTTTCAAGCGGATGTTCGGTTATTGCAACACAGCACGCATTTCGGAATCGCTTTAATTTAGCCCCGTTGGCTCCCGTCCCAGACTGCAAATCAATTGTTACATGGGTCACTACATTCAGACAAACTGCAAGTGCGACGAAACGAAGAACTGGAGTCCTTTGGCCCGTTAGATCACCTGAGAACATTGAAGCAGTGAGAGCGTCAATGTTGCGATCACCACGGCGTTCTGAGTGCAAACACGCATCTGCCCTTGGACTATCCGATCGTTCTGTGAGAAAAATTCTTCGTGATGATCTTCATTTTCATCTCTATAAGATGGCGATAGTGCAGGAACTTTCAGAACATGACTTCAATTCTCGGATGAATGCGTGTGAGCTTCTTCTTGATGTCGTTCCTGAGGGTGCTATTGTTTTTTTTAGCGATGAAGCCCATTTTCATTTGTGTGGGTCGATTAACAAACAAAACATGCGCTACTGGGCTGACAACAACCCTCGAGAATTGCATCAAAGGCCTTTGCATTCACCCAAAGTTACAGTGTGGTGTGCAATTTCCTCAGCTGGAATTATTAGTCCCTGGTTTTTTGAGGAAAATGAGGTTACAGTTACAATGAATTCGGACCGGTATGTAAACATGCTACAGAATTTTTTTTTCTCACGGGTAGAAGAGTTGGATTTGGGGGACACTTGGTTCCAACAAGACGGTGCAACAGCACACACTTCAAGAGCATCGACGGCTGTTTTAAGGGAACACTTTCCAGAGTGCCTTATCTCAATTAGAGGCGATTTGGAATGGCTCTCCCGATATGTCCCCTTGTGATTTTTTTCTATGGGATTTTTTGAAATCCCGTGTTTATGTGAACCGTCCAAGAACCCTACAAGATTTGAAGACCAACATCCAAGAAGAAATTGCCAACATAACACCTGCTACGCTAACAAGAGTCATGACAAACGCCTGAAATCGGTTTACGCAATGTATGGAAAATGAGGGACGTCACCTAACAGATTTGATCTTCAAAACAATGTAAATAAAAACTTTAGACATGTACCTACATTATAAAAATAAATAAATATTTTCAGATGCATACAATAGTTTTTATTGAGTTTTTAAAAAAGGAAGTTATGCTGCCGCACCCTGTATATAACACTTCAGATACTGCTCTTTTGTTGCAGGAAATTTCAAGGGTTCAGCATTTATTTTATATTGAAACCAAACTGCTTTCTTTAAATATTTTTTTTGCATTATTTCAAAAATTTTACCCATTAGCCATAATTTTTTTCCATTTCTCTTGAAATAGAAAAAAAATTATCCTGTAATTATGGGTACTTCTCTCACTGTTTCTAACTCTCATAATTCATTACAACCACTACTTAATGTGTTTAAAGCTTTCCTCATTAATTTTTTTCAGATATGGAGATTTGGCTCTTGAACATTCACTTTTTTCTTCCATCTGGTTTGTTCCAGTATCTCTTCTAAAAAACTATGTTCTCATCCTTATTATGCCCATGTGTACAGTATCTTGTTGAAATGACTACTACAATGGAAATACCCCACTTTCAAATAACTTTTAATATTGTTCACATATATATGCCTCTGAGATCAAATATTCATATTAGTGTCCACTTACTTGTCTTCTGCCATTTCCATCTACATTTTTTGTCAGCTTGTAATTGTTTTGGGACATGTAACTGATATGGAGTTTAAAGGATTTGAAGTTTGTTAAATACATATAAGGTTTTTTTTCTATACCAATAGTATATTGTCATAAATGTATACTTATTACTTAATTATACATAACTAACAAACAACTGTTGGATATTTAAGCGTAAAAACAAATAATTGCTGGATTTTTTTATCATCTAAATAAATATACAAATGCAGTTGATTACCATTGATAAACATTCTGTGCTTTCATTAATGTAATATGACTTTATGTTGAAACTGTCAGACTTGATGAACTGTTTGTAGATGAATATACCCAACATTACACTCTCAAGTGCTACGAATATTAACATTAAACCTTTTCCTTACAGTAAATACTGCATTTTAGAGCCCTACACCTACCATAACTTGCTACTTTGTGGGTGCATATTTCAGAACTGTATTAATTCTGTCACGTGCAATTAAAATTGACATGTTTAGGACAAATTCTTGAGTAATATGTCAAAAACAAATTTTATCTAGCATTTAGTAAAGTATATATTTCTTTTTATTTTTGAAACTTTTTTTAGAAGCATTATGTCCCTGAAACAATTATGCAACACAGAAATGTAAATGCTATTAAATATTTACATTATTAAACAATAAACTCGTAAAACATCACTGTTGTGGTTAAACTAAACTGTGGAGGTTATAGCTGGAGAAAATATGCTCTAATGCAAAAGAGCTTGAAACCATATGTGAGCTAGTACTATTTCAGCATTTTACAGAGAGAATAAAATTATTTTTTAACAATTCTATTACAAATACAGAATTACTATTTGTCCACTATAGTGGCCATTTGTCCTGGGTAAAAGGAACTGCATAAGACCATCCAAGAGGGAATAGAGGGGAGAATATCCCATTCAACCATAGAGGAATACCTTTGAATTCCATTCCGAGTGCAAAGTGTTAGCCATTGTAATCAGTGTATTCTTGCTCCCTTTTTCCATTATCATTTTGAATTCTTCTGCTAACCTGTTTTTATTTCTTTTAATCCAATGTTCCTTATTCTCTGTTTGATTTTTATTCTTCCATTTCTTGTTTGAGTATCTTATCCTGAAAACTATTTTATTTTGTTTACTTTTTTGTAATTTAGTTTTATGAAGTACAAAAAACCCTTGGATAACATGCAAAAATCCAATAACTCCTTTCCTTTTTTATTCCCAATTTATATGTAATTTTATATAACAGTTTGAAGCTTGGTTAGAAGTTATATTGTCTTTTGTTTTAAGTTATGTAGTGTTATATCTTGTAACTAATTGTTTGTTTTTTTTTTTTTTATAGCAAGAAAAATATTTATTCCAAATGAATTTTCGTAAATTTGAACATCTAAATGAATTATTTCTGGAAGATCTTAATTCACTAGTTGAAAAACAGTTTGATAAGGTATATAAGAGTTTTATCAAATAACAATTTGGTAAGGTATATAAGAATTCTATTATTTTATCAAATAATAACAGTTCTTTATGTCACATATTACTAGTTCTTTCATGCAATCAAGTTCAGATGATGCTCATCTTCAACAATTTGACAGCAATATTCAATAAAAACAATTTGGTAGTAAAGTCGAATATCTATCTTACAAAAATTAACCAGATAAAATCTGTCAATGACATGACATAAATTGAGCATTGTGAATTTCATCTTTTCTTAGCATTGTCAAATTATTATTTGTGGCTACATTTCGTACAGTGTGTTTATTGCTCTGGCAAATGGAGGATCTCCAAAACATGGCAGCTTATAATAATTTGACATTGCTAGGTAACCCAGTAGTCATAGTCATGCACAATTTAAAAATAATGAACTTTTCAAAATTATCATATATTATAACGACTTAACGTAAGTAGAAGAATAAAGAATATTAACACTTTGAAGACTAGTCTCTTAATAAGGACCTTTCTATATCTGCCTGGATGATTTTAGTTAAAATATAAAAGATTCTTGAATTATAATAAAATATCATATTTACAACATATTATACATGTTTTTAAAAAGAATGAAACAAGGTTTTGTGAAATATCTACTTATGAATAGATTAGGGGCCATCCCTAAATTACGTAATGCCGCAAAGGGGGGGGGGATTATGTCTATTGTTACACATCATTACGGAAGGAGGAGGATGTATGCAGTAGCGTTATGTAACTTAAAATTTTTGTTTTGACTACATTAAAATCTCTTTATTTAATAGATAAACCGCTCCCATTTAAACTTATGAGTAAGTAAAATGTACCTAATTTTAATAATGAACTCAAATAAAATCTATTTACAATAAAAAATATGTAATTAAAGTGCTCTATTAAACTTCCTATTTATGAGGATTATTGGAGAAAAAATTGTGAGGAACTCCCTTAACTCGAGCGCAGTATCGCCATAGTACGACAATCAGCCAGCGTGTACAGACATGTACCACGGTCTCCATGTATCAGCTAAAGCACCAATTGTTACTTATCAGTAACAGTTTTTAACGAAACAATATTTTTTAAAATTTGATGGCAACATCTTTTCAGGCCAAACCAGTGAACTCAGAAGTACACCAAAACTTGGTCACACTCGGTCATGACTCATCATGAGAGGTACAAAATTTTTATTGTGCCATACTGCGCATGATCGAGTTTGATGGACTACTGAGTTCCCTGGCCGGAATACGTCATAAAACTAGATTTTGAAAGTAAGTTTTTAAAATTTGTAGTATTTGTAAACAATGTGTGGAGTTTGATCTATTTTAAAATTAGGCTTATTATGTATACATATCTTTTCTGAAGCTAGCAGGACCAGTATTGTCTGTCGCTGACTACTCCGTGGGAAGATAATAGACTTTAAGCAATGTTTCAAATGGGTTGATCACTCTGCTTAAAAATTCATTTGTCACGTTTTTATAAAATATTATTTTTAAGTTATGTTTAAATTATTGACTTTAAATTCTTGCATTTAAATTCATTTGTCACATTTTAATAAAACAATATTATAATTTGTGCTTAAATTAATATTGTCTTGACTTTATACATAACCTAAAGTTTATTTTGATTTTATGATTTCTGTTTATTTTCCGGTACCAAAGAGGTCACAAATTTTTTTTTAATGTTTATTATTCCTGTTTTATTTATTTTTTAAATTACTAAATTCTTTTATTTAACAAATTTTTTTATTTATAATCATATAATATTTTTTTTATTTATAATTATGTTATTACCATAATATTTATTGGCACGATTGATGATCTTCTTTATTGGATTAGAAATTCAGGTTTCAAAACAATGAACTCAGTAAAGAAGGAGGACAAGACAACGTTACATAATTATGGGGGGGGGACGGTTGGTACTACCGTTACCGGTACATTACGGAGAAGGAGTTGGTTTTAAATCATCCATTTTAGCATTACGTAATTTTGGGATGGCCTCTTAATTATATACAGATGGAATTATGGTTCTTTGAAAAATGTATTAACAAATCAAATAAATAAAGTAACAACACTGTACATCACTCCTCTTCACTACACATATTTTACATTAGAATGAAAATAAATATTACATGTTAATATGCTTTTAAAATGAAAGGTAAAAGAAAATGCTCTTTTTCTGAATCCAATTCTAAAATCGGGTCATCTACATTTTCATTCAGTCGAAACTCGGTGTACATCTGTTTCGCTGTCACTGTCCAGAAACAACACATCCTGTATTGAATAACTTCCTAAAGTTTATTTATTCATTATAAATATAACACAATATTACTAAAAATAAAACTAAATAACTGAAAGATAAGATTTAAAGCAAAAATAACAAACTCAAAATGTAAACAACTCTCACTAACAAAACATGCACTATCTGACCACAAATAAACATTTGTCAAACAACTGTCTACTAGCTCTCCGTCGCCGCACTTCACAAATTCAGTTTTTATTCATAAAAGCAACTCTGATTAGCTCTAAGTTGGACATATAAAGTAGAATAACCAATATAAAGAATGATATCAATGAAACTTAGAATACACAGCAATTATGTTGCTATAGATATAAATACAGGATCTTGAGCTACACACGTGTCAGCAGCAAGTTAAGCTATTGGCATAGCTATATTAATGGTTCTAACAATATCTCCCTGCATGACTCTAACTAACAGCATGTTGAGTTATTGGCCTATCTGATTCATTGCTCTAATAATACATGTCTGTTCATTCGTTCCGATGTTTAGACTACCAGAAATTAAGTATATAAATGTACTGGGCAGAATTTACATTGGAGCTGAAATGATGTTTTTAATGTGCAAGTATGGTGATCCTGGATTCTGAAATCTATTTTTGTTGTTACTCCAAATTATTTAAGTGAACTATGTAAACTATTTGCAAAGTGCAAATTATTTAAACTATGTAAATATTCTGGTTGGTTTATATGGAAACTATTTGTTGGTAGGTGTCTTATATCAAAATCTGTTGCAAGAGAAAGCCTCATGGATTTTTTTAAAGTGGACTTCTGCTTGAGACAAATTTTTGGTGGATCAGTGAAAAACGTTTTAGTGGTCTTTGAAAGAATCTTGAAACAATCTACAATATATTTTGTCAGCTATCACAGACCAGGCTGTTTATCTCCCATTAAATAATGTATTCTGTTTTATTTGTAGTTAAGAGCAATGATAATATTGTGTTAAACTTACTTGATCTTATTTTATATTCTTTTCTTTCGAAGATTGCTCTTGGTAACTTTTTATTCAAGGATATCAGTACTAGAAGAATTTTTTAATAGACTCTTACTATTCCCCATACAATATATCTATAAGGTATACACATCAGTACAAAGTTGAACCCATCCTGTGATATGTTTTAAAATTTTACATCTGTAACAAATATCGGTTTTTTTCTTATGATTGACAAGGCTGCAGTGCATCCGAAATAACATCAATGTTTACATATGTTCATTTTCCTATATTAACAGTTAATGTTATGAAAACGGATGGGATATTCACCTTTATAAAAATGTTAGTCTCCTGTCTATAATCCAAAAAAAAATTCAAATAAGCTTTGAACTTAAGTCTAAGGATATTGTTTTTTAAAAATAACCATTTATTGTCATATTTCAGCCATCAAGAAAAAATGAAAATTTAGAAAATGGAGATTTTACAAATTCTGCCTTCTACATTCCATTTAATGGCATAAAAGTTGATGTTGAAATGGAGTTGAAAAGACTCTCTAAAAGGTATGGCTATATTCGATTTGAAACCTTATTGAATTTTCAAAATATCTTTACAAATTTTCAAAATATTTTGGGTTACAACTCCTCATTTTATAATTATTATAGAATACAATATTATGTTGATTCTACCTTTAATATTTCCCTATGTTCTTTGTAGTTCATTAAAATGTTTGTAAATAGAGGCTGTTTTCACACTGTGTTTGAATTACTCCAAAACCAAATATTGGGCTTTTCAAAGACACCAGTAATTGTACATATACATGTCAAGGGACAAACAAGACAGGTAACCTTCATAATATATTTGGGAGCTAATGTCAATAGTCATTGTAACCCAAAGAAAGAAGTATTTTAAAAAATTGAACGAGAAGGAAAACATGTATTAAGACAAACACATTTTTCACAAGATCAGATTTTAGTCTGAAGTCCAGAGTTTGAATGGTCAGATGTTATGTTTTCTTTGTCTTACTCTATGGATGTAATAGTTTAATAATGGACCCTCAAATAAAATAAACAATATAGGTCTTTGAAATGTATATGTGTTATATATATATATATATATATATATATATATATATATATATATATATATATATATATATATTCTTGATATTTTACGTTATCCATTGTTTTTCCGTTGCACTGACTTTATGAAGTTAATATATTACTATTGTAAGTAATTTTATCCACCATTAAGTGCAATTATTTTACCTTGAGTGATGAGGTCACTTGACCATTGTCGAATCACTGATTACTTTTTCTCAATTTTTCTGGTGCGGATCTTCGGTCCGTCGTGTTGGTAATTGTTGACATCATATACGCTTCCTCTTGAGTCTTGTGTATTATGTTTTTGAATAGTATGTCTTCTGTATATGTTGTTTGCAGATTCATTAAATTGTTGTGTATGTTTTTATGAATGTGGTACTTTTCTAGTGAGTTTAGTTCTATTGGGTTATTATTTATTTCAAGTATGGTTAGGTTATTTTCATAATTTGTTATTTCATGTTTATGTGATATTAGGTGTGCTGCAACATTTGATACTTTTGAATTTTTGGTTTTTGAATGCTCTATAATGTTCTTCAAATCTTATTTTAAATGATCTGGTTGTTTTCCCTATGTAAAATGCGTTACAGTTGTTACATGTAATTTTGTAAATTCCTGATAGGTTATGTTTTTCTGAATTTGTTTTGTGGTTTGTGTTATTAAGATATTTTATTATTGGTTATCACTGGTTATTTTTCTGGTGTCACCAGTCCAAGTGACCAAAAAGTGCCTCATCACACAAGGTAAAATTATTGCACTTATTGGTGGATAAAAGTATTTACAATAGTAATATATCAACTTCATATATATATGTGAAGTTAATATATAACTATTGTAAATAGTTTTATCCACCACTAAGTGCAATTTATATATATATATATATACATATGGATGGTGAAAATTCCATGGATACAAACATCACAAATGATGTGGTATTCCAATGCATAAATATTCAAAAAGAATTGCTAAGCACTATCAAAGAAAGTAAAATGGAATATTCGGGTTACGAAGAGAGAAGCAAAAGATACAAGTTGCTTTGACTTATTTATAGAGGATAAAGTACAGCGTAAAACAAACACTGGAAGACACTAGAACCCATGTTTGATGGGTTTCAAACTGTCAAGTAAACAACCGTTTCAAACCTTTTATGATAAAGTAAGGTTTCACCACTTATAGATATCTTTTGTGCTACAGTGTCCTGAGCTACAATTGCCATTTGGATCATCAACCTTTGGCAGGATATAGGGCAGTAAGAAGAAGAAACATTTTAATTTTAAAAGCTTAATTTGTTTTGTATTAATTTTTACATATTTGAGATATGAAAACAGTACTGTATTTAATTATATTATAATTATTATATTTATAATAAATATGAATCTTATAATTATTCATTTCTTTTTAATACTACAATCATTGTTATTATATTTTTACAAAAATGGCCTAAATCTAAGTTTCACAAAGTTTTTGAAAATTACTATATTACTGTGTATACTTTCTTACTTTTGTGTGCTATGAAACGTAAGCATCACTAGTTGTTTTCCTTTAACAGAGTAACAGATTTGCAGATCATTTTCAATCTGAAATGGAAATTTTTAACTATGTGCCTTTAAAAAAATAACATTTTTTTCAAGAATTATAACACTAAGTTACAGGTATCAAATCCTATTTATACATTTCATTAAATAACCACTGTTTCAGTCTTAATTTAGTTAAACAAGAAAAAGTACTAGGAGAGCTGGATGTCATGGGAGTAAATAAAGCTATTTCACATTTAGAACATCTAAAAAATAATATGTCGTTGAAGATATGGCAGCCAAATATAGGGCAAATGAGGTAAGTTGTATCAATAATTATTTGGTTTGGAATATTGTTTGCTAAATGCAATTGGTCTGTAACAGCTAGCACAGAAATAAATAATGGGGGGCATGGGTACTGTCTTAACATAGCGTCGGTGAATCAAGTTCCGCCATCTTGATAAGGTATCTGGCCAGGAAAACCAGACTTGGTTAGCAACTAAGTTTAATAGTTAGTGCTTCACTCCAACAGAGTTTTAAACCTGTTCCATTGTCAGAAAATAATAAAATTTGGTTTAGTAGTAATATATAATACAGGGGTTTGATTGTAAACAATTTTTAATTTTATAAAATTTTTCTCCTATATTAAAATGACATTGAATTAAAACCTCTCTAAAAAGAATTACAGTTTGACATAAAAAAGTCAGACAGTGGTTTTTTTAATTTTTTGGTCAGGTAAATTATGCCAGAGGGAAAGTTAAAGGAAAGTATGATTCCAAATTGTATTTCTTAAAAAAATATATTTTCTTAGGCTACCAGTTTGGTTGTGGGATTGGTGTGTTTGAATGCAAACATTAGGTGTTATTGTCCAAGAGTGTGACTTGCTAATAAATAACCATACTGTGTACTGGGAGGTTAATCATGTTATTTGTCTAGTTTATTGAATCTATACTAAGATGTTATCTCAATTAATCTTCCTAACAAAATGTGTGTAATAAAAAACAAATGACAAAAATACTTTCTCTGTTTTGCCGTCGTAAAAATAAGTTTACGTGCCTGACGTTTACTAAGTCACTGAAAAAAATAGAATTATTATATACATTAATACAATTTATTGAAAATACATTTTAAACATTACTGCCCTAAATAGGTTATTGTTTTGAAAAGATGATATCTAATTTTTTCTGAATATAACTTTGAATTTAAATCTATACAATAATAGTGTTACTTTACATTAAAATAATTTTTACATACAGATTTTATAAGTAGGTAAAAATGACTTAAATCTACATCTTGTTCATAGAAATGTTCTGAACTATTAGGAAACAAATCTTGGTCAATGTACCTTTTCAAAATTGTTAATGTCATTTTATTAATAATTTGGTTTCTACTGGCCAGTAAGCCTACTACTGGGCAAGTGACCCTTGTCTTACAGGGATTTGACGCTCTCCACTAGGGTGACTCATCGCTTGAGGCCACCATCTTGGTGGGGACAACCGCAAAAGTTTGCTTCAACCACCTAGTTACGATCTCCTCTCTAGTTATTTCTGTGCTCGCTAATCTGTAATGACGTTGTCAATGTTAAGCTTTTAACACAGATATCTGACATTTCCCAGTAATATTTTTAGGAAAGTTTGAAAATCTAAATTGCCTCTGTTACTTTGCTTTTCGATCTCATTTTATCATTTTCATGAGGAAATAGGATTGAGCAGTAGAACAAATTGAGATGATGTAAAAAGAGTTGGGCACATTTATCATAATTTTTTCTATAAATATTTATCTGGCCCCAGACAGTTGTTATGATGTACTGCACAGTAAGCATCAGACATCTGGCTTGGAGATAGATCGCTGTGAACTTATCCTTATTCAAGATCTCCTTTATTTATTTAGTGTTTTGCCTTTATTTTAGTTCTGACATATATTGTTATATACATATTGTGCTTTCTAATATGCTTACAAGTGTGGGCTGAGGTCTACTGTGCGACTTGCCCAAATAACCCAGATTACATACAAACATTTACTTTGAAAAGTATCACACTGTCAAAAACTATAAACAATAACTTGATGTGTTTTTCAAGTGGCCAAATAAAGGAGTATGTGTAAATAAACTCAGCCTAAACAATTTTGAATAAGCCTAAATGACATTTTCAATAATTTATATTTAGACCTATATATTTTTTGTGGTACCTACTTTTGTAAATATATTTTGTGCTTGTAAATATGGTATTTAGTGCAATTTGCTCTTGTTTTAAAATAATTACATCATAGTGAACTATTATCTCACATACAAACCTAGTTGCAGCTGAGTATTACAGTAGATACACCATTCTTGGCATTTTTATGCATGTGCATGGTTTTACATTTTTTATAAAAAATATTACAAATAGATTTTTGTAATACTACTTATGCATATATTTTTATTCAGTAATACTTTGGGCTTAAAATGACTCTATAATTCATCATGAGTAAAGTGCTATTTCATCAACAAAGCTAAACATAAATTTTTTTCTATAATAAAACAACCAAAAAAACTGCCTTCTATCAGGCTTACTTAATTCAAACTTAAAAGTTTTCAACATACAAACCTCGTATTACTGAACTTCATTTTATTCTGAACACAGTGGTTTATAATAATATATATTTACTTGAAGTCTTAATTTCTTAGTGAATAATTAAACATACGTGGGCAAAATACATGCTGACTACAAGTAATTGGATCTGGTGGAGCGGCCCGCGACCAAATAGTTGGAGTTAAAATGTTACAACTGATAATGCTAACTATGTTAGAAAAAATTACATGAACGTATCATAATTATATATTTTGAGCCTAAGGTTTTTTCTTATTACAATTACATTTAGTGCTACGAAGTATTTAAATGAAAGTATTAAAATTAATCAAAACATATACATCTTTATTTGTAATCAGTTTGAAATTTAACATTTTTATTATCCTTTTAAAAATATTTTAACAAAGCAAACATATTTTTCATCATACTTTTTTAAAACTTTTAGCACCATTGGTTACTTATAAAGGTTTTTGAAATTGAAAAAAAAATATTTAGGTAAGATGGCTCTAAGCACTTGTTTAGCAGTTAAGGTTAAGAATGTACCAATATTATTTATTAATCATCACTATTATTTTCAAATACTTCTGTTGGATTTTTAATTAGATGTGCCACTATCTTGATCATTTAGTTTGATTTAATTAGAGCCTTCCAATTTTTTGTGTCCTTTTTCCTCCTATGATAACTCTGTTCTCAATGCCTCAATGTTTTAACATTCAACTAGAAACAGTAAGTTGGTTTCCTAGTTGTTAGAATAAATTGTTATTAACATTATATTGTTTTTATTTAATTCTGATTTTTTTTTTAGAGTAGAAACATTGGATTTTACATATAAGATTAAAGAATTAGAAAACAATTTCTCAAGTAATTGTTTAGGACTGATAGAATATATTAATGATTGGACAGATTTAACTATACAAAAGGTTGTGAAGGACCTAATGGTAACAAAAATATCAAGAAAGAAGTTCTTATTCAAGAATGTAAGTAAATTTTCTTTTTTATAAACATTTGTATTAATTTTCCTATTTTATTTCAACCTGTTTGATAAAGTGTCAGTTTTGCCACATGTATATAATCACAAGTACAAATGTTTACTTCTTTGTTTTATCTAAAGCCAAGGAATTTATAAGTACATGTACTCTGTGTTCATAAAAAAGACAACAAATATATTCACATTAATCAATTGAAATTTTTTAAGGATAACTTTTTAAAATTTCCCAGTAATAGAATGATTGTTAATTTTATTCAATTCCTTCTATTTGCTCACACTTTCCATATATCTTGTACAAATTTTCAGTTGTTAATATATTATGTTTGTATTTATCCAATCATGTTCAAATAGATTTTGTCTAACCTGTAGAGGATGAGAATTGGTGTTAGTACAGTTTTTTCCAATAGTTATTCATTAATTAAATTTTTAAAAGTTTATATCTCGGTTGGATTCGAACTGAATTACTCCTTGTTAGAAATCCGGTACTTTGGCATTGAGCCATCTTTTCCATAGCTAGAAATGAGATAATTAAAGATGTATATGCAATTATAAAAGAATGGTTCCTTGCAATAATGAAATATTACAAGAGATGGATAGAATGAGAAATTATAGACCGCCATCAGCTTCATAAATTAGAAACTAGAAAAAGGAAGCAAATAAATAATAACAAACAAAAATAATAGTCCAACACCATATAATATATAGAGAGGACATGGAAAATTACATGGAAATTGGCTTTCTATTTTGCTACCTATTATTGTGATTCTGCCGTATGTATAAGTATTCTTTTTTTGTACGGCTTGTTTTATAATTATTTAGTTGATTATAACTCATTATTTAAGTAACCTAACCTAACACTACAGACAGGGAAAACAAATATATCACATTACCATACATAAACAAAACAACAAACAAAATAACCCCCAAATTTCAAAAAATAGGATACAAAATAGCATACAAAACTAATAACAAGTTACAATACAAACTACAACACAACACCAACAACAAAGATAAACTACAAGCACCAGGCGTATACAAACTGAACTGCGACGAATGTTACACATTCTACATTGGACCAACATTTCGCAGCTTTAAACAAAGAGTTGAGGAACACAAACAGAAGACAAACTCAACATTTTACAATCACATAAAAGAAACAGGACACAAATACACAGACATTTACCATAACCTAGAAATCCTACATATCAACAAAAAAGGATCTCAACACACTAGAACAATATGAAATTTACAGACACACTAAGTACAAACATATTAAACGAACAAACACAATACAAATCACACATACTATCAAAAACTTACCTTTAAAACTGTCACCGCTTGATCTGACATCTCTAAGCAGAAGACACTGATGAAGATCGGCACTTAGCGATCGAAAACGTCCTGTCTCAGTAAGTATTACAAACTTTAAAGTTCAGATAGTCATAAACTATTGTTTAAGTGATTAATAAGATTCACTGAATGTAATGGACTACAAAATTCATTGCAGTGACAGGATTGATATCTTAACTAATATTACAATGATAAAAGGTGGACTTCTGAGGCTTTAGATTTCTAATAAAATAACATAAAAAAAAAACAGTATTAAAATTTTATTCTTGCTCTCGGGTCGCTATTACGGGACTTTGCTTTTAAATTAGAAATGGTGAAACAAGAATAATTTTTATAAATTTTGATGTAATTAAAATTTGTTCTGAACTAAAAGATAGATGTCTGTTGGCTACACTTATATTCAAATAATACTTATTGTTCTGAAGAGTCCCTGGAATCCTGGCCTTGGTTATTACCTTCTGCACTTACACTTGACACACAAAAAAAAACTTTTACGTCGCACTTTTTAAATTTTACTTATAAAAAAACTCTTTACTTAATTTAATCAATTTCTCCCTTTACAACACTTCCATCCTGGACCCCACCAATTCGTCTTCCTCTGAGACTCTCCTCAAACTTCCTCTTAAACTCCTGATCATTTAGTTTTTTTTTTAAATCTAATCCTTCCCACTACCACTAATATGTTCTTTGTAAGTTTCCCACAGTTCTACAATTAGCTAAACCTAACGGTATACGGTTATTTTCCCAGGCTATATCGGCCGCTGGATTTCCTGTCTTAACCATTATGGACCCTTCTCTATTGTCTATGGTTGCCGGACTCAACTTATAGCTTTCCTGGAAAAGGATAATGACATGGTACCTGCTTTGTCCGCACTAGAAAAACTATTTGAGTCTTTCCTTGCTTAATTCAACAGATGATTCAGTTAGCAACTAACTGAATTTAATCTAAAGCCTCGTACTTTATGTTTGTTATAATATATATATATATATATATATATATATATATATATATATATATATATATATATATATATATATATATATAGTTTAGTTTTGGTTGGTAAAGATTATTTAGATTTTTTGGACTAGGAGACTGACAGACTTACCTTGGTAAGAGTCCACACTGTAGTCTTGAAATAGAAACACATAAAAGCACTTAAACAATGATATATTTAAACCACACAGTGGTCTTTGTCAATCGAAGAGAAAACACAAAAATAAATATGAGAGAATGAAATAAAATAAATACAAGTTGTATTTCTTTTTGTGTTTTCTCTTCGATTGACAAATACCACTGTGTGGTTGAAATATATCATTGTTTAAGTGCTTTTATGTGTTTCTATTTCAAGACTACAGTGTGGACTCTTACCAAGGTAAGTCTGTCAGTCTCCTAGTCCAATATATATATATATATATGATGTTACTCTTTCACAACCAAGAAATAAATCATATTTCCACCTACAATTATTTTGTAACAAAACATCTAAAGCACTTTTATTTTTGTAGCTGTGGGTCTGTTGTTTGATTATAATGTATACTAATGTAATTTATATTTATTAATGTATATAATATTTAAACAGTTCTAACTTTTTTTTGTTAAAATAGGTTGGTAATCTGCTTGACATATTGTTTACACGAGAAGCTTACAATCTCTTTATTCTAATTTTATTGGAACAGGAAGAACAGAGTATGATAACTTTAGCCAATTTTATCTCAGAAATGTGGTCAGGAATAGAGAGTGAAGCTGCTAGCTTGAGGGAGGAAAAGGTAAGTTTTCAAATTTGTAAAAAGGCAAACTTTTAGCTTTTAAATGTAAAATAGCTTTATAGAAAAATTTCACATTTGATGTGTGAAAGTCAAACTATCCTTAATGATGAACTTAAAACATAGGGCTGATATAGAATGCTGCCTGGTTTTAGTTATTTTTTAAATGTAATTTCTGATGGAGCTATGTACAAAATGAAAATAATCCATACACGTCTGAATTTTCTGTCTGTTTTTTATGATGTGTAGGAAATTTTATTACTTTATTTTAAATACAACCTTCTTAAACTGTACTATATGGAATCGGAGGTGAGTTACTAAATTGAAAAACTAGATAGTAAGAAGAATTTTTTTAAAAAACAATATAAGTCATTTATTCTGGTGTAAAATCTTGATAAGCATTTACACACTGTGATAGAGTTTAATACTGTATTAATCCTGTATGTATTTAATCCTTGAAAAATAGTTTGTTTCAAAGACAGTTGCGTAGAGAACAACCCCTGTGGCCTCCCCGCTGCATGATGGAACCCCTTCTCTTACACATATTTATTTGTAGACATACAGTTCTTCATCATTGAATTTGGTATGAAGGAGATAGGGAGAGTTTTTTCTTTGTATTAGCACTAATACCATTGTAGAAATTCCTGGTAGCTTACTTTGTTCATTTTGATCTCAGCTGTTGCACAGTAAGGTTTGTTTTTTGGAATTATTGTAAATAGTCAACAAATAGCAATACAGAATCCTTACTGCTCTCTGTTAGAAAGTTTTTCTCATATTAATTGTCCTAAAATTAAATTTCATTTTTACTAACTCTTTTTTAGTAAAAATTCATAAAGGAAGGTTTCTGTAGTGGTTTATAACAGGAATACTGTTCTATCTTTCCCCAGTTTCGTTTGACACAACTGTTAAAAGTAACTGGTTAAACTTTTTAAAATATTTATTTTTTACTTGTTTTATAATTTTGTTTATGTGTATGGGATTCACCACTTGATCTGTCATATCCTCAGTACTGTACGAGTTGCGGGGTATTATCTTCGCCACTGTTCATACTCCTAGAGTGACTTTAATTTTGCAATTGATTGCTACCAAAAAGTTCAGCTTAAGTACCATCCGGGTCATGGTCATACAAGATCCAGGTATATTATGTTTTTTATCAGCTCCAGGCACTAAATACATTTTTGTCCTGGTGGAATTTTAGATTTTCTCTCATGTTGAGAGAAAACTTGATTTTTTCCAATGCATTGTTATAGGTCACAGCAGGATATCTGTCTATATTTTTCTTGTACTCCTTAGCTAAACTGTAATTTTGATGCTAATATTATACAATTGCTTAACAGATTTAATTTATCTGTCTTGAATTTTGTAGTCTATTACATTCGATGAAACCCAATTTATGGCTATTTGAATTTTAATTTTGTAAAGTAAGTTTTTACAAAATTATACTCTTGAATTTTGAGTCCAAATAAAATACACTCAAAACTCCACTTCACCTCAGAGATTAAAACCAACTGATCCCTAAACTTCCTTGACCTCACCATAACAAAAAGCCACACACAAAAACACAGCTTCAAAATTTACAGGAATCCCACGACAGACACACTTATCCTCATCATCTCAAACCACCCTATCCAACACAAACATACTGCCTTCAGATCCATACCTTATAGACTTAAAGAAGTTCCAATGAACACAGAAAACATAAACAAAGAACCAGACACCATTAAATATTCAGCATATACATTAAATACAAATGGATACACCACAATAATAGACAAACAATATACAAAAAAACACTAAAATTAACACTACAGAGAGGGAAAACAAATACATCACAATACCATACATAAACAAAACATTAAATAAAACACCCCACAAATTTCAAAAAACAAGTTAAAAAATAGCATACAAAGCTAATAACAATTTACAATACAAAATACAACACAACACTAACAACAAAGATAAACTACAAGCACCAGGCGTATACAAACTGCAACAAATTCTACATTAGGGAAACAGGTCCCGGCTTCAAACAAAGAGTCGAGGAACACAAACAGAACACCAACTCATCATTTTACAATCATATAAAAAAACAGGACACAAATACACAGACATTTACCATAAAATAGAAATCTTTCACATCAACAAAAAAGGCCCACATCTCAACACACTAGAATAATTTGAAATTTACAAACACAGAAAAACGCAATGTACAAACATAATAAACGAACAAACTTAATACAAATCACACATACTCTTTGATACCATCGAAAACCCGTCTTTAAAACCGTCACCGCTTAACCCAAAATCTCCAAGCAGAAGACACTGATGAAGATTGCCACATAGAGATCGAAAACTCAGTAAGTTTTTACAAAATTTAAAGTTCAGATAGTCATAAACTAATGTAAACGTGATTCATTTGTCTGTATTACATAAATTGTTCAAATTCCACTTTAAACCACAAACTTAAAATTTAATCATTTGAAGTGCTCTCAATAACATATGTAAATTGATAAATTTTATACTGATATTTCCAGTGTTGTAGCCAATACCTAGTCAACAGTGTCATGTCAAAAGTTTGTGTCGTAATTTGTTAAATTTTCATTCAAGCTCAAAGTGGAAAACTAGTCCAAACATCCCAACACCACATTTAACTTTAACACTATGCCACATAATGTTTGTAGAAAAGAATGTAGATTTCAGTTTTAGGTTTGCTGTAATTTCACTATTCTATATAACTTGTTCATTGTAGTTCGTGTGAATTTATTCTTTACCTATGTTTTAATTTATTTAAATTAATTTTACACTTTTTACACAAACTTTTATTAAAAAAATAGCTTCTAAGGGACTGTTTTAATGCAGTGTTTCCAAACAAAAGAAAATATGTTCTTTTTTAAAAAAATTCAGCTGATCTGTAGCTCCACGCTCTTTTACTATGATATCTATTACTTTATTAAATTTTGCAAGTTTTTATTTCAAAATGTATGTTTCTTCACAGTTATATCAATTTATTTAACTTCAATTTTGTAATTCATCTACGATTGATTTTCATTTCACATGCTTGACTAATAATAAGGTGCATGCATTGTGCTTATTTCATCAGAATGATTGTAAGGTAATTCTGGTGGCTTAGGTTTTATAATATTCATTTTTTTAAACATTTAATTTTCAACATTGCTTATAATATTAAGGTAACAACACATGGTGTTCATATAGAAGCTCTTACAATTAATAAATATTTATGTAAAATATTTTCTTTACTTTTTGAAATTCCAGTCATTCTTTCATTTTTGTTGTACACATTTATACTATTAAAATGTTTGTTTCTTTTTTTTAGATTTTGATAGAATCTAATCAAAATGATTACTATGAATTCTTGTCAAGACCAGAATTAGAACGTAGTGGAATTATTATGAGCCTGGCTAGTTTGCTTAACTCTGAGATACCTGATTTAATCATTAATTTTAATGAATTACAAAACAAAATCAAATCAAACGAAATTAATTTATTTTCACAATTGGAAAAACAAGTGCAGATTTTGAATCAGAAGTAAGATGTTATTTTTTCTTTAAATATATTTTAAATTGTTTAGTTTTAAAAACATTTGAAGTCAAATTAACTATAAGGTCTCATTATAATAGTTTGATTGGGGCTTAGGGTTCTCCATTTTAATAAAATTCTGATTTAAAGCAATAAGTTCTTGTAAATAAGTTGAATGCTAAATATCAAACATATACTCTAAAAAGTTAGTAAACTGTATACAATATCAAGAGCATAATGGTATAGTATGAACAATATATTACAATGAAAATATTGAAAACAACCCCAATACCACAAAAATAATAAAAAACAACTGATAATACAAGTTACGTAAGATAAACCCTTATATACATTTTGATGACATTATCGTCATCAGAGGGTCTTATTACAAAAATACAATCTAGTAAACAATAAGTTACAAAATAGAATAACACCTCTATTTTTGTAATAAGGCCCTCTGATGATGATGCCATGGTCATCGAAATGTACATAAGGGTTTAATCTCGGGTAACTTGTAATATCAGTTATTTTTTAATATTTTTGTGGTAGTGGGGTTGTTTCCAATATTTTCGATAAAAGTTAATCAATTGATTTAAAATAAGTATAAGTTTTATCTAAAGTGATAAAAAAATTCACTAAACACATTTACTATGGCTACTATAATGTAAAATTCAATGGAACATTTTACTCAGTAAGGAAGTCTTCAGATTGAAAGTTTATTTTGATTATTTTAACTAACCGAAGTCACATTTCAGCCCAGCGATCTTATATTGTCAATACTATATAAGTTAGTACTATAAATATTACACAATGTCTATATTATTTACATTTCTCTTGGATTATTTGAGGTAGTTTCAACAATCATATGTGTATTTGAGCTTTTTGATACAAAGCACGGTTTAGAATGGTATTTGTCTAACAAAACTCTTATAGACACTAGATATATTAGTATTAATAATATTTCTACGCTTATATACACAATAGTTTTATTGCATCATTCTTAAAAGAATACCACTTAACAGAAGGTCTGTAGTTGACACATCTCGTGATGTATATCTTCTACCTATGGGTAGCAATGGGTTAATGACTTTCTGAGCTTTTAATTTCAATAAATTTGTTGAAAATTTACTGCGACAAAATCTTTTGATCATAGAGTTGATCTTTATCAGTATGTAGATTGGCTACTTTAAAGTGTTTTGTTAGGCAGAAAACAAGATAAAGTTCCGATCGATATGAACAAACCAAGAGATGAATAGATCTATTTTCTAACTGTAGTAAATCTAATTTTTCTGAAACTAGGATGAATCTAATATAAATTACAACCTAATTTCTTTTCAAAGTATAAAAGCCAAATATGATTTTGTTAAATTTTTTCTGAAATTGATAAGTTTAACAAAATATTCTCTAGTATTTAGTAACAATTAAATAGATGACGGATCCCAAAAAGTGTCAATTGTGAATAACCGGAGAAAGAATGTTAAATATAGAAAGTACTGCAAAATATTACAGACACAATGAAAAAACTTAAAGATGGGTTTCTGGTACAATTTTGTAGAAGGAATCCATAGAAAGAAACATAATTTATATTACATTTAAATTCAACTGTGTGTAAACAGACTAATACATAAAACTATTAATTGTTTACTAGTTTATCCAAATCAACCCTAATTTTAAATGATTTTTTCTTTTAAAATTTTAAGCAAAAGTAATACATTATTTATATCACCATTTGTTGATTCCATCTTCGCGTGAGCTACTAGTAATCACTTACACTTTTAAAATGTTTTAAACTTGCCTATAGTAGCACTTACTTTGCTTGTTGAGGACGGCCGTTTCGGGAGATGTGTCCCTTTGTCAACTCAGACCGACTAACTTTACGGTCTGAGTTGACAAAGGGACACATCTCCCGAAACGGCCGTCCTCAACAAGCAAAGTAAGTGCTACTATAGGCAAGTTTAAAACATTTTAAAAGTGTAAGTGATTATTTATATTTCTAATTAGAGGTAGATTTACAAGATAATAAATTTAAAATATAATAATTATGATTCAATATTTTTGTAATAATTTCAGAAAGATCAGTTTGGGATCCTTAAAACAAATTGTGTATTCTGGCCCAGTAAATATGCCTTGTATTGTAAATTATAACTTCTATAGAGAATTGAAAAAAATGGAAGAAAGAATCCTGAAACTTGCATTTAATTTGCAATGTACTAAAATGGAATTCGTAAAAACTCAGGTTAGTAAATTAACTGAAAAATAAATAATTATTTCATAGATTCATTTGCCATTCCTTGCCTTATCATAGTGAATCTATTTCACTTATTTCAGGATGATTACATCGTCCTGGTAAGGATCAATTAACCAGTTGTTTGATTACTGCATATTTGTTATGTAGTATCCGATCAACTGGTCAGTGTTGAAGCATGCTCAAGGTCAATCATTCTGAAACTCGTCTAATATAATCAGTACAAACAAATCTAGGAATATCAGATGAATATTTTACTGTGAAATATTCATATCCTAGCCATAACTACAAAAGTAATACAGGTCAAATCCTGTTAATGCAGATACTAATATAACGAAATTTTTTGTATAACAAATTTTCTCTCGTGTTTTTTGGGTCGCCATATGAATAGGCATGTAACACATGCCATTTTTAACAAAACAAAAACATGAGACTTTCAATATAACAAAATACTTTTACACCACAACAATATGAACAGTTTGTAAAGGGTCATGTTTATCCCTGTATTGGAAAGGAAATATAAATGACTCTAAATCTGTATCACAATGATTAGAGTAATTTTGGAATTGTACCTTCTAGTTTATCTACAATTTTGTATGACCGTAAAAAATCGAAGGTGTGTTGGCCTTGCACCTATTCAAAAAAAAATTTGCAGTGTGTTACATGATGATTTAGAGAAGGCTGTTTATCAGTGGTTTGTTGATATCAGGTCTAACAATATGACAATTTAGTGGACATTTAATTCGAGAAAAGGCTTTGGATGTTACAAAATTATTTGGCTATGAAGATTTCGAGCAAGTGTGCATAAAATAACCTCTAAGGCGATTTGTCCAGAACAGTAAGCGGTTCCTATCAATAAAGCTAACAAATGGACATCAGAAATTATTCAAAACGGTATCATTGAGTACAGCCTGAAAAATATTTTTAATTCCACCAAAACTGGCATATTTTATCAACTGTTTCTGCATTGTACATTATCTGCTAAAGGGGAAATGTGTAAAGGTGGGAAGAAATCTATACTTCGTGTGATAGCATTATTTTGCTATAATGCAAACGGAATCGAGAAACTGAAACCATTAAGCATCAGCAAGTCTTTAACACATCATTGTTTTAAAAAGATGAACTCTCTTCCACCTACTTATTGCAGAAATAAACTTCCTTGGATGATAAAGCCTATTTTGATTGAATGGTTGGTGCAGTTGGTGCAGTTGGACAACAAAATGAAAAACAAAAAAAAATCCTCATTTTAGTAGATGATTACAAGCAAATTAAAAAACATACATGTTGAATTCCTTCCGCCTAACTATACTGCCGTTTTAAAACTACTGGATCTGGGGATTATATTGTGTTGCAGTAATTTACACCACGATTTACTTCAGAATATTCTACTGAATCTAGATTTATACACTGAGAATAATACAACTATTCTTTGAGCTTAGATTGTGAGTTTATGTTAAAAGAAATAAAAGATACACACAAAACTCACAAATTAATCATTTATTGATTCATACACAAAACTCACAAATTCATCATTTATGGACTCAGTTGTAAGTTAGGGTTTGTAGTATCAACACTCACTACTATTGATGATGACTTTTTCATTGAAACACGTATGAGTCAATAAATGATTAATTTGTGAGTTTTGAGTATGTCTTTTATTTGTTTTTACTGAGAATAAATTCATTTTTAAATTTTTGGAGCACATTCTTATTAACTCAATTCATTTCAATCTGTTTTAAATGTGGTAACATGTCATAGAAGTATTTTGAACGGACGCTGTTTGACCTATATTTCTAAAATCAGTTTAAAGAAGTAGGTTTTATTTCAAAAAATAATATTTTTAATTGATTTTTGTAATGTCCATTATATCTTTGTTTACATTATTAAAAACGTTTTTTTATTATTGTGGTAATTTTTTCAGAGAAATATTAAACAAAATCCAAGTTTTAGAGAACAACAACTGTTTTGGATCAAATTTTTACTTTATCGAGATCAACTGACTAAGACAAATGTCAAATCAGAACTTCCAGAAATAAATGAAGAATATGACCATGAGTATGAATATTAATATTTGAAGGTTTTTTTTATAAGCCATTATGCTGTTGTGACTCATATATGACTAAATATTTCACTATGATTTATCTGCTACAATCTGTATTATATTTTTTTGAAAATTCTGTATTGTTAGACTTCCTTTATAAATTGATTTCTGATAAACTGTGAAACAGGTTAAAGTTTGAATATACATGTATATTTTTTTAATAAATTGTATTTATAAAAAGCCAACAAGAACTATGTGTGAAATTATTTCTCCCAATTTCTTAAGACGTATAAGTCACCATTTTTATAATTTAAATAGAGTAGAAACTCAGGTAATGGAGAGGAAAGCCAGCACAGATAAAAGAAAACCATGGCTAATCAAGACACCTTTTATTTAATGTATTACACATACAGTAAAAATTTGTAATGACATTACTATTTAGCTTGTTTTTTTTTATCTTGAGGTCCCTTAAACCATATTATTACAACCTCTATAAAAACTAACACTTATTACTTTCTTATTTAGGTTTTTTGTTGCAGTAAAACACAAATATTTTCTAGATAGTGCTAGAAAATATTTGTCCTGTTTGACAAAAGTCCAAAACATTGAGTTCTACCCTAGGCTAGGAGCGTAGTGAGTAAAAGGAATACATAGGTTTTTTGTTGTAAGCAAACACCAAGCCTAAAACAATTTATGTCTGGTCAAAATTCTTAAACCTAATTGCAATCGGCAGTTATCAAAATGGGCAAATGTATTCCAAACATTGCATAAGGTTAGCAGATGGGAGATTGGGCTGTAGTGTTTCAGTGGTGGAGCAGTTTGTGTGGTCTAGGAAGATGGATCACTTTTGCTGCTTACCAACAAAAAAAAAAAAAATTCAGCTGTGTGGAGAAGTTAGGGATGGAGGGAGAAATTTTCAAAGCAGTAGTGGTGATGGTATCGAGATTGGAAGCTCTTATGGGTGTTAGCTTCTGGACAGTGATGTTGAACAGAGTGAAAGGGTAGTCCTTTAACTCATGAACTTGGCAAAAGTAGTCCCAGAAATACCAATTCACAAAGGCGATGAAAATGTCATCAGTGATTCTAGGATTCTGTTAAAACTGAGCTTCCAATGAATCAGCAAAGACCTCATTGTCCTGGAGGAAGATGTCAAGAACAATGGTGTTTTGAATTGGGTAGTTGGATCTCTTTTCAGTAAGGTATTGGTAGGTAGTTCATGACTTCCAAATAGGCTGTTGAGGAGTTGGTGGCCTGACAATTTGAACTTTGAGAGAGAGTGTCTATGTCTTACACAGAGCAAATAAGCAAAGTATTTTGAGGGAGTACCTGGGTGACATCCTGATAAAATGTTCTCCAGTTAATCCACTGAAAATTAGATGGGGTGAGATGAATATAAGAGTATGGTCCAAGCCAAGAGCACTGATAGAAGTCACAGTGTAAAGGAGAGGGAATGTTGTTTGAGACAGCAATGTAATGGATGTATTGAAAATGAGCCGTTTTACTTGAGATCTAAGTTGTTTCAGACGGAGATGGCATGATTGGATGATTTCTCTGCCTTAGTAGTTAGTGGTATGCTGTTCTAGGGAGGATGCTACTTGTTTAGCACCCCAATCATAAGAACTGGGTATAGGAGAGAAGGAGGTTTAGATTGATAGAGGACAGGTGATAGTCTGGATATTTGTAAGCAGAGATGATATTTATTTGGATGTTGTTGATCAAAAGTGATGTGAAAACATGGTGCAGATGATTTACTGACTCCAATACTTTGGTGAAAAATTCGACAGGAGAAAAACTACAGTTACTCTGGCTGAAGGAGCTCCTGGCATCAACGGTTTGTCAGTCCTGTAGATGGCAGATGAAGTTGAGTTAGGACTCTGAGATGAGTGTGAAGTTTATGTCATACTATGCAATAACTTATCCAGTGATTAATGTATTACCAGTGTAATTTTCGAATCGACTGACAGAGTTTCCACAACTAGTGCTGCTGACAGACGAGTATATCTAGGGATCTCAGTTGCATCAAAAAAAAAAAAAAAATCATGAGGCATTTCTTCCCACAAGCCAATTAAATAAATCACTTGTTTGCATCAAGTGAAGAAGCATGGGTGACGGTAAGGCTTTTGCCCAATGTGGAGGCATATTTCCAGAAGACATATTAAAGTAATCATGTTATGATTCATTCAGCACAATCCTCGATTCACCATAAACCACAAACAGAACAAAATAAACTGTCTTTAATAACAGACTACCATTCTGGTCTACATAAACTCAACAAGATATTGAGAGATGGCTTCAAAATTCTTCAAGCTTCCGTCCACACCAAAAATCTTTTCACCGATCCACCGCAAATTTGGTACAAGCAACCTCCCAACTTGAAAAACATCCTAGTACATCCTAAACTACCAGACCCTGATGCAGAGAAACCACACAAACTTCCTCATGGCTCCTTCCCATGCAATAGACCTAGATGCAAGATGTGTCCAATACACCCCTCAGCAAATAGTTTCAACAGCCAAACAACAAAAATGGTCTTCAAAATACAGGGTCATCATAATTGTACATCGAAAAATGTCATATACCAGCTACAATGTAAACTTTGCTCAGCACAGTACATACGCCTGACCACGGATGGTCTGAATATCAGAATGAATGGCCACAGACATGATGTTAAAATTATGAATATGGATAGACCGACAGCTCAACATGCTGCGAGTCACAACATCACAACTTTTGATGACTGCTATACCACAAAAATAATTAAATCACTCCCCCCTGATTGCAATCCCTCAGAACTGAGAAGGTGGGAACTATCATACCAGTGGTATACCAAGTCCAGAGAATCCCCTAACCTCAACATCAGATAAATCCATTCATTTTTTTTTCCAAATAGCTTTATCTCTTTTCCCCTGACAGACTCATATAAACTATAATCACTCATATGTTCATGGAAACAATATATATATCTTTAATCTGTGACACCTGATTTCTACTCTACACAATCTGTGATTACAATTATTTTATTTCATTCTCTCATATTTCTTTTTGTGTTTTCTCTTCGATTGACAAAGACCACTGTGTGGTTGAAATATATCATTGTTTAAGTGCTTTTATGTGTTTCTATTTCAAGACTACAGAGTGGACTCTTACCAAGGTAAGTCTGTCAGTGTCCTAGTCCAAAAAATCTAAATATATATATATATATATATATATATATATATATATATATATCACTTTCACTTATGTACTTAAACAAGAATCTTACTTGGTATTTATGCATAAATACCAAGTAAGATTCTTGTTTAAGTACATAAGTGAAAGTGATAAGTGTATACAAGAAAACAGTGTTGCATAATCTACAAATATATATATATATATATATATATATATATATATATATATATATATATATATATTGCAGTTCTTGGATGAAATTTTTTTCTTCGATATATACAGTAACACCTCATACTTACGCGATAGGTGGGACCAAGCGATAGCTGGGTAAATTGGGGGTATAATTTTACATACAATCTCAGGAATCATTAATTGGGACCAAAGACTAAATAAATTAATAATTTAGAAGAAACATGTGTATTTATTAAAATCTTATATACATATACAACAAAACATTATATGCATGCATATTGCAAAGAAGTAAGTAAAAATAAGTTATTTTGACATAGAAGGCTTCATAAAATCTAGTAAATTCGTTTAAAGAATTGAAGATTTTTTCTTCTCAAGCAGAATTTCCTTGTAACTCGTTAGTTTTTTTTGTTTTGTGGCAGAAATATGCTCATCCTTGGAGTATATGTTTTCCAAAATTTGTAAGCCTTGCTCAATTAAACTAAGACATTTTGTCAGGTTTCTAACAGTCATTTCAACTTCTATGTCAACTGGGTCTAAATAATCTGCGTTTTTTTTTGTGTGTCTGTAAATTTCATATTGCACTAGTGTGTTGAGATGTGGTCCTTTTGTTGTTGATGTGTAGGATTTCTATGTTATGGTAAATGTCTGTGTATTTGTGTCCTGTTTCTTTTATGTGATTGTGTATATATATATATATATATATAAACTGTATATTTCTATGGAATACATACTTAAACACACACACACACACACACATATATATATATATATATATATATATATATATATATATATATATATATATATACGGTAGAGTCTCGAAAATCCGAATCCCGATATTTGAGTTTGCATATAATTCGAGCCTATTTCTATTTGAGCCGATTTTAACTATTTGAAAGGCAATGAGTAGGGCGTCCAAGAAATATTGATATCAATACGTCACGCTGAGGAAATGAGTCAGACTTCCTAGAAATGTTTATATCATATATTAATGTTATTCTGTCCTTCTTGCTCAATGTTATGTTGTGTTGAATGCCCCTAAATGTTATGTTTATATGTCAGAAAGTCAATTGGCCATAAATAATTTTCTTTTATAACGCTGTAAGTTTTGATTGTCATAAAATATCCCTGCTCAAATATGTAGTCTTGTGCATGACCTATCAGAAAATAAACTCTCTTGTAGCAAACAAAACAACCAAACAATGACGACACTTATGGTTAGCTGGCCTGGACTTTATTCCTGCTATTAATAATACTGGTTCGGGCAGTTGCCACATTGATTGGATATGAGGGGTTTTACTTTATTAGGGCTCATTAGAATTTCTATATTTTCTAATGCTTACGATTTTTTTCCGTGTAATCCGAGGGGGACTCAGTCCTATTCACCTCGAATTATCGAGACTCACTGTATATATATAAAGTTGTTAATTGTAATGTGTATATATATGGACTGTATATATCTACTGTAAAGTAGATAGGACAGTTTTCTTGATGTAATTTTTTCACTGTATATCAATATTTCCGTAGTGAAAAATTTTATGTAGCAAATTTACGAAGTTATAGTATTTTAGTTCCTATTAAAACACTATAGTGTCGAAGAGCTTTGTAAATGTGTTATATCAATTTTAAATTCTTGTTTATGAAAACAAATAAATTAAATGATATATATATATATATATAATATATTAAAAATATTTCAAAAACAAGAATACTTTTAATGAATATATTTATTCTAATGCTATTAAATGAATAATGCTATTCTTAAGAATAAATATATACATTAAAAGTATTCTTGTTTTTGAAATATTTTTAATATATTAACTATATTACAAGAAAACATATCCCCATATTTAATATATATATATATATATATATATATATATATATATCCCACACACTAGGTTATAGTAACTTTATATAAATAGTCAAATGTTTTATACTATGTAGCAACTAAATCTAAATTCGTTGGGCTCTGTAAAAGGAAGGAAGTATTATGTAAGAAATTTCTCTTTCCTGCCATCTTGTCATTCATTTTATCCTTTTAAGATTCCGTCTCACTTGGCTTTGTGAGGATCTAGCCGTTTCTTCAGTTTAGTTTTAAATATGACGTAAGTTTTATTTAATTCTATTGATATATCTATAAACACAACTAGTATTTCTGTTTTGTTTTAATTTATGGTAAAAATGCCTGTTGTTCACTTAAATTGATATAGATATTCCTATTTCTAACCAAAGGAGCACATGGTCAAAGTTTGGCCAAAGAATGCTTTAAAATACGTTTGATATACTTTGAAATTCCAAAGATTTTTATATTTACGTTTTAAATAGTAGAAATATTTGCTTTTTATTTGTATAATACTCCAACCAGTTAGAAGACACATTTATTTAGAAAGGAAAATCTTGTTCCATGTGGCAATGCAAAAACTTATATATACCAAAATTAATTGTTGGCCACTTGTGTTTATATGTTGGATATTTATTTTCTGTGCCTACGTGTACGATTTTAGCGAACAAAATTATACCGACCGAAGGAGAAAGTCATCTAGGATAAGAAATAAAATAACGAAAACTCGCTCAGGGAAATAAATACCATTTTATAAAATTGAAGTTTAGTAAAAAATTCTGTTAAAATGCTGAAGCTCGGCCACCTACGATATTTTGGAAAATGGTAAATGTTTAACACTACCACTCCACAAAGATTTTTTTTTAATTGACCTAGGAAAGTTACCTTTTTTTTCAATTTTAAGTAGGGTAAAAAATTCAGCACGGATGTAGAAGTTGTGAATGGGCGCGGAGTATTACAAATGTTTCGTTACGTCACAGTGCTGCGCATAAGGTTGTACGCATCGGCCGTGGTACGTCACACAACCTTACATGTGTATGTATTTGAGAAACAACGTTTTGGCTTAATTTTTAGGTAAAAATATAGACGTAATGACGTTGGTGCTAAAAAATTTTTTTTTTTTATATTAGGCTACTCGTTTTAATTTGTAGAGCACGAATATCAACTTTTTTTTCGCGAAAGTTACTTTTCTCACATTTTAAATATTAGGTTGTAATGGCATGTATAGCGTAAACGAGTCTTAATATTGTTTTAACAAAAAAAATTTAATTACTCATTTCAATGTGTAGAATATTAATATTAACTTTTTTCCACGGAAAGTACAAAAAGTTAATTTTTCTGCACATTTTTAATGTTTGTCTGTAATAGCATGTATAGCGTGATTCGGCCACGCAGTAGCTACAGTGCACTGCACTACGTCAAAGTCATGTTTTAATAATAAACAGTCAGGATAGATTTGGTTATAATTTTATTGTACAAAATTATAACCAAATCTATCCTGACTGGATACTTCATAAGCATAATTTAATATAGGTATATAGTAATGTTGTATAAAATTATAACCAAATCTATCCTGACTAGATACTTTCGTAGGCATATTTTAATATAGGTATATAGTAATGTTGTATACAATTACCTTTTTAATAATGTATAATCACTTTTACATTAATTTATGAGGTAACTGTTTATTACGTCGGACATCTACGATATTTTAGATTATTGTTCAAAACCACCAAAAATTACGATATCTACGAAAAAAAAATTTTTGCTTTGAGGAAAGTTACTTTTTTTGAATGAAAAGTAGTTGAAATATTTTTCGGTGGAGGTATAAGTAGTGAATAGGCGCGGAGTGATACAAACGTTTCGTGTTGTCACGACTGTTGTGATGTCACGTGAACTCTACATTTAAACCTATCTTGTAGATCAGAGAAGAAAACATTTTGCACTAATTTTTATGCTTTCACTAACTATTTCGTGTGGATATCATCATTTTTGGTGGTTTTGAACAATATTCCAAAATATCGTGGGTGGCAGAAATAGCAAAAATCAACGTTAACTAACCCTCCACCACACAAAGATTTATTAAAATCCCGCAAAACTACTTACCAGGAGCAAACAATCACTTACAGACACTATTTCACGCACGAAACATTCACTTACAGACACTATTTCACGCACAAAACAGAAATTATTGCACTTAAATTCTACACACACCTAATTACAGACAACCAGCCGATATAGGGTTCTGCCGCTAAAATAAGAACATGTAGCCAACCTTGTAAATGAAAATTATTACATACAAGTACAACTGGTTGCACACAGGTTTTCTAATAATTAAGAAACAGACTGAAACTAAATAATTAATATATATTCAATTAATTTTGCACAACAACCTTAATAATTCAAAATATAACAATCAGTACTTCTTTCATACTCAGTTTAATTTTGTAATTTTTCAACATAGAAGTAAAGTTTGAAGTGTGTACGAATATGCACGCAAGTAATATTTTTCGCACTATGGTACTTAAATTGTACATATAACTATGCAAATAATTAAAAATAGACAGACTTTTATCTTCAGCTAGTATTACACAACTACCTTCAAAATTTAAAACATAAACAGCGAGTATAGAAAATATAATACTTCATTTTCTTGAAATAAATTGATGAAAGAATAGTAATACTTTATAAAGCTTAAAAATGTTATTAAAGCACAATAGCAGCTGAAGAAAAGTTACAAATATACAGACTTATAACTTCAATTAGTATTACACAACTACCATTGATATTGACAAAACCAAAACATTGAATATTTACTGTAACAGAGGTAAACTGTAAAGTTTACTCTATGAGTGTAATATTATTAGAAGTTATAAGTCTGTATATTTGTAACTTCTTTTCAGCGTCTATTGTGCTGTAATAACATTGTTTGTCATCATTTTTGAACAATGTAAAGTATTATTCTTTTATAACTTATTTGAATAATATGAGGTATTATATTTACAGTACTCGCTGTTTAAGTTTTAAATTTTGAAGGTATTCAAGTAATTTCAAAGACCAAAATAATAATATTAAAAAAATATTTGTATATGCCAACGAATGCTTTTATTCCCTATCACACCAGGAAATGAAATTGTCAAAACAATGGTTTGTGTAAAATTTATTCATTGCCAGCAACATTTATAAATATTTGTCTACTCTATGAATCCTATACATAGAATAATAACTCTTGATATTATTATAAATTATCAACTATATTTTTATAACTTATTTAATATATAAATGTAAGAGAGATTATATAATATTTCAATTAAAACTTACATGAATACTTCATAGGTATATTTCAATATAGCTATATAAAATTCACCTTCTTTGGCAGTAACAAAAATAATAGTTATCAATATAGCTTCAAGACATTTTTTTGTTACATAAAGTTTGGCTTGCTAAAACACGAACTACAGTTGTGACGTCATGAAACATTTGTATCACTCCATGCCCATTCACAACTTCTACCTCTGCGCTGAATTTTTTACACTACTTTAGATTTTAAAAAAGTAACTTTCCTACGTCAATAAAAAAAAGATTCTTGTGGACATCGTCCTATTTGGTGGTGTTGAACTATTTCCCAAAATATCGTAGGTGGCCGCGCTTATGCATTTTAACCATAATTACCAATATAGCTTCAGGGCATGTTTTTGATTCGTTTTATAAGCATTGCAATGAGAGTGGGCAATGTCCATTTTTACTAGCACCACATATAGGGGAATTACAATTTTCCAAAATTGTTAATTTTTGGGGCATGAGCGAGAGTTATAATAATTTTTTTCGAATCACTGATGACTTTCTGCGTCGGCCAGTTTAATTTTTATCACTAAAATCTTACACGTGGGCATGGAAATAAATACCATAAATTAATTGGTATCAAGATTTCAATATAATTTTGTGGTATATAGTATAGTGTACAGTAGTTCTCCAGCGCTTAAATATTTATTTACATTTCGGCCCAAAATTAGTTTAAAATTAACAATTCTGAACCAGGTAGATATTTGCATGGAACATTGAAACACATGTCAAAAGGCTATTCTCATTGATATTTTTTCGTTTTTTGTGTCGCATCATATTTTTTTTATCAATTTAAAATTGGGCATATTATTTGTTTTGGTATAGTAAGTCGCAAAATTACTCAAAATAACAAAACGAACACTATCGCCAATTACCTAGTATAGCCAACCTGCTTATTATCGCAAACAAATAGGTTTGTGGGTGATTTTAATACATCTATAAGGTATGTGGTGCTGCAAAGGACTAATTAACATTGATGTTTTTCTGTTGTTAAATTCGTAATTTTTTGGGAGTTATTATCAGGTGTGGTCATTTTGCGAGTTACTAATACATAATAATTATGCCAAGAGCTTAACAATGAGGGTAAATGTTTTATCTCGGAGTCACAAGAAAGGTGTGTATGTAGAGTAATCGTGATGTCACTACAGTCGTGACATCCCGAAACATTTGTATCACTCTGCCCTCATTCACAATTTACGCCTCTGCACTGAATTTTTACCCTACTTTAAATTTAAAAAGTTATCTTCCTAGGTCAATAAAAAAAAAATTTCTTTTGGATATCGTCCTATTTTTTTGTTTTGAACAATTTCAAAATATTGTAGGTGGCCGCTAAAACCCACAATTACCGAAACTAATTTTAAACGTTTGTATTGTAATTTTATTTTTTAATACAAATTAAATGTAATATTTTTCATAAATAAATTTCGATAAAAAATATAGTTTTACCGACGTTGGTTTTTTTAAAATTACTTATTTTAATGTGTAAAACACAAATATCAACTTTTTTTCTTGCGGAAAATATGGAAAGTTATTTGTTTTAAATGCTAATCTGTAATGACATGTATAGTGTAAACAAGTCTTATTGACGTTTAAAACAAAAATTTTGTTTCAATTATTAGTTTTAATATGTAGAACATGAATATTAACTTTTTCCATGGAAAATACAAAAAGTTAATTTTTTTGCACATTTTTAATGTTTGTAATAGCTGAACTAGCTGGGCAGTAGTTACAGTGCACAGCTCTACGTGAAAATAAATTTATTTTAATACTAAACTTAAAATCTAAATATTTAACTTTTGGTTTGCTTTTATATAACATTACTATATACCTACATTACAATATACCTATGAAGTATCCAGTCACAATAGATTTGGTTTTAATTTTATTCAACATTACTATCTACCTATAATAAAGTACAACTACAAAGTATCCAGTCGGGATAGATTTGGTTATAATTTAAAATAACATTACCATCTGCCTATTTTAAAATGTACCTATGAAGTATCCAGTCAGGATAGATTTGGTTATAATTTTCTGCATCGGCAATAGGTCTAAATATTTACCAGAATTACAACCAAATCTATCCTGACTGGATTCTTCATAGGTATATTTTAATATAGATATATAGTAATGTTGTATAATACTACAACCAAATCTATCCTGACTTGATACTTAGTAGGTATATATTTTAATATATGTAATACTACAACCAAATCTAAACATAGTGCAGTGTGCTGTAGCTACTGCGTGCCCGGTTCATGCTATACCGCCTACAGTGTTTACATGCCATTACAGACTAACATTTAAAATATGGAAAATATTAACTTTACGTATTTCCTGCAGAAAAAAAGTTGATATTCGTGTTCTACACATTGAAACGGGTAATTTTTTTTTAATTATTAAAATACCAACGTCATTAAGTCTATATTTTTACCAATATTTCCTTGAAAACCATATTTTTTGTGATTACGTTTCCAATTTAAATTTTCTTGACAAGTCTTATTTTCAATATGTATCTTAAATCCATCATGAAATTATACTCGTCTTAGTGCAACATTAGTTTAACTATATGTAAAAACAGGTTTAGTCAATTGAAGCCCTGCTCTTGAAAAAAGTTTGACCCTGAGCCTTATTAATAGTTGTTTAAAAAGCAAGACTTAAAGGAAATAGGTAATTGTGAGAATTAGTGGTCACTAATGATATATTAAAAGGCTATCCAAATAGGATGATATGCACAATAATTTTTTTTTTCCAATTTCAATTCAAGTAAACAAATTTAGTGTGAAGCATTAAGTTGTGCATGGGCTGTAAAGTGATACTGTGACTTCAAAACTGTAGTTGGTACGTAAACTTAATGTATCAAAAACATGCCCTGAAGCTATATTGATAATTATTATTTTTGTTATTGCCAGAGAAGGTTAATTTTATATATCTACATTGAAATATACCTATGAAGTAACCAGTCGGGATAGATTTGGTTGTAATTTTATACATTTAACCATTTAGGTAATGTATAAATTTAGTATGCAAAAACCATAAGACAAAATGTCGTTTCTCAAATATCTACACACATAAGGTATGCGTGACGTCGGTGTTTTACTCCGTGGATGATGCACAACTTGGTACTCCGTACTAAATTTTGTACCCAACTTTAAATTAATAAAAAATAATTTTCTGTGTAAAATTAAAAAAAAATAATTTGCATATTGTCCTATTTTGTGGCTTTGAACAATTTTTAATTTTAATCTCAGGTGGTCCCTCCATCTCACATTTAGCACATTTTTTCATAATGCTTAGAGAATATTGTATCTACTTTAGACATCAGGGCATATTGGTTAGGGTCATAATACAGCAGCTAAAATATCTGACATATGTCAATGGAAACACATCTGTTTCCAGTGTTTATAATTGTAATATAAATACTTTAATGTTTCAGGTCAAAAGTTTCGAGAGACACTCTGTATGAGTGTATTAATGCTGTCCTTCAAGGAACTCAGGAAAAGAAGAGACAGTTTTTGGAGACTGTAGAAATACAGATTGGATTAAAAAACTACGATCCACAAAAAGACAAGCGTTTTTCAGGCACTGTCAAGTATGTTGAAAAAACCTGACACTAAATTTTTTTGACCTGACACTAAATTGATTGCTTCAAATTGTCAGTTTCAAACTTTAATTAGCAAAATATAACTATTATTTTCAACTTAAACGAAATTTCCCAAAAATAAAAATGTAAAGAACATTCTAAATAATAATACTTTATAATAATATAAAAGGGTGGCTGTTTTGGACCTTATTTTTCAACTTAAGCCATATTAATCTTATACAGTGTCTGAAAAAAAAAATGTAGTTTTAAAAATGCTTTGGAACTGTGTTCATTTTAAATTTGCACACCATGATGCAAGTTTTTAAAACTAAATGAGACACTTGTCATAAAGCACGGATTAATCAGTCAACATGTTCGCTGCCATTAATGTGATTTCACATCGCAGGTAGAGAATACCAAGGTGCTGATCTTCTTACACATCATGTGTGCCTTTGTGATTATCAACCCGAGTGCTCTTGCAGATGGCTGATTTTAGTTTAATTATTTAGGACATTGGTATGGCTGATTTTTAGTTTAATTATTTAGGACATTGGTCTATTTGTTTTCTTTCTGTATATCTATGGGGAGCTGACACCCTCTTTGGTTCATCAAAAATATGAATAAAAGAAAACTACTTTTACTGATTCTTTGTTCTCTAACACATAGATAAATTTCTCTTTGTTAAGAGTGCAAACTTCTTTACATTGACTGTACAGAGTTCCATTTTTCTACACACCATGTTTAATAAAATAGAAAAAACATCAGTAATGGTGTCTTATTTCATTTCATTAACATACTCAATGCTACAACCATCATATATATCCATGACTGAAAAGAATACATCAAAACACCTCACTAAAAACATATAACTTTGTCAATACTTCACTGAACTGTCTTTCGAAGTAATGAGTTTATATCGATTAGTTTGATATATCGTTTTTTTGCATTGTATATTAGTTTTTGCCTGAAATCCCTTATGTGGCTAAACAGAACAATTACCAATCCTTTAGTTTCATCATCAGTGTGTAGCAAGAGACTGACTATGGTGTGCAATATCTGGCTCTGTCTGCTAACTGATTAAACTGGACAACATGGCAAGTGACTTGTTTAGTTTCGAAATAATGGTGTTATGGGTAGCACATAGCATGCAAATTCAAAATGTAAATGGTTTGAACATTATTTCAAAAGTTGTTTAACAGATCTTGTATTTAAGATACATTAGATTAGGTCTAATTTATTATACACTATACTAAATTAGTTTCCATAGGATATAAAATAGTCTTTTTTTTCGAAAACTAATATGACTTACCAAGAGTTTAGTTTTATATAGAGATAAAATTGTTTTGTTTAAAAGATTTTGTCTAATTATAAGTTTGATATGATGAAATCATATTTAGAGCGTCAGGAAGCCAAGCTTCTCTTGGCGGACCTGCACCCAGGGTCTTAAATAAATTGGGGAGAAAATGTTATCATTTTCGTTACAAGACTTGTCTTTATTGTGGTTATAATGGTACTGGTAAGTAGAATAATTTTTGTTATTCTATGGAAGTATGGACACAAGACAATTTTTTTTCATAAGTTTCTGTTATATTATATTGTAAGTTATTTAATTTGTGCATATTACATTTTTTGTACTGCCTCTTGTCAATGTGTGGCTGCAACAGTTTTCAGATGCCATTAGATTCCCATAACAATTAATGTTTTAACATGTAAATATATTTCGGTACAGTATAATAATACTATGCTGATATTGCAATACACACTTTAGTTTGTTCAATGATAATGTTTGTTCCGATCAATCTAGTATTTCTATCCTCACACTCCTTTATTATATATTATCCAGTCACCTCAACAGTGTATCCATATAGTACAGTTTTATATCTTTATACTATAATTATACACCTAAATAATAATTTGAAAGAATTTTGAGTTTCACCAGTAGAATGGGATATTGCAGACACAAAACTTCAGATTATTGGGCTTGTTACTTTGTTTATAGCCTGCTGAGGCTTTCTCAAAATCTCCCTAAAAGTATTTAAGGTGTTTAAGGACAACTTAACAAAAACTCAGTAAAGACTAGACGGCCTGACCTGAAAACTCTTAGTAAAAACTTAACCTGAATTGGCAGCTGATGAGTTGGTTCTAAAAGTACAAACTAGGATAATAAAATCTACTTTGTCCTGTCATTCTGAGAACACTAGGATTACTATAAATATTTTTCTTTGTGATGACAGTTTCAAGTGGCAAAAACATTCCTTTGCAAGTACCTTCTCTAATGCATTGGAGACCACAACATAATAAGAACGGCTAAGTAGACTATACAGTACAAGAAACACAACATAGTTCTTGATGTTTTAGGATTGTTAATATACAACCTGGCCAAATAATTCATTACACACAATGAGTATCATTGGGTTAAATAGTTGATAAAAAGATTTAGTAACAATTAGTGATACAAAATACAACTAATTTCTATACTGAAAAAAATAAATTACTACCCTTTGACTGCCTTTGCAATAAAAACTAGTAAACTCATGAAGATAAGCAATAAAGCAGGATCATCTACCTCCAAGACACTGAATGTTAAGATACCTAGGGACCAAGAACCTTACCTCTTTCAGACCATGGATGTACACAACAAAAATTTTGACATTCTGGTGGTACTTCACTTTGTAATGCTAGGCAAAAATTCAGACCACAATACAAAAATATAATCGACTGTGAATGAATTATATTGAGAGTAACGCCAAATTTTTGAAGAATTATCATCGTTGAATTTAATTACACTCTATAAGACATTTTTTATCAGTCATTGTGTTACAAAAAAAAAAAAAAAAAAAAAAAAAAATGAGTAGCAGGTAAATGTATGTTTTTCTAGATGAAGATCCTTCTTATTATAGAATTTAGATTTTTGTCTAGTTTAAGAATAAGATTATATTACTTTTTATCATCATCATTCACTATAGTAAAATGAAATATGTGTGTGTTTGAAAATTATGATTATTAACTCACTTATTTTGTGAAAATAAGTTTTGTATTTTTATCTTAATTATAGCCCCACTACATGTTTCAAAAGATAAAATTTTTAATACTGAAAATATATAATACATTGGATGTGGCATATTTCATTTAATGTAATTGTAAAAATTGTTGTATGAACTTCAGTTACTTCAATATTCATGTTGAATAAACTGGTATTGAAATACAAAAATTAATGCATTATAAATGAAGAAATTAATGATAACATATATTTTTAATGATGTTTTCATTTTTATACTAATCAAGCGATTCAGTAAATTATTTTACAGTTTTACTGAACACAGATCAAATCCCATTGAAACAATCATCAGTGCTGTGAAAAACATTTTGTTATAACAAAACGTAATAACACTGGCTTGAAACTCAGCCAATTAATTTTACAATGTCCAAAGCCTTTTCACGAATTAATTGTCCACAAATTGGCAAATTGTTTGACCTGGCATCATCATGTAATAGGCTAAATTTTTTTTCTAAAAAGGCAAAACGCCAGTCAGACAATACTTTTTTGATTTTTGTATGGTCTTTTAAAATTGTAGATAAAGTAGATGGTTTTAGCTCCAAGACTAGTAAACTCCAGAATCTTTAGCTATATCTATTTTCTAGCCCGAATCAACAGTTTTTATTATGTCAAGTTATGTTGTTGATCATAAACGGATGTTCTTTTACTCCTTGTTTCTTCAATATGAATTGATTTATTAAAATAAAATACACATTAGACACTTAAATGTTTCTTTTTAAATACCTACATTGTATTTTAACATGAACTATAGACATGATTCTTTAGAAACCGTAATTATACTTTTATAGTTAAAAAAATATTTTGTTATGCTGAAATTTATGTTTATATTATATTATTTGTTATTTATACACAATCTTATGATGAGCCTAACAAAAGAGTAGAAAATATGTTATACTAAAAATAATTCATTATAACAGGATTTGATCTGTATTCCTTTCTAAAGGAAAAATTGAAATTAATAATTTTTAACTTGATACTCATTTTCAATCAGGTGTATTTAAATTTGTCTCATGAGAAGTCTTTTGAATGTTGTATGTACATATTTAATAAGATACTAAATTATGTGTCAAGATAGAACTCAAAATTAGTGGCACATGTATACCACACATTGTAAATACAATATAAAAAAAGAAACTTCGACTTAACAGTTAGAACATGCAATAATTTTATTTGTAAGATTAATCAGATTTTCTTAAATATAAAAGGAAATAACTGTTGTGTCTAGCTAGACAAATCCCTTTAAACTATAGATATTAAAGTAATAACTCCACTCATTGTGGGAAGTTATTGTGCTTGGGCCTGCATTTTTTTATGGTGTTTAGTTCATTACTACTTACCGCCAGTATCTGAAATAAAACTACAGCACTACTTGTAATATATCCGATTGCTTGGAAAAGGATAATCTAGTCATATATTATACCAGATAAATATTTATTTTAAATCCCATATTTTTTTCAAATTCCTATGATTTTTTTGATCAAATCAGTAGTATTTTGTGTGTTCTGTGATGCATAATTTTAGTTTGCATGTATTATCCTAGTATACACATTGAGGATAATTTTTAGTTCTGAGAACACAAATATTGAAATAGATACGCCTGATCTAACTAATTATACAATGTTTTTACCAACTTTATATCTGCATAACAGGAACCACACCTCTTTTTGTAACAGAACTATTAATTTATTTATTTTGGAAGGGACTTGTTGCTAATCAATGAGATAAACAATTATGTTTGTATAATCATTACATTCAAGTTTATCAATAATGCATATATTACATATTATGATGTAGAGCTATATTATGTGATGATGTAATTTATGTATATTACATCCCAATATTTTATGCAAGATGTTTATATTTGTATTGATATTTAGCTGCAGATTATGTCCAATTTGTTTATATATTTATTAAATAATTTGATATTATTTGATAAAATAGTCTTGTATGATTTTTTTCCTTTGGCTTTTATAGGCTAAAGCATATTCCTCGACCTAAGATGCAGGTTTGTGTTTTGGGAGATCAGCAACATTGTGATGAAGCAAAGGCAAACAATGTACCCTATATGGACGTGGAAGCTCTTAAGAAATTGAACAAGAATAAAAAACTTGTCAAGAAATTGGGTAAATTTGACAGCCAGCAACATCATCATTTAACATTTTTTCTTTTCATGTCATATTGATATATTTTATAATAGTGGCTTGGTCTTTTTTAAATTGATTATCTAAAAATGACCAGATAGTGTAATCTTTCTGTATTAAATATTAGTAATTTTAACTATTTTAGATTGTCTAAAAATTTATGTCAGAAAACTATATATATATTCTAGGATAGGTATAAAACCCTGTAGAACTATATTTTATTTAAAAACAGAATAATTCAATATAAATAATGGGCAAAGTCTATAAGATAAATAATTACATTTAATTGTAATATATAAATACAGTAGAAGCTCAATTATTAGTCTTAGACAGGCTGTCATTATGTCGGATAAGCAAAAATGTCAAATACTAGAGAAAAGTTGAAAAGTCAGATTTTTTTTTTTTTTAAATCAAGTTTTACAAATTATATTAAGAATGTACGGAAGTGTAAAGACTTTTTCTTAAATTTTGACTCGTACAGTAAATATCAAAAGTTCTGAATGTACGCTGTATGTCTTTTGTCTGTTTCGCTGCTACCTGTGAAGCATCATTATGTCGATCCCCATAGCTTCTCTTGATGCTTAACATATGCAATAGCAACTTTTAAGGCCTTCACTGCATCTTTATGGGATATCTTTGCGAAAGTATCTAACAGGTTCTCTATTGTCAGTGTAGTCATAATTGTTTTTTACTTGGCCAACAATTTCATCATCTGTTATAATGTATTCATTGTTATAACGTATTAATTATATTCCTAAAACTGGCCCCCAATAGTTGCTTCATCACATCCAAGGATGCATTGGCCTAAAAGAATGCATTCTCTATTAATTTTTTGGATCCTCTTCATCTTTAATCACATTTTCTTCTAACAACTTTTGCAATCTACCAATCGTTGATGCATTTATATCAAATTAGTTGTCGCTGATACATTACTGCACCTCAAGAATTGTTACCCTTTCTTTGATAGATTGGCAATGAAACTTTTTCTTAGTCCTATTTATATTCAACACGAGTGGATACAATACCATTCTAGTTTAGTCTTAGATACCCCCCCCCCCCTATGAACCTGATTAAGGAAATATCTTCTCACAAGCTATGTGAGATATAATCATTTCTTCTTAGCCTCTCAAGAAACTTATAATTTCATTTCTTTATCCCTAATATATTTACAATTATTTTAATGAAAGGTGATGATACTGAAATTAACTATTCACTTAATACCACAAAAAAGAGAAGTTGTGTAATGTTTATAAAATAAAGGCTTGAAAAAAATGTTATGCTCTTATAAAAGTCCTTGACAGTGTAACAAACTAAGAATTCTAGACAAAATCAGTAAATATTGTGAAAAAATAGTACATATTTGTTATAATAGAAATCCACAAGTATAATTAATATCAAGGATTAATCTGGCTGACATGTAATTTAGCCTTAAAACAAACTAAAATTTAAAAAACAAATTGATATAATTTATTATAAGTTATATTAATTGCATGCAAAGTTAATGATATACACATATATATTCCCACAGGTCTAAATGCATTTTTATTTGTTATAGCTAAAAAGTATGATGCATTTTTGGCAAGTGATGCTTTAATCAAACAGATACCTCGTCTACTTGGTCCTGGTCTTAACAAGGCAGGTAAATTTCCAGGCTTATTATCTCACCAGGAATCTATGGTGCAGAAAATAGACGAAGTAAAGGCAACAATTAAGTTTCAGATGAAAAAGGTATGTTACTTTGGTAAAGAATAGGTGATTTTCAAAATAGCTATAATATAAATAAACAATCTGATGAAGCTTGATAAATTTGCCTAGTCATCTCAATGTAGAGGTTAGCCAAGCAATCGCATCAAAAAAAAAGAAATAATTACCAACCTAGTTCGGCTGAATTTACATTTTCGTTATGTAGTAAACAATATTTAATTATAGTAGATGTTTTTTTTTTTTAATTGTTTAAAAACTATTAAGTTTTAAGGGGTTTTGTCTTTGCCGTTCTATTCACAGTAAGTTCATTTTTTAGTCCTTGCTAGTCAAAAATGTTAGCATATTTTTTTTTTACTTAAGTTAGTGTTTAGCTTCAGAAAAGCCTTGAACTGTCTTGTATTTAAAAGTGCAAAATACTGCAATTTTTTTAGTAAGGATAATCATCCTTTTAAGTGTTCTAAAAAATTGTCAATGATTTCACAAAGCTATCTACTAGTGGATGTTACATGTGACTGACCCAGGCTGCTCAGAAAGTTATTTAGGGTCTATAGAAAGTAATATGAAAACATGTATTGTGATTGTAGTAGAGCCTCGTTATAATGGTCCCTATTAAACTGGACATGCTTCTAAAATTATCATACCTACCACAGGCACATAAATAGTTGGGTGCCTTTATGGCTGCAAATACTGTCACTTTATATCCTTTGTCAAGTACCAAAAATAATCCAAGACAATTATAAATAGTTTAAAAGTATTATTAATATGTATACCACGAATGTTAAGGATTTTATTGAACAAAGAATTGCTACACCTACAATGCTCCTTGCTATGCCCATAGGGCTAAAATATCAGTTTCTTTTTTTTTTAAACCCAAGTAATATATGAGAAGCAATTATGCGTAGAAATATTAACTTATCAAGCACTGACAAATGCTTGTAAACAAAAATAATGCCCTGACCAACTGGCATGAAACACGATTTCTCTTATTTAAAAACACCTTGAAACACTTTCAACAACCATTATCAGTTTGTTTCATTTATTAATAGAAATGCTGTTTTGAATTGCAACCGCTTGAAGAGAAATATTTGCTTTAAAAAATGGTCAACTTTCAACCTTCAATTAGTGTATAATGAGTATACTGTTTTCATAGTATTGTTTTAAATAAAATGATCATTAGCTAAGGTATCATATTATTCTTGTGATAGTCAAACTTTTGATTTTGTTCAGGGTAATCTTATTTGTATAGATTGTAAAAAGTTATTTAAAAAATTTATTCATGTACTGTAATTTCCAGTTAATGTACTAGCATTATAAAAGAGTGTATAAGTTTGATGATTACACTTACTATTGTTTAAAAATGTTTACTTTTTGTCCTTACTAACTGAAATTAGTAAGACTTCGTTTAGTGTTGTGGTTGTCGGTTTTTTACAATTTCTATGAAAAAAAAATAAATCTTATGTTTTAATAGATAGCTGTCTTTAAGCCTATCCTACGTAGTCACATTCAGTTACTACTACATTTGTATTTATCTCAACCATTGTTTCTATGCTATTTTGGTTTGAATGTATTTTGTGTAAAGCATTTAAAATTGTAAAGTCCTTTTTGAATAAACCTGTATTGAGTATATGTTCATGTTGAAAACCTCTTGTGCTTCAAGAAAATACAATTTTTTAAACATTTAAACAAAAATTACTAAGCATGTTATTTTACATAGTTTAAAAGTTTTATTATATCTCATCAACATAAAGGCTGTTTTCAGTTAATTCCAAAATTTGTTCTATAACTATAACCACAACTTCATAGTTTCTATATTTGTAACTCCTTTACTTAACAAATTTATATTTTTGTTCATTTTTGTTTCTAGGTGTTGTGTTTGTCAGTAGCAGTAGGCCATGCCAATATGACTCCTGATGAACTAGTTCAAAATGTACATCTTTCAGTTAACTTTTTGGTTTCTCTTTTGAAGAAACATTGGCAAAATGTCCGCTCTCTGCATGTCAAATCTTCAATGGGACCACCACAGAGATTGTATTAGAAATACATCAATAAAGAATATTGTCTTTTAAATTATGCTTGTTTTTTGTTTTATCAAGTCTTATATTTTTTTAAAAATCCTTGGAATCTGATAGAAACTTTGACTTTTCTGTATTGCCATTAAAAAAAAAAGTTTTTTTAATAATAAAATACTGTGAATACTGATAATACATTTTGAATGTATAACAGTAAATCCTAAAACCACAACAAAATTGAAATAATTCAAACCAACTAATATGTATTACAAAAAGTTTATATTTTTTTGGACTAGGAGACTGACAGACTTGCCTTGGTAAGAGTCCACTCTGTAGTCTTGAAATAGAAACACATAAAAGCACTTAAACAATGATATATTTCAACCACACAGTGGTCTTTGTCAATCGAAGAGAAAACAAAAAGAAATATGAGAGAATGAAATAAAATAATTGTAATCACAGATTGTGTAGAGTAGAAATCAGATGTCACAGATTAAAGATATATGCATATATTGTTTCTATGAGTGATTATAGTTTATATAAGTCTGTCAGGGGAAAAGAGATAAGGCTATTAGGGGGGGGGGAATGAATGGATTTATCTGATGTTGAGGTTAGGGGATTCTCTGGACTTGGTATACCACTGGTATGATAGTTCCCACCTTCTCAGTTCTGAGGGATTGCAATCAGGGGGGAGTGATTTAATTATTTTTGTGGTATAGCAGTCATCAAAAGTTGTGATGTGACTCGCAGCATGTTGAGCTGTTGGTCTATCCATATTCATAATTTTAACATCATGTCTGTGGCCATTCATTCTGATATTCAGACCATCCGTGGTCAGGCCTATGTACTGTGCTGAGCAAAGTTTACATTGTAGCTGGTATATGACATTTTTCTATGTACAATTATGATAACCCTGTATTTTGAAGACCATTTTTGTTGTTTGGCTGTTGAAAGTTTATATTGATATTTACATACTTATAGGAAAATAAGGACAATCTGTGGAAGTACTACATCAGTTATCTGGATTGTTGTTTTAGCATGCATTTTAACATTAAAAAGGTGGTGCTCATCACCACTATAATACATGTTAGACGAAGTATTATCTTTAATTATAAATGCTAAGAAGAAAAACCAATTCTGGAGAAATATACTACAAGTATATTTAATCATGATTTATATTTTAAGGTTTGTTTGTTCTTCGCACTAACTAATGTATTGTAACCAACCAGAAATTTGATGTTTAGCTAATTTGTCATAATTTTCTTTTGTTCAAAAAATAATAGACTTTTTGACTCAATAAGTTTGTATCCGCATGTTTTTTTTGTTAGCTTTCTGTGCTGTTCATTATATGTTCTTTTACTAAATTCTTTTTCCGAAAGTTCGGATAGTCATAAACTATTGTTTAAGTGATTAATGAGATTCACCGCGTAATTGACTACAAAATTCTTTTGTATTTTTTAAGCCCTGTGACGTCTATTTTCTGATAATTCCTGGTTTAATTCAAACCTACACGATAGCATTAAAATAGATTATAGTTATTGAAAAATATGCACTAGTTTAAAGAGCGTTTTAAAATCCAGATGGGTACTGATACCAATTGATCCGAATTTTCGATGCTCTAAAATTAACTCTGACATGCTCTATATGTGTAGGGTCAGTATAAGAATTGTCAATATAACAGTTATTTACAATTCAATGTGAAAAAAATACCAGTTTGCACTGTGCTAAATATCAGAACTGTGACAGGAATAGCCAGCAATTAAAATTAATGTAGTTTTTTAACTACTACCTGATGGATTTAACATCGCCACTGAAGAGATGATTAGTAGCAGTAGTTGACATTTTAATCACACAATGTCTACTCAGTTTGGTTTAGGGCTACTAGTATTCCCCTCTTTATCTGCAATGATTACATGGTCTTTATAGTAGTTTACATTGTCTGATAGTACTTTCTTGCAGTAGAATAATTTTTTTCCTAGAGATTGTTAGTCTTTTCATTTATTATGCATAAAGATTATAGTAGTGCAGTATTCATTACTTTGTCACTGACAATACAGTAACTTATTTGATGATAATAATAATAGATGTTTAAAATAATTATAAAAACCAAAAGTTCTACTGTATACGTTTATTGATGCCTAATGTAGTTAGTATATTTGCACATGCAGTACTGAATGTATGTTGCAAGAGGAAGTCATATGACCCAACATCCTTGTGTACTTCTTTCTATGGATTTTCATCCTTAAAAGATGCTGATACTCCAATCTCCATAGCCGAAAGCACCTACAAAAATTTGTCCAAGAATCCTCACCATTCTTGTGACTCCTACAAGGGGGCGTGCTGTTTGTCCTTGTGTAATCCCATAGGATATGCTATAAACTCTCCTGGCAAAACAGAGCTACCAAGGTTGAACCTCTGAAGGTATTGCTCCATAACAATATCGGATGACCTGCAAATAGTTGCCACCATACAAGGGATTGATTCAGGCTTTTCTACCTAAATCGCAAGGGTTTAGCCCTTGAGTTTAACTGAAAATAAAATTAACACTCATGGAAAGAAATATAGGTTTAGGTATGTGGGGTGTACTGTATATTGTGTGTAATGCGAGTAGTTGGACTAGATATGTTCGAGCTATTAACAGAAGTTAAAATATGTACCAAATATACTGTGGCTCAGCTGTAAATCTAATCCTCCTTGTCTAAAACATTTTTTATAATAACAGGGGAAGCCATTAATTTCAAAGTTTCAAACTCAAGGAACCAGTTAGAAATATCATCACCCTAGTTCAAAGTGCCATTACTTCTGGTCGATTTTTCTCTATTTCTAGTATTATTTCCTTTCCTTTATTCCTACCATACCTTATGTTCTTATAAAGTGTAGTTGCATTTGATAGAGAGGTCTCCAGGAATATGACTTTGTTCTTGTAATGGTATACTACCCTATTTCTTTAACAAAGCCATAAAATAAAAATACAGAAAGCACTTGTGAGAGATTGGTTTACCTTCAAGAAGGAATTGCTGTTAGATCTTGCCTAGCAACAGGAAAATAATGCCCTTCGAATAATTTTACCAGAATGTTTCAGTTGTGGAATATTACAAGAGACTGGACAAGGGGATGCGCAATGGACATTTAGCATGACGTGGAAGCCCAAAAGCATTTATTCCTAGTTGCGAGAGAGGGGTGGATTGTAGCCTAGCTTTCACTGTAGTAATCTGCAAACTCCCCTCAAGGCTTTTGCTATACCTTGTTTTATACACTGGGTGAAACAAATAACTGACCGGTTGACATGACAAATTTTTTACACTACCACATTGAAAAATTGACTTGGATAAATTGGGGATGGACAGATTCACATTCAGTGTGTTGGGAACTTAATTGGTTAACATACTGATTTTTTTCCATTGAAATGTTTTAAGTTTTAATTAATAGCAATTCATTCATGTTGTCTCAAAATCACAATTTTGTAGCATAACTTATCAGTTAGGCAAATGTGTGGTGAAAATAAGGTTATGTATTTTGCATAAGGATAAATATAGGGAAGTGATCAACAGCATCTTTTGCTGCCAGAGCAAGAACCGGCCATCTGGTGACACAGGAGTACCTATTTCGTTTTAATCTCACAGTCTCTGTGGTGTGGAGAGTGAAACAATTGAACACATCCTGCTGAACTGCCCTTACTCATTACCTACAAGAGACATCTTCAGACCAATTGTGACAAAATGGCGAGATATTCTAGTTAAGAAGAACCTGTGAGCCATAGCATCATATATATATATCATGGACATCGGCTACAGTTGAGCTGGACGCCTGCACGAAGTAAGTAATAAAAAAAACACACTTCTGTCAAACTCAAAATACACAGCAAATCTGAACAGGATATAGCCCCAATTAGTTTGGATTTGAGGGGTTCCACTGTATTTGATTTCCTGTTTTTTTGTACCAAATGGACGACAGAAGTATTAAAACTGAATGAAAAACAAACTTTTTGTATGAAGTAATTCATTTATTGAGCAAACTCTACTTTCAATAACTAGAGAAAAGCTAGAACTGAATAAATAACAAATAAAGCCTTCCGTATTTAAAGAAATTGTTTTTTCTGAGTCGTAGTGGTAGCACTGATGTGGTGGGGGAATTGTTTGAAAGCAGTGTACGTGCCATTTTCAGTGTACATCATGGCTTGGCTTGGTGAACGAACATCATGCGTTTGTTGTAGAGGAGTTTATTAGTAACTGTGGTTCTGTGATTGCTACTCAGTGAGCGTTTTGTATTCGATTAGAACTTGGCCAACATAATCGTGTTCCTGCTCGTGTTTATGTTTAAGAATTGTGATGTAGTTTTGTGTGAAATATGTCATGATTTGTAAACTTGACAGATTGCTGGATGAAGCCCTTGATTTGGATGATTCCCTAAACATTTTTTGGTGATTCAGAATATAGATCCTACTTAAAACCTAAATGTTTATGAACCATAAAGTTCAATATTTCCTGTAAATGAAGGTAGGCCTAAGTTTGTACTTGAAACATCAGATAGTGACAGTAAAGAGGATTTACTAGGCAACCATGTGGTAGTGTTGGCATGACTTTTAATTTGCAACAGTCTCATTTTTTTATGTCTCGTCCAAATGGCATTATATGTTCTAAATGTGATGAAGAATAAAATTAAAATGTTTAAAAATTTTTCAAAAAAAATCATTCTATCTTTTTAAAAATAAATTGTTCTGTGACATAAAAAATGTGTTTTCGTTTTTAAAAACATAATTTTTTAATGAAAAAGGATATATATTTTAAATATTTTGACCCCAAAAAAACATACAATACCTCTATAGAAATGAGATTATGATTTTTCTCCTGAATGTCTACAATTACACATACTACCAAAATGTGCAGTTTTGGGACACATTCAAAGTTTGCCTGGTCCTCAAAGAGTTAAAGAACAAATACCTCCATACTTATGCCTTTCACATGTTTATCATCGACAATATATCATTGCCTGGGAATTGAAGGGATAGTTTTTATTCTGGACCTAAAAAATACATGTTCATTTTAATATTAGGATGTAAATAAATCCAGAAAAAAAATTTTAATTGATAAAAATGACTTTTGTAGTAATATCCTAACTGGTGATTTGTAGCAACAATACCCAGAAACAGACCTCAGTGTGGAAGTGAAGAAGTAACTGAACAAAATGAGCCGTAAAAGGCATTTCTACAATGGTATTAGCAATAAGAAGAAGAAAATGTTTTGTTTCTTACCATAAATGGCATGTTCCAAATTCTCAGGCATGTACTAGTCATGTAGGTCAGGCGTAACCAAACTTCTGAGTCTCACACATTGGAATGGGCAAAAACCAAATTTGTTTCTAAAGCTAGATCTAAAACTCTAAACCATATTTTAAAAAATATGACAATATTTTACACGTTAATATTTTTATGAACTTCATACATCTACTACAAGACCAAGTAAACAAAGTACTCTAAGAAACATTATAGCACTACTACCAGATCAAGCAAACATTTCAGGCAGAAAATATATAAAATACTCCCCTGTGCTGCTAGAATTTCACTTGTTAGCTGTAATGTTTGATCAGTTGGGCGATAGTCATTGATACTTGGATTAATCTTTTTTTAAATATCATTTAATCTTTGACAAATTGTATGTCTTCATGATTTTTAAAATTTAACTTATAAGGCTGAAATATTTGTTAATATAATTTTGTTTTAAGGTAACCTGAAACATAAGGCTAGATCTAAAATATGGTAGGGTTTATACATGATACTAGCAATAGATATGGCTGCCATACTAGCAATTCAACATGTTGACTGCCATGATGGTCACCAGTGACCTACACTGTATTTTTGCATAGGGCCGTGGCGTCACCAGTGACCTACGCTGTATTTTTGCATAGGGCTGTGGCGTCACCAGTGACCTACACTGTATTTTTGCATAGGGTCGTGGTGGTCACCCATGACAGACACTTGTATTTTTGTATAGGGTCATGGCGGTCACCAGTAACTGACACTATTTTTGCATAGGGCCGTGGCGGTCACCAGTAACCGACATTGTATTTTTGCATAGGGCTGTGGAGGTCACTCGTGACCGCCTTTGTAGACCTAACTTTAGATCATCACACAAGGCTGTCGGGCACATTCACGATGTATTTAACAATATGAGGTGTCCTACACAGCCTCTGTGTGTGTTCCTGCATCTTGGCGTTCAAACATTTTTTTATAGGACTATAATTATTGGAAAACTAAAAGTTCAAAATTACAAGGTCTGTTCAAAAAATACGCGGACTGTTTGAATTTCGCGGCTCAAGGTAGTTTCAGGAGAATCCTCTTAGTGTCGCTAGGTTTGTATAAATCAGCTGATTAAAACGCGGTATTTCAAACCCAGATATCTTCATTTGTTGATCAGTTACATGCAGTTTAGTAAAGAGTGTTTTTTTTCACGAGTAAGTGTATGCGTTGGGGAGGAGAGTACTTGAAGGAAACCCACACGTGTAACTTCCAAATAAAGTACATTTTTTTTATGACCTCAGTCCACATATTTTTTGAACAGACCTCGTAGTTTTTATTTACAACTCTTTGTAGAATTGCATTATGATTTAGAAGTGTTACCATTGATTTGATCCTAAAAAAATGAACAATTCAAAAATTAGAAACTAAAAACTTCACACAAAAATGTTATTGTTGTTCATGACGAGCTAGTTGTTAATCACTTATTACACTTTGAAATTATTTGCGATCGCACATTTTATAATATAAATTGTTAACTTACTCTTGGGGGAAATTTTTTAATAATTTTTTTTTAGTCAATGTCTTAATAATCATATATTGAACGCAAATGTCAGAAAAAATAGATCTATATGGACTTATCTACATGTAATCAGAGAAATATTTGGAAAACGTTCCAAATAATTTTTAAGTCGGCCAGTTTGTTTCAACAGGATTTTTTTCTCTTTTCAAGTTTTGAAAGGGTCAATGTTACGGACTTACCCTCTGCAACCAGATGTCTGATACCGTCTTAATTTCTGGTGGTGGTTGGTATTCATATCCCCAATCTCATTGCCACAAATCTATCACATACATATTGAATATATTAAGAGTATGCCTACACTGAAGCCCTCTATACAACTTATTTAATTTTCTAAACCAGCACTATTTCACTAAGAAGAAGATTCAGAATATACACCCAGAAAGAATTCTTGAATTCGTTCTATATTCTGCCTAGAAACATCAAATGTCCTGAAATTATTTTCTTACAGTCCTTGCACTTCCTGATTAGGAAATGAGTAAATAGCTTATGGATTGCCCAAGAATATTTATATATTTCTGGAGCACCTAGGAAATATCTTTATAAAATAATTGAACATACCAAGAGAAATAGGAAAATAAACATTCAAATCAAAATAATGTTCTTTTGAATTTTTTTTATAAAAAAAAAGTAAAATATAATAAATAGAGTAAAATGTAATAAATGTACATTAGATTTACAACAACAAAATGAATTCAAGAGAATGTAAATGCTTCTGTGGCCAAAATGAAAATCATCAATACTTCATAAATGACAGTTTTATTTTGACAAGATTTGTTTTCATTAAAATGAACAATATACAAAGTAGTTCCTAAACATTTGTAAAATAGTTTCTGTTTTTGTTAGGTTCAGATAAAAAGTGGTGGGAGTCACTTTGAGCTCACAAGGTAAGTACAGAATAACAAAAATAATAATTATAATATAACAGATATATTGTGTCAATTGTCAGATTGTTAGCATGGTATGAAACGAGATTCTTCTAGGCAGCAAATTTTTTACACAAAAGGTCTATAAATTATCGTACAAAAAATACAAAACTTTTGTTTTTGCAATAACCAATTCAAATTTGAACATACAATCTACAGTTAAATTATATATGTATACTATATATAATATTAAAGGCTCAACTAAAATGAAAGCCTGTTCTGCTAACATAATCGACATGCTGCCAGTTCATCATATAAGTAGATTTCATGGACAATTTTTCTTCTGTTCAGTCATACACACAAAAAAGCAATAAATAATTTATTTATACACATTAAAAAATAATAAGCATCTGATTAAAAACAGAATAGATATATTTTTTATACTAGGTAGATATATTCTCTATCTGTTATTGATTACATGTTCACTCTAATACTGATGCCCAGTCATTCATTTTTACCCCTATCCCCACACAATGTCATGAAAATATATCTACAAAAACATTTAACTTGACATAGATTAGTGAAAAACAATATCGTCTGTGGGACAGTAGGTGAGGTCAACGAGGAAACAGACACTGACGTTTTAAAAAATTTTGAGATATTTACAAGGAATATACACAACAATTAAATGTCCTCGACACCAAAATATAAATACACGAGGTAAATTGCACAAATCAACATAAACACTTAAACTCTAAAATGGGATGTTTCAAAGTCTTGTGGTCACCTAGGTTGACTCATATCAAATAGAACTTGTGCGATAGTTCGTGATGACTCCACATTACTTAAAGCTACACTAGCTAGATGGGGCTCATAACTCGTCAGGTACCTAAACAAAAAAACAGTTACACATTAATAGCTTTTATTTAATAACCACAATTTTAGTACGAAGTATGTAATATAATAATATCAACTATATTTGTTGTTAGGATTTAATAGAAAAGGCAATTTAAACCTATGAAAGATCATAGAACTATGAGAGATGCTTATAACCCAACGTATAGACTGGGATAAGCAGGTTTGATTGGAAACAGATTAAAAGACAAAGGGATCCTCTAGCATTTTAGAATGCTGGGGAAGAAGAAATCATTGTTTCCCTCTTAGTTAAGATGTACAGGGTTAATGCACCAAAATACATTTGTCTGTGACAAAATCTATAGGTTATTAATATATAATTAAAGAATACAATTTGAAAAATTAAATCTAATAAATCACATGTTCAATGTTTGCTATTTTGTTTTTAAATTTTTGAAGTCGTACTTATGCTTAGGTAATGACTCGTTTATACAAATCTTATGAAATGTACGGCATAACTCCACAATGATGGCCTAATTGGCACTGCATTTTCAGGTTTCCAGTGGTCCCAGAGGAAGATGTCACTGAGGGGTGGCATCTGTTTGACAGTGCATTAAAGCCACAAGTCTTTAAATTAAGAAACTAGGCGCAATGTTTACAGTTTGTGGGTGTGCTCCATCCTGCAAGGACCACTGTGTCTGGTATGAAAGACCTGTTGCAATGAGTTAGGAATAAAAACTGCTTTCGTAGCACACCTTATAACGTTGACTGTCTTTTGTACGTATTATTTGCAGATGTTCATCTGGCCAGAATCGAACATCCTGTTTGTTCATAACACTATTCATGTAAAAATAAACATCATCAGAATGTAGTACTGCCTTTGGTTCGATTGCCTAACTTATGTGGTCCCCTATCCTTCTCTCGCAGTAAACCTATGCATCATAAGTCATTTTGTATAAAACAAATGAGGATAAGAATGAAGAATTCTTTCTTCAGATTGATATGAAATTCCCAACTTGGCACTGGCTCTTCATGTTGATTCACTCAGACTAATAATCAAAGCCACTTGTATTGCAGTGAATGTGCATATCACACCCTGCAGTTAACACTCCAAAACAGATCCACTAACTTCAAATTTGTGAATTGTCTGTGGCAGAGAGTTTACTTTGTGCCAAAATGAGCACAGAAACTTGTGACTCACAGCATTAAACAACGTACTGACCAAGTACGAAAAACATATGCTACAAAATATAATTCAACAATCTGAAGATGTACAACCCAACAACTGCAAACTACATGTCCATACTATTGTGTGTGTGTGTGTGTGTGTGTGTGTGTGTGTGTGTGTGTTTTACTCAATCACATAAAAACTACTGGACCAATTGAGCTGAAATTTTACATGGACATTCTATTTTTATTTAGAAATTCCATCAGGACACCGCCCATTGGCCTTGAAACTCTCTTAACACTGAATTATCTATACTCCATTATATATTTAGCTTAATCAGCTGATAATCACCTGTGAAAGTCACTTTTAAACATACTTAAACTGCTGATAGCAATTGTTTGTTGTTATTCATCTTTCAAGGTTAGTTATACTTTACAAATGTTATGTCATAAGAAGCTTATCCTTCTCTTGGTTTTTCAAGACATCGGTTTTTTTATAGTTTGATATATTTATTGGGATTTTATCTATCTATACTAGATATATAGAAATCTAATGGTGTCTATGTGTATGTGTATGTGTGTGTTACTCAATCACATAAAAACTACTGGATTCATTGAGCTGAAATTTTACATGGACATTCTCAGGGTTCCTGGTTAAGACATATGCAGTTTTTTACATAGAAATACTATCTGGACACCGCTCCACTGGCCTTAAAACTCCCTTAATACTCAATTATCTATACTCCATTATATACTTGGCTTGATCAGCTTATGGTAAATGTGTTTGTAATCACCTGCGAAAGTTACTTTAAAACACAACTAAACAGGTGATAGTAAATGTTTGTTGTTATTCATCTTTCAAGGTTAGTTATACTTAACAAATGTCATATTCCAGAAGCTTTTCCTTCTTTTGAGTTTTCAAGGCAATAATCAGTAGTTTATAAACTTTAGTTTGATATATTTATAGGGATTTAATTTCAGTAAATTAAATTCAATCCAAATACAAATTAAACCAATACAAATATTTGTTAACCCTGTACGAAGGACGGGTCCTCTGCTAGTATATATATTATTAATATGAATTTAGGCTCAATATTTCTTAATAATGTAAGAACATTGATTATAATTAATGGTTACCTTCTGCCGCTGCTAGAATAGATGACTAGGTTTCGCAGGATCAATGAAGAGGTTAGACGAATACTTTTTGTCACTGGACCTTCATTATCATCCTGAGAACAAATAAAGAGATTATTTCAATATTTTGAACAATATTTGTGTATTAATTGTTTTGAAAGGTCCTTTAAATAGAGCTGCATTATTATTCAATAAGATTAAACTAGAAAGTGTTTGCTTAGAAATGAAGGAATTTCTCTGAACAGTATTACTATTAAAACTATACTGTAATAAACTGTCACCATACAGATGGATTTTGTAAACATAAAATCTTATGCACTTTCACTGTTATTGTTAAAAATAAAAGCATTGTAAAATCATCACAAAAATTGTGAAGTTATGAACTTATGCTTCAACAGATTTACATAGCAAAGTGTAATTAAAGTACAAACTAAACCAATAGATTACAACCAATAGGTTACATTGAAAATTTCCTTCAAAAGGCCATTTAGGAAATATTTAAGATTTTGATATAAATTATCAAATGCTAAACAAAATTCCTTATAAAAACGTATTTAAATATTTATCTGACATTTCAAAGACTTAAATGTCAGCAGAGATTCTGTACAAACATACTTGGCCTTTTAAAGCAAGACCTTGTTTTAATGTCCAAATTATTTGGTCTTTTGAACTTAAAAACTTCTATTGCTAAAACCTACTATATAAACCCCCCCCCCCACCCAGTATACTTGAGTCTGTGATAAGTGTGTTGGTTGTAACAAACATGAATCTTGGTACGTACAGATATATAACATTTTGAAAATATAAAATTGTCTTATCATAAACAATTGGTAGAACAAATGAACAAAATTTCATTGAAAAAATGAAATACAGCTTTACTTAATGGTTTTATAGATGAAGTCATAATACTTCTTTTATGTCCAAAAAATTAAAAGCTATTATTAAATAAATGAGAAAATGGTTGATAATCGAGTTAAAGATATTTATTTTTAATAAGTTTCGGCAACTAGTTCATTGCCCTTATCAAGCATGTTGTTCTATAAAAAACAAACTCCTGACATTTAACATTAGTAATGTGAGACAAAACATCAAATCCCTACGTTCCCAAAAAATTTTTTTTTAAAGCTACTATAACTTTTGAGGTTGTTATAATAAACACAGGCCACATTTCAGCCTATCAACTGTTTGGATAGGGGTGGTAATTGATTACAAAAGATGTATTAATGTTCAATAATTTGATCAATATTATAAATATTACTGAAATTTCTACAGTAATGTCAGTGACCTTTTGGTCGCAACAGTGTGAAGTGTAGGTTTTAAAAAGTTTTAGCTCAACAAAACCTTTAGAAACACTACATAAAATAGTATTGAATTTATTAGTAATTTTTCTATTTTATATTTAAACATATTATAGCTACAGTGAAAATGTTTTAGGGGAAATGCCAAGAAGGTATAGAGACTGTGTCAATGGATGTTTAGGCATCGGTATGGGAGGCACCACATTACATCAGATGTGATATACATGAAAATCCGCCACAGGCAAAAATCCAGTTTAATACGATCCGTTATTGAGATTTATCATGTCAATGCCTGAACTCATTTCACTTGACTTAAACATAGAAATTCTCTGTTTATGAAACTTTTATTTTTATTCATCTGATAACAAGAATCGATCCTAGTCCTTAAAAAATCATGCAATTTGTTTTAACATACACATTTTTCCTGAGATTTAAATGGTTAAATAAATAAAAAGCTTATTTCATAAAACCAATTTTTAACTTCAAAAATATATTTTTATCTTAGCCATTAACAAGTAAATCCCCCAAGCATTCCAATGTGTATAAAAGAAGGACACATAATTTAACATTTTTCAGTTTAAAATTATATACAGAAAAATTACCCTTAAAAGCAAACATTACAGGCAATTTAGTCTACAAGTATGAACACAATATACAGAATGTATGTTCAACACTGTGTGTGTGTGTGTGTATGTATAGACAAATATATAAATTAAAAACAATTCTTGTGTTTGAAATATTTCAATTCATTTATCATATTACAGGAAAACGTATCACCATTTTTAATATACTTATTCATATATACAAACACCGGCTGCCCTGGAATTGACTTTTGCGAATGATTCCCGATATATATATATACATACATACATACATGTATTCTTGTGTATTAATAAAGAACTAAGTCAAAATACAAATACAACAATAGAAGAATACATCTGATTTCTACACAATCTGTGATTACAACTTTCACTTTATTTTATTTCATTCTCTCATATTTAATTTTGTGTTTTCTCTTTGATTGACAAAGGTCATGGTTAAGTGCTGTATGTGTTTCTATTTCAAGACTACAGAGTGGACTCTTACCAAGATAAGTCTGTCAGTCTCCTAGTCCAAAAGGTCTATAGATATATTATAGCATGTATGGCTAGAAGTAGGCATGCATTCTCCACAGGAGAAAACATACATCTAATAAAGAACGTACAAATAGACCTTAAAAACAAACCATCTGGGTACAATTACAAATTTATAAACACAAAAATAAAGTAATAAACTAACAAGTACAAATGAAATTGAACAAATTATAAATTATTCAACTTAATACCAAAATTAACCCCAAGATGGACCAAAACTAACACACAGTGAAACCGAAAATAGAACAGTACTGTTTTACACTACATGACAACAGAATTCACATGCCGAACTACCATAAGAACCCCTCAGTCTTCTAAAGCTTGAAAATGAGAGCACTCTCATTAATAAGCTCTCAAAAGTCAACTCGCAAATATACCAAGCAAAAATTTTGTTTAAGTACATTAAAGCGTATATATAAATAAATAAATAAATAAATAAATAAATATATACGAGGGTCGTCCAGAAAGTAAAGAACGTTTTGGTGTAGGTCAATGAAAACAAAAGATACGAGGATGAACATTTATTTACAACTATTTATAACCTTACTCTATTTTTCAATAAAATCACCGGAACCGTCAAGGCACTTGTTGTAGCGTGACACCAATTTTTGAATACCGACGTTATACTCTTCTGCCGCCAAGGAATGAAGCCACGTTTTTACTCCTTCTTTGAGATCATCGTCGTCCAAAAAGTTTTTCCCGCCTAAAAACACTTTCAACTTTGGAAACAAGTGATAGTCACTCGGAGCCAGATCCGGACTATACGGAGGATGTCCAAAGATTTGCCATTTGAAAGATTGAAGTTCTGCTTGGGTTTGTGCACTGCAATGACTCCGAGCATTGTCGTGGATCAGCACCACCTTCGACGACAGCATTCCGCGTCGTTTGTTTTGTATAGCGCGGCGAAGCCGATGCAAGGTCTCGATGTAGGCCGCTGAGTTGATTATTTCTCCTCTCGGCATGAACTCCACATGGATTAGGCCTTTCCTGTCCCAAAAAACTGTTGCCATCACTTTCCTGGTGTTCAAATTTGGCTTTTCTTTCCGGTTTTTTTTTGGCGAATTCGAGTGATGCCATTCCATTGACTGGAGCTTTGTTTCCGGGGTTCGATACGAAAGCCAAGAAGTTTTGTCACCCGTTACAATGCGGTCAAGAAACGTCTTACCATCTTCGTCATACTGAGTCAAAAACTAAAGCGCTGCTCCCATCCGTTTGGTTTTGTGGACATCAGTAAGCATCTTAGGCACCCAACGAGCACACATCTTTCGATAACCAAGATGCTCCGTCACTATTTCGTGCAAAAGCGACCTTGAAATTTGTGGAAAAAATGCCAGTAGACCGCTCAAAGTGAAACGCCGGTTTTCTTGAAATTTTTCGTCAACTTGTCAGTAACGAGTGACGGCCTTCCACTTCGTTCCTCGTCGTGCACACTAGTTCTGCCTTCATTAAATTTAATGCACCATTTTCTCACCGATGACTCGTTCATCGCATTGTCAAAGTACACTGCCTTAATTTTCCTATAAATTTCTATGGGTCGAACATGCTGCACATTCAGAAACCGAATCACACTACGGACTTCACACTTGGCGGGATTTTCAATTGGCGCCGCCATTTTGAACTTCCACAAGAGACGCAAACGTGACCTCACGGCACCGCTACATAGCTCAAACTGAAGCGGAAGGTTTGGACTAAAGAATAAGCCCACTCCCGCGGTGGTGGGGGAACTGCGCCGTCCGTGATGCGCAATCGTTCTTTACTTTCTGGACAACCCTCGTACATATATATGTATATATATATATATATATATATATATATATATATATATATATATATATATTGTAACATTTATAGAATGGGCTATATAATATTATTTAAGAATTAGAAGAATATATTAGAAATAACTCACACAAAATTTAAAAAGAAATTCATTAAAAGATTGGTTAGGTTAAAATTGAAACTAAATTTAGGTAAAAGCCTAGAATTGTAAACAAGGTATTTGAACTGTAAAATCGATTAGGAAATGTGTTATATCAAAACCCCTAACACATAAATTAAAACAAGATAATCTAATAATAATTATATTCAAACAAAATTGTAAATATTAGTAACATAGGGCATAAGTAATTACTTGAAGGAAAAAGTGAAGAACGATTGTAAACAATGAAAGGTTATGTTTGGAAAAGTCCAGTCAAAACACACACATTTCGAAATATTACAAAAGTAAAACACAAAGACACTTCACACACTAATAATAATAATTAAATAAACACTGGAAGGTTTGTTAAGGATCGGAAAATTGAAACAGTATGTTAACAAAATTAAAACTGGTGAAAACAATCGCGTTATTGCATCAGCTGTAAAAACAAATGGAAGTAGGTCAGAGACAGTCGACTCTAGTGGGAAGGAATCGAACTAAATTATAGCAACATGTGTTTTAGAAGAAGGAGAAGCCGCCATATTTTAAACATTGGTAGAAAATTAAAAAAACGAAGCGTTAGTTGAGTTGGAGATAGCGTGGGTGACGCTACAAGATCGGACCTGCGATGACCAGTCAAAATTTTCCATTGGAAGGAATTCGTCAAAATTATATCGTTTGTGAAGAAACTTGGCAAATTTAAATAAGGATAAGAAAATGTAAAGATAAAGTACAGTGGTAATATAATTTGAAGGAACTAAAACGAATTTAAGTGTGTAAAAAGTGAAATTTGAAGAGAACGGAATCTTACGTAAGCGACCTGCAGAATTTCGGTATTTGATAAGTTAAGTATGTATAGCGCTATAAAAAATAAACTTTAGTGGACTCTTAGGATAATAGGGAAGTTTAATTTTGTACATTAGAATATCTTGTGATTAATAGTAATAAGAACATAATCCAGTTCAAATAGTTTCGCTTTTTTTTTTGCTTATTCCAAATTAAAGTTTTTCCATCAGGAAAATATTTATTAAAACTAATTTCAAAATTTAGTATTGTTTTTCAAAATTTATTTAATTAACCTAAGAATTAAAAAAATATAGCCCATGCTATAAACCCCGAGATAGTAAGAGATCGTAAAATTAGCCTAGGGTATATAAAAATTTGTAACTAAAAATCAAAGAAAGTGAGTTTAGTATATTGTGTTAAAATTTGTTAAGTTTATTTTTGTTCTGTGTATTGTTTTAATGTTGAAAGAAAAAATTGTTATAATAAATGTTAATGAATTGTTCCTGAGTAGTGTTTTTGTTTTAAATAGAAATTTGATATCATCAATAAAATAAATATTTAATAATAGAAAAAAAATAATTGTAAAGCGTTTTATAAAAACTTTACAAAATATATATATATATATATATATATATATATATATATAAATATATATATACACACACACACACTACACTGTTGTATATTCAAAATAAATTGGCTTACTTTCAGCCTATATGGAATGTTAAAAAATATTTTAAGCTATAATGATCTTCTTAAGGCAAATTGTTAACATAAGACATTTTTGCCAACTTGTCAAAATAGGTAATTTATTGTTTAAATATTCTATACATATTTTCTATTATTATTACAAAGAACAAAACCCAGGTATTACGTAATGCAGCAAAATTTATTTGGTTTTTTACTGTCAAAATACAAATATCTTCATTTTTAATGTAAGAACATGCTAAATTATTGAAAATTAAAAGACAAAACATATTTAAACAGATCAATTTGTGAAAAACTGGCATCGTAATGTTAGAAATGACCCTACAACAAACAAGGAAATCAAAATTAAATCATGCAAGCAGGTTTTTTGTTTAAGGGCGTTACGAATATTCTGATAAAGATAATTAATATTATCTTTGTAAATACAAAAGTAGCTAAAAACTTATAAGAAAGGAAAATAAAAAACGTTACCATCATACTTTAATATAGAATATTTCAAGTATGCAGTAGAACATTGAGTGGCATAATTTAACTGTTTTCCCCAATCTATAGTACCTTATTATACCACTTATAGAGTTTTTATTCCCCAAAATAATAATTTAGTCTAATTTTATGTTTTCAATGAAAATAAAAATAATCATTAGCTTCAGAACTTCATGCATTTTTACCTAATTATGCATTCAATGTTTCTATATACTGAAAAGACATTTAGAACAACAAAGAAAGAAATATTTTCCAACTGGATTTCCTGGTTGGTAATAAGATCAGATAATTCTAAGGTAAAAAGATATTTTATATTTTTAAGTTTTCATCTGAAATACCAATACAAAATTTTAAAACAATAAATTTTAATAATATTTATTTATATGGCATAAAAAGGAAACACAATGTAGAAGCAGATGGATCCTTTGCAACTTTAGGGAACTGTTCAAAAGATCAATAAATAAAGTAAGAACAACTATCACTATATCAATCTTTGTTGTATAAAAAGTATACAAATAAATATAAAAATTAACTTTAAAACTTTCCAAAACTAATGGTTTCACTTGTTAGTATCCTTGAAGCACCATCAATAATTTGAATTTTCTTTCACAATTGAAATGGGTAGAAGGAGACTGCCAGGATAATATATTTACAATTTTTTGAAAAAATTAAGATTTTACAGAAAGTTCAGCAAATATTTTACAGGAAGAATGACCGAAACTACTGTTGAGATAGATATAGTTTTAGACTTGACAGGAGACTGACTAACCTTGGTAATAATCTGGTCTATAATCTTAAAATAGACACTAAAGTAATGATATTTTCGAACAAGTGTCCTTTGTTAGAGAAAGAAACTAACATGTCACAGATGTGTATTGATAACCAAATGTGATAGATGCACAGATGTAAAGTTTAAAAAGTATTGTTATATATATTATTAAACTTATAGGTATTAATAATAATAAATTTAGATAAACAAAATATATAAGTTACTTAAGATATTTTTTAATTCATTTATTTTTTATTCGTTAATTTTTAAAATTTAAGTTGTAGTTAGTAACCCTAGATTACTTATGTCTAAATTTTGTCACACCATTACTTATGCATCACCAATTTGACTACTCTAATTTCTTTTTCTTTTATTTGCCAAAATAATGTTAAATATAATATCCCATACATCCTTAGGCACTTGGGAGGAAAATATCATTTTAGCTATGAATCCTACTATTAGAAAGAAAAATAATAATTACGATGACATTTTAATGGAATAGTGAAACACAAATGTTAAAAATAACAATAAACATATTTTATTTACAAAAACCAGAATGTATCAAACAAATGAGTTGTAGAACAGGTTTTTAATAAAATTAAAATAAGACTAAAGAAACGGTATAAAACATTAAAATTGATTGTAGAGAGAAGCAATTCAAATAAAAAAGGGTTATAAGAAAATTAATAATTACTAAATGCTTTGAAACTCTTGCCAACGTATCTGAAAAATTATGTACATATTGTTGTATTTAGCACTAAAATGATTGTTCTTCAAATAGTATTTAATTAACTCTGCTTGAATTCATTACAAAATAACAAGAATTTAGTTTGCAGATATACATACCCAAAGTTGTTTAAATTGCACTTAAATTATACTTGAGTTTAGACACATAAAAATTATAACTTATTTATACAACTCTCTTTGGACTCTCTCAATTTGATTTGTAATTACAGTCGAATCCCAATATTTTGAGGTTCCGTTAAATTTGAGCCTATTTCTGTTTGAAACTAATTTATTTGTTTGAAAGAAAAGGATGAATCAGGCTTCCAAGATGTGTTCATATCAATACTGTATGCAAAGGAAATGGGTCAGGCTTCCAAGAAATGATCATATCAGTAAGGTATGCACAGGAAATGAGTCAGGCTTTCAATTAATGTCCATATAAAGTTCTATAAACTGATTTTGTATATTTTTAATTAAAAAATACTGTATTAGGGTTCATTAAAACACCTATTTCTCCTAATGCACAGGAATGTATTTCCGTGTAATCTGAGTTTTCAGTAATCTGAAGGGTTTTTTCCCACCTACCTTAAATTATCACTGTACTTCTAAACAAAATTTCTAAAACCAAAATTAATTTACAATACATTTTTAAAATGCTAAAACGCAATGTAACAATACAAAGAAGCTTGGTCAATATAAAAATTGTTGCAACTAATTTTACACGCACAAAAAACATACAAATTAGATTTAATAATAATAAACAAGGTTTTCAATTCTAATGCACGATTTTACTTTTAAATTAACAGTATAGAGCAATTAAAATAATCAGCATTTAAGTCTTCAAGCTCTGTGACAATTATAAAAATCTTGGTTAAATTCTATTTTTGTTCAAAAACTAATCACGATCAAGTATTTTTAGATTAGTTCAATGACTGGCAGAGAAGAAATAAAATATATTTCAGGATTAGTTTTCTCCATACAAAGGCTTTTAGATACTTAACATGTAAAAGTATTTGCCCAACAATAAAAAAGTAAAATAAAATTCATTATCTATACGACTTTTAAATTAAAATCATTGAAGGAGCAGATTAATCCAATTAATCTCTTGGAGCAGAAATTATTTTCATTTCTCCCTCTTATTAAGGCCTAGTCAACCAAAATATAAAATGTGTAAATAAATCAAAAATTAAGAAAGTGATGTTTAATCACATCAACAACTTTCTACATCCAATTCTGAAATACAACAAAACTTGTGGTTAAGCACTCACTTGAAACAAAAAACACACTGCCTTAATTAGCTAACAGTGAGAACAATGTATCCAACATTTGATACCAGGAGATAAATCAATTCTACAAGGTTTACTTTTGGTAAAATATAAATACAGTCAACTCCCGATTATCCGGGATCGCATCAACCGGGTTGCGGATCAACCGGGATCGTCAGCTCCACTTGAAGCAGTGGGGCGGGAGGAGTCAAATGTGAATGCGGCGGAGGGATGCGAGCGCGGGCAGTCGTTGGGGCGTACAGTAACCTTTACGGAATAATTTATAGACTGTCAACTCGCCCGCAGTCGCCACCCCGTGTCCTAAATCCTTCCTACCTGTTTCCGCGCGACGCGCACTGACGGGCAGAGTTTCGGTCAGCATGTCTGAGTTTAGCACTCGAAGCATCGAACGTGATGCATGGAGGTGCGATAACCCCGAGCGAGAGCGGCCGTTTTTCGGTGAATAAATCCGAACGCCGAATTCGCGGAATTACGCGATCGCCCGAGTCGAACGTAAACATTACCCTTCCTCAGTGGTCAGTCTATGCGTTGCTTCTGATCAAAACGAACTGTACAGTAGTGGCGTTACAACAGGAGGCGGTACTATTTATCAGCTGTTTTTACAGTCATTGGGTAGAAGTAGGACTGTGGATATTATGGTATTTGTTTTAACCGTGATTTCGCATTATCCGTGACAGCCCTGCCGGTAATTATCCCGGATAATCGGGAGTTGACTGTATTAGCAAAAGAAAATACTTATTCCATTCTTTAATAAACTGGTAAGACTATTTCTACAAAAAATAAACTGATGCTTTAGAACAATTTTTATTTGGATTTAAGGTGTAAACATTAATATTTAGCTAAATTCAAGTTAGAAAAAAATAATTGATTGGCCCGATTCAAACGTTTACTTCACAAACTAAAAGCAAAATACAAACAACTACATATGACAAACAACACAGACAAACCATGCGTCTTGCATTTACCTGGTCCACTGGAACTGGTGAGGGCGTTGGGCCAGGTTTAGGGGCCCGTGGCTGTTATAAACAAAATACAAAGTTTTGTATGTCAAATCAGACTAAACAACTTGATTATATAAAAATCTTTATTATTATTAAAATTCAAAAACATATATTTAAATATATTACAGTGAAACCTAGCTTATTTCTTCCCTAATGAGCTGGGATCACAATCAGAGTATAAAATAGTTGATGATAAAAAAGTCCTTATTTAAAAAAATAAATACTAATATTATCACTGTAATAAAAATCAAACTATCTTTTTAATCAAATGATTTAGGTCAAAGCGTGTAAAAAAACAATTATAACAATCCCCTACCTAATTTTCCTAAGACAACTAATTATAGAATATCTAATATTTTTAACAACCAATATTCTAACAATAACCTGCAATTTCATTAAAAAAATTAAATGTGACGTTACTATATGTAATGTAACTACAAAAATTGGGAATTTTATACATTGAACACAGTAAAATACTTTGATTAGCTGTGAAATTGTTGCATTTGATTAATTCATCTACCTATTTGAGTTTTGTATAGTACAAGAGAAAAATAATTTTTCTTTCTTCAAGTGAAGAGCAAATGAAAACAATTATTATACGGTACAGATGTAGAGGTCTGTTAAAAAAATACGCAGACTATTTGAATTTCGTGGCTCAAGTTAGTTTCAGGAGAATCCGCTTGGTGTCGCTAGGTTCGTATAAATCAGCTGATTAAAACGCGGTATTTCAGTCGCAGATATCTTCATTTGTTGATGAGTTACACGCAGTTTAGTAAAGAGTGTTTTTTTTGTTTGTCAGATTTTAAAATGGACAGCCTGAAGAAGCAACAAATACTGTGAAATTTTGTGTAAAACTAGGAAAATCTGCAACAGAAACATTTGCCATGCTTAACATGGCCTACGGCGATGTTGCCATGAAGCGTACTGCATGTTTCAAGTGGCATGAACGTTTCAAGGGTGACAGTCAATTGATGACGATGAGCGTCCTGGACATCCTTCAACGTCAACTGACGACCCACATGTTGACAAAGTCAACACCCTGGTGCACGAAAATCGACGTCTGACCATTAGGGAGCTTTCCGAAGAGTGTGGGATATCAGTTGGATCTTGTTACGAAATTTTAACCAAAAAATTGAAGATGCACCGCGTCGCTGCGAAACTTGTGCCACGCCTGATGACCGACGACCAAAAAGCCAATCGAGTCCGGGTTTGTTGGGAACTGCTTGATCGTTCAAATGAAGATGAGAACATTTTGTCAAGAATTATAACCGGTGTTGAATCATGGGTGTATGGTTACAACATTGAAACGAAAGTCCAATCATCCCAATGGGTGAGTCAAACGTTCCCAAGACCCAAAAAAGCTCGCCAAGTTCGGTTGAATGTCAAGGTGATGCTGACATTTTTTTTTTATGCTAAGGGTGTTGTTCACTACGAGAACCTCCCTGGAGGCTCTAATCAACCAGATTACCTACACTGAAGTACTGAAATGTCTGAGGGACGCCGTCCGACGCAAAAAGCCAGAACTGTGGAGAAGTAATCCATCACGACATCGCTGCAGCTCATTCAGCACTCAGAACTCGTGAGTTTTTGGCCAAACACTCGATCGCTGTTCTTTACCCCCCCCCCTACTCACCTGACCGTGCTTCTTGTGACTTTTTCTTATTCCCAAAACTCAAAAAATCCCTCAAAGGAAAAAGATTTGAAATGATTTCAGAGATTGAGGCAAATGCTACGAAGGAGCTGAACGCCATCACAAAAGAAGCATACCAGGGCTGTTTTAACAAGTGGAAACACCGTTGGAATAAGTGTGTGCGTTGGGAAGGAGAGTACTTTGAAGGAGACACCAAGTGGATTCTCCTGAAACTAACTTGAGCCGCAAAATTCAAACAGTCCGTGTATTTTTTTAACAGACCTCGTATAATCAAAATATATATGTACAAAAAAGAGGAAGTTCTCAGGCAGACCTATACTGAGCTGACATTACAGGCAACGTCCATCTTCCAAATTAGAGTATGGAGGTGGTATAAACCCTACCCATTCACAGTTCAAAACGGAAGCATGAAGCTTGTTTCCTTTTAAAACTGATGAGTACCAAAAGTAAACAATGAAACATAATAAGAACTTTACAATAAAACCATGTTCACTCAGTTTAAATGTATATTTTTTGACTACTATTAAATATTTTTTTAAACCTGTACTATTTTTAAATATGACAGTTTGTATGTAAGATGTTTTTGTCAAATTATTGGTGAATTTTTAATGTAATATGTTTCATTTAGTTTGATTAGAGCAGGTAATGACTAAGAGAGCATTAACAAGAGTTATTTTAGCCCTTAGTGTAACCACATTCAATCAATAACTCAACTATACTGAACACCTAAACTAGCTAAATGAAGAGCCATTGAGAGAGTTTTCATAGAGGCAAGGAAGATACCATCTACCTTACCCCTCTCTATCTAGTACTAGACCAAAGAGACATTCCATGTCTACAGAAATTTTGTAACTTATAAGGAAATAAAAATGGAAACAAATAATATTTGGATCAAATGCAGAGATACTACTAGACGGAGTAAACACTGTTGTTACTGAAGAGGGGAATACTCGGAGTACTGTAGCAATAGATAACATATTTCTATGTACAATGATTATTTGGTCTAATAGTATTTGATCTTTTAAGAAATTAGCGTGTGGATATAATTACTTCCTCAATTTAGAATTTTCAACCTTGTATTAATGATGGGTTATCTGCTGTGTTAGAGCTATGTACTCTGATAGAGTTAAAAATATGATTATACTCTGATGATTATTGAATATTCGTAAACTTTTGGTATTGGCTTGATGGTCTTAGTGAATCATTAAAATGTGATTTCCTGTTGTGTTTTATGGTATTTTCCCTTTTATTCTATTAGTGCTGTATTTCTCTGCAACAATAGCTTTCTTAGTTATTTTCCCTTCTCCCAAACGAATCTAGATATGACTGTCTTAATACCTTATGCAATTTATCAAAAAAATTATATTTTTACAAGAAAAACAGTCTATTATCTGAGATCGTTCAAGATACCCATTTCCTTCAATTAAACATTTTGTAACAATCATTATCACAAATTATAGATACATAATTGTTAAGAAGTAAGCATACCTGTAATTCTTTGGGATTTACAAATTCGAGGGCATGTCTCTTAATTGCATGGAAGGCTGCATTAGGAGCATAACCGGGATGAGGTGTTGGCGGCGTTGGGGGTGGAATCTCACTTCTTCCTGTGACAGACAGCTGTTTCCGCCTAACTGCCATCATCCTCAAAACCTGTTTCAAAAAAAGTACATCAGTTCATCATAGTTTATAGTAAAGATATGTAAGTACAAGTAGTTAGCAAGGAGTACACGAAGTTAACTTCTCTTAAAAATAAATACAGATATTAAATATATGTAATACTAGAAATTTTAAAATCATAATATTTAATAATTTCCAGAGTACCAGCAATTGCTACCTGCTGACCCCTTTGCCTCAATCCCATACTAAGACTTACGCCCTTAACAAATTCCTCATATCAAGGCTACCTTTCTGAACTCTGTAGCCAGGAAATATTCTCTCTCGCTTGGCTGAACTCTATACTAATATTATTGTTTTATTTTACTCCTACAAATATTAGTTATTAAGAAAGTAGACATTTATTTTTAATACATATAATCAGGTTATCTCGTGATAGAGATTAACGATTTAAGATATTTTTGTTTTGTAGAAATAAAACAACTGCTTTGCGTGTCAAGTATTACCAAGTAAGAATCAATACTTAATTAGCAAACCAGATGTTATATTTCTACAAACTTTAAACCTAGTGAGTGTAATATGTGAAGAATGAGTTATTTTTTGACTAGATGGGAGATTAACTTAGGTAGCAGACACTAAATTAATATTTTAGTGTTCAAGCGTATCTATTTTACCAGTCTATTACCAACGTTAGTCTGTCTTCTACCCAGTCCAAAATATCTTATATAAGCTTCAAGCCCTATAGAATTAACATAAAAATATAACAACTTTTTTTTCATATATCTTAGCTTTATTTGCATTATTGGTTTTCTTCCCTCCTTTCATATGTTTTTCTTTACAAATCTTCACACAAAACAGTTGAAAAATCTTAAATTTAAGGTCTCAAAAATCAACATACACATATTGTTTTGGAAGTATGTATAAATCTAGGTAATATCCCAAAAGGGTTAGATGCAAAACCATCACTGTCCATAAGCCGCATGATGGCAGAACGGTTCTTTATCTACGCTAGTAAAGACGGTCAAGTGACAGTTTACGTGTAAATACCTATATTAAATTTATCACAACTAAACTTCCATATCTTCAACAAATGAAAGAGTCTTTTAAAAAAAACCTATTCTCTCCAATTATAACCTTGCAAGAAATGAACTACATGATTTCAAAACTCCTTATTCAAGAAATACTTTTTTGGCCAAGTCAAAAATTATGAAGAATTGGCCTTTCAATAAACCATCTCTTCTTTCCAACAAGAGCCTCAATACTATTTTCAAGATAGTAGTCATTAGCAGAAAGGCCCTCAATTGCCAGCCAAACCAATAGTTTTAGAATAATAATACATCTTCCAGTTTCAGTCTATATTTCCAACTACACTTTTTCACACACATTACAAGTAATTTCTAGAGGCTTGTCATTTATACCATCTAGAGACAGAGACCGATTCAAGTTAGGAGATATCTAACTTTGCCAGAAAACTTTAAAATCCAAAATGATTTACTTCAGACACCAACTTTTAAAAAGGATGAATATGAAAATATGTCTTATAAAATTCAACCCACCTTTCAATTGGCACTCCATTTAAAGATGGACTATTACTAAGGCAAGTCTGTCAGAAACCTATCTTTGAAAAAATCTCAAATAAGCTCTAAGCTAATAAACTCTAAAACGATGATATATATTTTGCACACTGTGTTTTTTGTCAATTAGAAAGTGAAACTGAAATGAGTCAAATATTTGTAGAGAAGTATAGAAATCCAAATGTCATAGATGACACAGATAAATAGTTTACAAAGGTATCATATATTGTTTGTATAAACTTGTAGTTATTGATGATTATAACTTAGATATTTGTTAACAATAACAAATTAAAGTATGTCAGAAATGTTTGGAGTTATCTGATCATGAGGTTAAATGATTCTCTAAATGTGGCGTGTTGCTGACATAACTCCCGTCCTCTCCAGTTCCAAGGAGTTGCAGTAGGAAGGGCGCTTCAATTATTTTTATGTAGTCATTGGAAGATGTGATGTGACTAACTAGCAGTGTGTTAAGCAGTCGTCCTAATTATATTCTTGGTTCTAACCAAGAACATATCTATGGCCTCTCGTTCTAATAGTTATACTAACCATGGTTAAACTCATATACTTTGCTGGCCTAAATTTACCATTGAAACTGATATGCAGTTTTAGATGCAAGTATGATGCCATTATTTGAACCCTACTGCCTACCCTCTTACAACACTGCTCATTTTACACTTTACTTGTTTTTTTTGTAAAAAAAAACTTATTAATTATATTCAATCATTTTAAGTTGTAAATCTTTAAATGAAAACGGTCATAATTAATAACGAACAAAATAATTCCATGAAAATTGTATTCACAATTAACTCTTAGTAGATGACCCCAAACACTACTCTTGGGCTTGCAATAAACCTTTGAATATAAATTTAGCACTTGATTCTTATTTGTAAGGATTACACTGCATAAGTCAAATAATTGATACCTACAATTGTTTCGCAATTACAACATTATTTCATACATACTTTGAAAACTTTGTGAATATTGTTAATTAACATTTTAATGTAAATTTTACACAAATATGATATATTATGTTACAGTGTATTGTCATCTTAAGGTCTTTACACACTGGAGTGTATCATACTAGGCACGGGCCTGTACTAACACGTAAAAAAAAAATTCTTCGCATCATTTGTATTGGACAACGCCCATTAGACCGTTCCATCACCAGCCAACACCGTAGCCTGCCATGTCCAGCCAGTTCAAAATTTGTCGGTAACGGACTGCTATATGCATGGTACATGACACAGTCAGAGCCCGTTACAGCTGCGTTTACTCCACGTTGCTTTCTATTCAGACACAGAACGTAGTTTCCCTTTCCTTGCTTTTGAAAAAACACGTGCTCTGGTTACAAAAACATTTTCTCAATAATTCATTAAACTGGAATGACGTCATATGAAAATACTGCTAAAACATTTCTTCATGCTAGGTGGCAATATAACGTCCAATATTCTCCCTCAGTTTACCTTTTTCTCAGACATATGTGAATCCAATAGCGCCTGAGTCTTGTTTTCGTTTTCCCATTCCTCGTTCAAAATAAGAGCAAACATTGCCAATTCTGAAATCACCTAATAGCCATATTATATGTTTCACATAAAACAACTAACACTAGTTAGTTCACAACTGACATCAAAGCAAAATAAAATATCAATATTAATTCAATTTATAAAGATAAATAACATTAAAACAGTAGACACTGTACTACTAAAGACGTCTCTTGATGCAAGAAATGTTAAGCACAGATGCATGGCTATCATATGCATTTTATAACCCATATAGAACACTGTTAATCCAGTGCAGTGGGCATAGTAGTGACAGAAACGTTGTTTTTTTTTTGTCTGATACGGTCCTATGACAGTCATGGCATGATACATTCTAGTGCGTAAAGACCTTTATTGAGAATGTGCTGTTTCTGCCTTTACTCCCAACAACAGGTGCTGAATATTTCATAAATATTAAAATTGCAAAACCTAATAATCTTCCTTATATCTCACAAAGAAAAACCTAAAAACAAAGTTAAAAAAAGAGAATTGTGAAGTTAATAAATTCGTTATTTAAAAGTACAAATAAAAATATTTATTATTTTTATTACTATGAGGTGATTTTATTACCTCATGGTAAGAAAATTGTCAATACTTACATCAGCATTACAATGCCTATCGTAAAGGTGTGTCATCAATGAGAAACGTTTCCTCTTCATTGCATCACATCTTTCCCACAAACATTGAATTTCATTAGTTCCACTCGGGCAATGACTTTCACATGCATGCATATATACTTCATTTGCTGATTTGAAATTCCTACAAAAAATTAAATAATAAGAAATTTTCTTTTTTTGAAAATGTGGTGGAAATGCATCCGATGTTAGATGGACTAATTAGCTTACAATTCTTAGCACCTTGATTCAAACTGTTATATTGTTATTGATATACTGTTATATTGATAAACTGTTGTATTTAAACCTGTGCTAATAGCACAGTAAGTTGCTAATTTTATTTTTATTTATTTATATAAAAGTTATTTATAACTACTTCTGGTTGTTTTAATGAGGTGAACCAATCTTGTCAATAGCTCCATTGTACAAGAAAATTAAAGGAATAGATCAGCATTAAAAAATTGTTAACAGCACCTGACTGTCCAACTTCAGAACAGTACTGATTTAGTAGGATTAAAAACAATTTGAAGCATTTAAATTATAGTTTACTAATGATAACGCAATTCTAATAAGCATTACATAAATGCAAAATATGTATGAACAAGAGCAGTTAAGTATAGTTACCTCATACATCCTCTCCACTCGCACAGAAAATGTCCTGATGGTGCTTCAGTCCTATTAGGTTGTGGTTTAACTATGGGTGTTATAGTTTTAACTTGAGATGAAGGCGATGCAGGAGGTGTGGGAGTAGTAGGTGTAACCGGCCTAACTACTTTAACAGCTGTAGGGGGAGGTGGACTTTGTAACCTTTGCACAATAACTTTCTGTGCTTGAGGTGGTGGCGTAGGAGTGGGTGTTGGAGTAGGAGGTGGAGGTGGGGCGGGAGCTGCTACTGACTGAGGCTGAAGAATAATGATTGTCTTGGCCCCTGTGCCTTGCTGTTGCGGAGTTTGTGCTACTAATACTGTCTGTGTCTGACCCTAAAATAATATAAATGAAATGGTTTAAAATATATGGACCAAACCACCCAATTTTATTTTCTAGATGATTTCCAAAGTTATATATTATAAAAAAGTTACAATAACAAACAAGTATATTAGAACATAGTATAATACAAATACATAGTAGAATAAAAATATTGATTATCATCATTTTCTAAAAATTGAATTTATTATTCAAAACAATTTATACCAAAGAGAAATAGAACTACCTGAACAAGAGCAGTCTGTGGTTGAGCCACTACATAGTGTTGGCCCATTACTGCTACCCTTTGTGGTATTGAAATTTGACCTCCAGCCGAAACTAAAATCTGTCTAGGAGCTGTTGTTACTATTAGTTGTTGAGGAGGAGTTGCTTCTAATTCATCTGTGTCATCATCCAAAGCGGTTTCTGCAGCAAGCGCAGCATACAGGTTAGCAGCAGAAGATGATACACTTCCTGTTAATAGGAGAAAATACAGAATATTAATTACGTAATTACGAAAAACATTTGAAACATTTTAATGTTTAATAATTCTTTCTAAACTAAAATAACTTTTTTTAAAATTTATAAGAATATAGAATAATTAAGTTAGATCTTCTGGTAAAAGTATAGCTAAGTGTGGTTTATAGAATAATAACATTGTCAGGGAAATTGGCGGAGTAATACTATTTTTTTCTCATGTAGAAGAGTTCCTATAATAAATGCTAAAAATGAAAATGATAGTAAATTTGAGGACATATAAAACTGGTGGAATTTGATGTTACAATATTGCTGATTATGGTAAAAACAAATTTATCTGGGAAATAGAAATTTTGTTGTCAAATAAATAAGAATACTGATACAATTACTGACAAAATGTACACTTACTGATAAAATTACTCAGAAATGATCAAAATGAATATTTGTGTTAAAGTAACAACTTCAACAAAATTAATACTTTTTTTAACATATGTATAACTCTTTACTACCGTCTTATTACTTCCCTAAGTGGTTACAACTTACATTCTTTTGCCTTTGATTATGCCAACTGTCAAATTATTTTTTGCAAGGGATATCTTTTCCGAGATAAATTCTATAACCAAGAGGTTCCAGAATTCTAGATCTGATCAGCAGCTCCTATATGATAAGCAGTATATTATCTAGCACAACATCTGAATCTCAAGTAATTTGGTGATCTTTTGTTTATACATTCGCAATTGTTTTATTGGCTTTCATATTCGTAGTAAGTATAATCCCAATATTTCTAACTTCGTACATTATAACTAGAATTTATTCTTTAACCCTTTGATTACATTCATGTACCAGTATGTGAGATCGCACAACGACCAACGGGAGCATTCCCGTATATTACGTTCTACCATTTCACTCAGATTAGCATTGCCATATGTTTACAATTTATTTTCCTGTGTGTTGTGCTGTATTCTAGGTTAAATACTTGCAACTATCTGGACAATAAATACTACACAGAATACATAGTCACCATTCTTTTGTGCCCAAAGTCTGTTGGTTTTTCTACGTATTTACAGATTCTTTCAAAGTTTGTGCTGTTTTACATGAAGAGGCAATTGAATAATGAAAAAATTATTTTGTATCCAAAGTTTATGGTTTTTCCACGTGTTTACAGATCATCTGGAAGTTTGTACAGTATTTTACAATGAATAGGTATTTTACAAAAAAAAAGATTACCAGATAATTTTTATCAACGAAATTGTCAGTAAACGTAAAGTTTGGTTAACATGAGATAATAAGGCAATAAACCAAAATATTAACAAATATTACTATAATTTTAAAAATTAGAGAAAAATAAAATACAAAAAAGAAAAAGTGTAAAATCTCTCAAAAATATGTTGCTCCCAGGGGCCAAATCAGAGCAGGCACATGTTGCTAATCAAAGAGATAAAATGGAATGTAAAATGTGTAAAAATTTTTTTAGCGAAGTCTACCACTTATTAGCACACAGATTTCTCACATATGTAAACAGATATTTCCAGCATTAAGTCATTGCTGCATACAGACAGAAAATATATCTTATAACACATAAATCATACATATCATACATGTCAGTTTTCCATCATATTTCTTGTTGTTGTTTGTATGCTTCAAGAGTTTATTTTTTGATGTGTCACATACCAGACTAGACGTCCTGATAATTAAGTGTTATTTATTTATCACTCCTCGAAATCTGCAGCACAGATATTTAAAGCCCGCAGACTGTCTTTTATCAGTTATTCTAGACATGATAGGTAGGCCTGCATCAGATTTTGTCAAGTGAACTTTCAAATGTGAGAAACTTTCAATTTGTTTTTAACAATTATGATTATAAATAATAATTAATTAACAAATAATAAACTAATTAATAACTAATAATAAACAAATATAATATTTTGAGCTTTATAAGTGAGAATATTTTTGAAGCGAAATATAACTCAATTGACACGAGGAATTAATTCGTGCTACCTAGATTGTAAACATCTAATCCGCAATGGGTTAAAGAAAAGCATACAAAATCATCTATTGGTCTATTTTTGGTATCATAATTAACAGTTAAACAATTAATTGTAAAGACTGGAAATGTTAATCATATACCCAGGGTCATTGCTTCTACACAGTAGCGCTACAAGGTACTGGGAGGTTGTTGGGTTAGTCATTAAACAGATTCTTTTAATGTCCATGTATCTTGCCTAAAACTTCCCTGTTTAGTGCTGATTCATTATAACACTTCCACAAATTATCTTCAAGGTCACTGGTGATTTGTATCAATGAGATGCAGTAATTGGCAAAAAACAGAAAAAATGTGCTCTTATTGCTTTCTACATAATTAGAAAATTAGAGTCAGCATTTTGCTTCACTCCCTGTTCTGACCTAAATAAATATCTTGTCTATGATTTTTATTATGACTATTACATAGCCTAATGTATCTATGTTACTCTATCATCTGTAACCACGTTGGCAAGTTATTCGATCTGTCTTGTTAATAAAATTTCAGATTCAAAAGGTTCTAATTTTGAATCTGAAGAGTAACAGTTTAGATTGGAAATTATCAGTTCTAAGATGATTAGAAGGTGGAGAGAGTAAAGTTGATACAGTCAGTTCTTAAATTTGGCACTGCCTACCAAAATTGAAATTTGGATATTTCAACAAAATTCTGAGAAGATAAAGCATCTGTCATGGCAACAAAAACTTTGACAGCTGCTATAGTTGTCATTAACCCATTAACATATGATTTTTAAAATCAACTATTTTTTTAATCTGTTATTAAATTGTTTGTATGAGTGGGCAGAACCCATATGTACAATTTTACACAAATATCTCTTATCTGTTAGGAATGCTGAGATGTCCTAAAAACAGAACACTGGGACAATCAAGAAATATTACACTAATTATGAAAATATATTAAGCAATTATATTTTTTTTGACAATTATTATTTATCACGTTTGTTTTAACAGTAATACAAATTATTTTATCAAAATGATATGGAAACTTGAAAACAGAATTTATCTCCCTTGATGAGATAAGAGATGACACAGTCCTTGCATAAAGTCACACTACACATTTTACAAAAGGGTTAAATAATTTAACGCAATTACAAAAACAATGAAGAAACATATTAGAGTACTAAATTTACTTAACAAAGATATATTATCACCTGATATACTGACATAATTGTTCAACCCTGTACAGCTTTTTTTCATTTAGTAGAGTAAGGCTTCAGAACACATCTCTAGAGTTAAATTGGGAATACTGAAAAGTAATTACAATTTTAATCTCTTACTGAAAAAAAAACTTTTTAAAAATCAAGATATAAAAATACCTTCTTCATGAGTTTCACTAAGCGAAGCATCACCGTTCATATGCGGCCTTTTTGCTTCGGTATCACAGCCATTTTCTCTTGAAGGCGGCCTTTTTAATGTTATTGTATTTCCTTGGTCTTTTTCAATTTTCATTCCAGTTCCTTGAACAAGCTCTAAACCTTTCTCTCCGATCCTTAAAGCTCCATTAAGTACAGGTGGCTCTTTTTTTTCTATATTTTTTTCTAAAAGATCTGCCAACATGAGACTTTTAGGTGCTGAGTCTTTGCTCGTTGTATCATCGACATCTAATGAGTTTGGGACACCATTTAATAAAAAACCCTCAAAACTGGTTAGTGAGTTTTCTCCTTCTTCACCGCCTGTAAACAAATATTGAAAAATAAAGAACAAACAAAAAAAACATTTGGCCACCTTCTAAATATCAAGTTGACCAGTCACTTTTAAATGCTTTCAAAAGACAAAACCCTCAAATGAAAACAAAATTTGAATCCCAACCATACATAATATATTAACCTAATCAAAACATTAGTGTTCTTTGTAAAATAACTACTATTCTTGTGTGCTTGAATATCTAACTACGTTAAATGTTCATATTTACCAAAGTTTAATCTAAAGGCCAAAGTTTATTTTATAATTGTATTGAAACCAATACTATATTTTTAGATTATGTTTCAATGCAGATACTATTATTGTTATTGTAGCAAACTGAAAAATGACTTTTTTAAGTATAGTAAAATGATTATAGTACGAGTTGCATAGTTGTAACTATGGTTGGTAAGATTATTTAGATTTTTTGGACTAGGAGACTGACAGACTTACCTTGCTAAGAGTCCACTCTGTAGTCTTGAAATAGAAACACATAAAAGCACTTAAACAATGATATATTTCAACCACACAGTGGTCTTTGTCAATCGAAGAGAAAACACAAAAAGAAATATGAGAGAATGAAATAAAATAAATAATAATAAGAATTATTTTATTTCATTCTCTCATATTTCTTTTTGTGTTTTCTCTTTGATTGACAAAGACCACTGTGTGGTTGAAATATATCATTGGTTAAGTGCGTTTATGTGTTTCTATTTCAAGACTACAGAGTGGACTCTTACCATAGTTGTAACTATGCTATGCAACTGAATTTGTTTTTCATTTATAAGAAAACATATTTTAGGTGACAACAGGGATTTGGAGGAAACCTCTATCAATGGCCATTTCTTAGAAGACAGTTTACTACCTCCAGCCAAAAAAATCTCAGTAACAGCTAAAATTTTTGGAAAAGAGTCTTATACATCAATAAACATTATATTGTGACCTTCAGCTAGAATGGTCAAAATCCAAGAAAAAGGTTTTTTAAAAGAAAAACGTTGTTAAGATGTGAATACAAATTTAAAAAGCAAGGGTTTGCTGTGGGTTGAAAAATTCGAACTATAAAACACTTGTCTCCAAAATAATAAAAACTAGGTCTCTACTGATAAACTTTGTAGGGAAAGAAAAAATCCTTCTTACTCCACTTCAATGTTCCTTTGTTTACTGTATTTTATGGGAGCAAAAATAAAACCATGAATTGTGTATAGTATACATAGTCTGCTTTGCTGGTAGATATATTGTTAGTAATAAATTCCTGGGCCATTGAATTATCTAAACAAATCTAAACCACCATTACATACAGACAACAGATGAGTGAATGACCAGTTTTCACTTTGTATAATTCCGTTTAACTGACTCTTATAACCACTATTTAACATCGAATAGAGTACATATTGCTAGCATCTGATTATAAGCAAGAAACCCTTATTACTGATAAAACTATAAGTGATTGATATTTAGGAAACTTCACTTCCACTGGTATGATCTGTGCTAAATATCTGTGTGCCCCCATGGAAATTTATAAAATAACATAATAAACATGCAAAAATTAATTGCTTATTATACTTTTTAGTTATTCATAAAAACATTTTTCAGTTGACAACATCATCGCGAACATTATTGTTCTAAGCGAATAATTGTTAAAGTAGAAAGGTGTTTTGAAACCCAAAAATGTTGCTTAAATTCAATAGAACTTTGTCGTTTTGGTTACAAGAATAAAAATCTTGTATTTAAATACAATTACAGGGTTAGAAATATTTTTAAAATTCCTGTTCAAAATTCAGGTGTAATTAAGAGAGACGAGACAAACGTCTTTGCATGAATTCACCGTGTGGGTGTCGGGTCTATCGTGTAGCAAAGAGAGTAATCCTGAGTATCCCCGGGACTTGTGATTCTGAATGTATTCTTCAACAATATAACCCAAAAGACATCTGTTTTTTTAACACATAACACTAAATATTTCTTTAAACAAATACATTTATATGAAATATAGCCAACACAAACCAATAACAGGTATTTCGGCTGATGTATTCTGTATTTTACTTCCTTTTACTATTAATTTTTGCTAGTTAAAGTGGTAAAATGGCTTGCCAGAATGTTTGCACAAAGGATCCTGACTTTAGCAACATAATTCGTGGACTGTCAAACGATGACAAATGTGATGTTATTGACGATCTAAGTAGTAGTGAAGTAGACGACTCGGACTCTGATCTCGATTATGTGTTGTCTGGACAGGAATGTAGTGATTGTGATCCGGGTAACTTGGATGATGATAAAGACCTTCTTTCACGGGAAGTCCATGAAAATATTTTAGTAGATACTGGACGTGACGACTTGCCTGAGTATTTCATAGAAAGAAGGAAAAAAATGAACATGGTCCTCCCAATGCTTGGGAAAGTAAGCCTACTAAAAATTTAGTCAGAACCCCAGCACGCAATATTATTCGTACTGGCTTACCAGGAATATGAGGCTGTGCATGGCGATTAGATGACAACCCTTTAAAAACAGATGTATGGAAGCTTTTGTTTGAAGACGAAATCATGCGATAATTGTAGAGAATACTAATGTAAAGCTCCAAAAAGTACGGTCACAGCTCAGTGATAAAACAAACAAAAGTAATTACAGGGATACTTGCATTGAAGAGGTAAACACTCTTATAGGTCTGTTTGTTTTATCATCAGTGTTACGATCTAATGATGAAAAGATTCAGTCACTGTTTACCAAAGACTCTTGCAGCCGGCCAATATTTTCTGCTGCAATGTCTGAAGAGGGTAATGAAATCCTTACTTCTTGCCTGAGATTTGATGATTACAACACAAGGGAGGAAAGAAGAAAAGATGACAAGGCTGCACCGATTTCACAAGTTTTTTTATAAATTTATATCAAACTGTATACTGTCTCCTCCGCAACGTGAAATGTTTGCTAAGAGAAAAGTTCATATTTGTTTGTCATGCCATTTACAATTATGTTTGTTAGAAAAACACATCATATTATTTTATATTCTTTCTTTTTAACTTTTAGAATATATTATAGTATGTGTAATCTTTTTTGCATTTCAAGATTTAAAAAACCATTTTTTATATTTTAAAGAGCATACTTGTGCTTTTTATTATTTAAGGTTTTTATTTATTTCGTCATTATATAAGTTTATATTAGTTATAAATATATTTTATTTTGTGAAAAGTCAATGCTATTTACGTCAACCATTTCAGAGATATCTGTCTGTTATTGCACCTTAAATTCTCAATGTAAACACACTGGGTAAAATAGAGGGTCTCTGAGACCTGGTCTTTCCATTAGTTATGAAAAACACCGATGTTTCGGTATAAGTGTTAAAAAAAAGTTATACAGTAGATTCTCGAAAATCCGAGTCCCGATTTTCTGAGCTCCAGTTAAATTCGAGCCTCTTTCTATTTGAGCCTATTTTATCTATATTAAAAGGAGTCTGGTGTCCTTACTATTTGAGCCTATTTTATCTATTTGAAAAGGAAGTAAGTCAGGCATTCAAGAAATGTTTATATCAATAAGGTATTTTTCTTCCTCTCCATTTTGTTATATCATTCAGTTTACTAGTGTTCTACAGATTTGTGTATTACCCCAACTTCATCAGTTGTGTATGAATGCCCTTATTAGTTATGGTTATAAGTCTGACAGAAGGTCAATAGGCCATAAATATCTCTTTATTTATGCTGTAAGTTTTGTCAGCTGACAAATATCCTTTAGGAAACACAAATGTCTAGTCTTGTATGCGACATATCAGAAACTAAACTCTCTTGAAGCAAACAAATCAATCAAACAATGATGACACTCATGATTAGCTGAACTGGTCTATATTCCTGCATTTAATATATCCTGATTGGGCTGTCACCACATTAATCTGGATGTGAGCAGTTTAACTATATTAGGGTTCATTAGAAGTCCTATTTTTTCTAATGACAGGAACTTATTTCTGTGTAATCCAAGGGGATTTCGGTCCTATTCACCTCGAATTATCAAGACTCCACTGTATACACAATGCAAAACACTTTTTTATTCTGGCAAGTACATGTATTGAAGGTTATTTAAGCATGTGTTAAAATACAAAAACAACATTTTTAATGGTTTTAAAAACCAGGTATTTGTTATATGCTGTACTCATACATAATAAAGGTGATTGCAGAGATCTTTAAAGAGTGAAAAGAGATCTTTAAATTCTAAAAACATATTCTTTACAGATATTAAAATATTTTATTATAATTGTCTACACAAAATTAAAATTGGATTAATTCATTACTCTACTGATAAATGGCATTATCTATCAGTAGAGGAGTAACATATACAGACACAAATTTTTGTATCACATTCATCTCTAGCTTTCAATATACTTTTGGAGAAAATAATCTGATCCAAACAGGAATAACTACGTTAATTAGTTTTATGCTTACAGGTTTTTATACGACACAAAATTGTTATCCTAAAACTAATATTACCTGTAGCACTACAGTTATCTCTAACTCCACTGCTTGAAGCTAAAGAATTGTTTCCTGTTGAGTCTGAATCTTCCACTTCAATTTTGTTCAACTTAACTTGTGTGAACTTCTGATTACTGCTACTGAGAGGTGCAAGCGGTGGTGGTGGTGGTCCACTAAGGTGGTTTTCTAATCCAAGTTGTGTACTAGATGTAACAACACCATCATTACTCTCTGAACTGTCGTTTGACAGCTTTCCATCCTGTGAAAAATTAAAGTTATTATACAAATAATATTTATATAAATCTATGACATTTATTTTAAATTTTATAGTATAACACAATGTGTGTTAGTTAAAAAAAATTAAAATAATTATTTTCTTGATAACATAAAATAAAATTTGTTTATAATAAACTGATTGCAATGTAAAACAAGATTAAGAATTTTAAAAGCAAAGCAAAAATTTCTTCTTATGTGCATTAATAATAACATGTTTATAGACTAAGATGGACTGTTTTTTTGTTAAACAATTTTCTACTTAATTCTTGACTACATAAAATAATGCTTGATTACTACTTAGAGCTGAAGTAAATATTGTGGACATGGTCAGTTTCATCTTCGAAAACCATCCTGTAAATCACTACAAATCATGATCAAAAGGTATATTTTGTTACATTTGAAAAAACTTCAGTATAAATTCTGAAGTAATGTTTCATTTAGCTAGTTAAATTATAACCATTTTATGAATGATTCATTCTAATGAATACAAAATGTGGGATTTCTTTCAAAAGTTGATTCTAGGAGTAAAGATTTATTACAACAACAAAAAAAAAATATTAAAAATAAGCGATACCTGAGAATCAAAAGAGATGATTAACAAAAGTCAGAAAAATTGAAGTAAGCGAAACAAATATCTTTGCTTTGTTTTGGTAATATTTAAAACTTATAATAGTTTATTCTATACGAAAAAAGATTTTATAATCAATTTATTCACCTAATACTATTTTATTAAATTAGCATTATATGATCAGTTTAAAAAAAAATTAAATTTATACAAATAACAATTAAATACCAATTCATAAAATCACTAAAGTTAGTCATTATGAATATTAAATAACATAATTATATATAAATATGGAGGAAAGTACATGCTTCAAAGAACGTTGCCTGACAAGAAGTAACATGATGAAATTATTATTAGGTACAATTAAAGTCAAAACATGAATCACACTTGTACTGGGAAATGGTCAGATAAATTACGGTAACTATGAACAGATGTATTTTAACACGTTGGCTGCGGCGAGAGCCTATCGTCTTCCGAGTTACGGCTTCTCGGAAACGGTGGAAGCCTATAGGATTCTCTTGTCAATATTCGTTAAATGTCGGGTTTATAACTGCAGTTATTGCTTTAGTTTGCTGTTTCTCTCACAGCGTGATGGGTGTGTACGTGTGTTTCTTGTATATCAATAGTTTCCCATTTCGCTTACCAAAGGACGGTACATTATTCATTTGTTTTTTTAAATAAATAGTGTTAGTTTTAGTGTTTTGCTCTGTAAAATAATGGCTGGTCCATCTAGGAACATGGTTTTGAATGTAAATAGTGCTTTGAACGATGTTGGTAACTACTCCGAGACTAGTTCCGGTGATGAGTCCAGTGACATTGATGAATTGATGACATTGATGATTCAGACAATTACAATCCTACTTGGTGTCATTATAACACTATTGGCATGAGAGACATACCATTTACTCGACAGAATATATATATATAACAATAAATAGGCAAAGATTTAATTTTTTTACAATGGTATCTTCTAGCGGTACTGTGAAAGCCTATCGGCTTCCGATAACTGTGACGTCATAATATTAGCTGAAAAGCATTCAAAATGTTTTTTTTTCTTCTGATAAATTATTTATTTCATTATTACTTACGATATATGACAATAAATAGTCATAAGTAAAATTTTTTTTACAATGTGACCTTTTAGGAGCGCTGCGGAAGCCTATTGGCTTCCGAAAATTATGACTTCATATTATCACCTGAAAAGCATTGAAATTATTTTTTTTTCTGAAAACTGTGTTTTTTCATTAAATTAAAAAAAAATTGTAAACAAAAATTTCAAGGCATGCTCCAAGTTCCGCCGCAGCGAACGTGTTAAAGTAGATCTATTGTTAAAAGTATCACACAATATTGAAATTTTGAACCATTTAGTATTTACAATAAATTCTTTATAATAATCTTAGTTAATAATTTGTATACAATAAAATACATTCGATAGTAGAACAATGCAATGAAAGAGGAAAATTCTACCATAGTATTGTGCCAGTTCAAACATTAAAAAAATTTAAAATTCATTATTTAATAAAAATGTGATAAAATAATACACATTGTTAATGTTAATTCATAATAAGTTATATATTTTTTTACAAACATTTAGTACATACAAAACATCTTTTTCTTTGTAAGTTCAAAAATAGAAACCTATATTTTTTAAATTAATGAATGATGTATTTATTGATTTTTGAAAATTATTATTATGCAAAATATTTTTTCATTAGTAAAAAATAAATTCTTTAAAAATTTGGTTTATAGTAACTACTGTAAGAAATGAAGAAGTTTGATTCAAATCTCCTTAAGTACATAGCTAAACATAGGAGGATGGTATCAAACATTCTTATATTACAATCAAGTCATCCTCAAATAAACTCATATTTTTTTATGAAATCAATCAATTTTGAACAATCTTTGCCCAAACTGATACTGAAGCTCCCATTAATAATTATTTTTCTTGTTCAAATTTCTTCTAAGCAGAACAAATCAAAATTGATAAGGATATGAAAATCTCCAATACAAAATTATGCTGAAGAATAGGAGATATGACAAAAACTTACAATTTTATTTCCCAATAAAAAGTTCCTAGCATAGGTACCAGATATATATATAGAATAAGTGTAAATGTTTATATTTCATAAACAGTATTTTTAAAGTATACACTGTTTAAAGTGTACTGTTTTTGAAAACTTTACATCGTTTCATTTTTAAGTTTTTAAAGAATTTATTTCTAAACGCAAAATAAACTTACAATTGTAACTTCAAATTGCTGAAATGAAGTCCTGACTCCATTTATTCTACAAGGAGCAGATTTAATAGTTGCAGTAAATGGTTTTGAATTGTTGTTCAAAGTCTTTACAGGCTGTTGTTGAGCTTGAAGGAGCCTCTGCTGTTGCTGTCTTTGGGTTACCTAAACCCAAAATTTTTGTTATTACTCTTTCATACAACTACAGAATAAAATAATAGAATCTTACAATTGAATAATTAGAATGACAATGACTTCTATTTTGTAGTTTATTTTGTGGTTTTGTGCATTCTTCTTTCTTAACTTTATTGTTAGAAGTAGTTATTTTTTAAAATATTTTAAAATTAATTTTTTTTTTTATTGTATTTTACGGTAGAGCACAATTTGTATGTACAATATTTATAAATATTGCCTGCAAAATTACAAAAACTATTTAGATTTTGTTTTATAAACAATTTGTAGAAGTACAATGAACAAAATATTTCTTTGCAATTAAATTAGAATTACAGTGAAGATTGTTAAAATATTTAGAATATAAAATAAGTTTTAAAAAATCGAATATTTCAATCATAAAATTATAATGGGGAGAACAGGGAGAAATATGACTGAAGTGAACCATTTTTCAGTGTATAGTATACAAAGTGAAAACCATTTAGTCCTTAATGAAGGGTTAAAATACGCATAACACTACCATTCTGTTGCTAAATTTTATTGTCTACCACATGATACTAAATAAGACAATTATGTAAGGAAATTCCTTTCGCACCTATAGATCATCTTTAGGCATATCTGTCTGCACTTTATGATAAAAATGATTATTAATGTGATCAAAAGCATCAAGTAACAGTTATGGTAGAGAAAAGATGGTCTCAAGAAATACAGCAAGATATAGGTCCTATCTTTACCTTACTTTTTCTCTCAATCTTGCAAAAAAAAGAAAATTATCTAACAACTACTGTAAAGACATTTTACAGATAAAATTCTACCAATCTTAGTTTTGACTTGATGCAAATCGCTTTTTATCTGCAAATTAACATTAATGGCTCTTAACACTAATCTGTAGAATTTTGAATAGAACTGATCAACTGTCAGATGGTATATGATATAAAATAATAGTGTGATCATTTCACAATATATACTGCATTTTCCTAAATTTTACATTGTTTATTAAATTATAGACTTGAATGATCTAATCTGAGTTATTAAAGAGTAAATTTAAAGCATATATAGATAAACTGTCAAAACTTGTAAGGGAAAAAATCTAACAATTTTAGTCACTAAACAAACTACCGATTATCCATGGTATTCGGTGGGATGGCAACTCCAGATAACCCGGAAAATTGTAAAAAGGTCAACAAAACAATCCAAATCAACGCAATACACATACAGTTGAGTCTCAAAAACTCTACATAATGTGGACTTAAAGGGTATTGAGTTTTAAGAATTTTGAGTTTGCTGGAAGTCAAGATTAAAATGGAACAAAACAATCATGTTTGCCAAAGTGTATAATATTTACAAGTTAAATTATTTACAATGATATACAAAATCTACTTTTTTACTTCTTCATATTTTAATCCTGATATAAAATATGTTAAGTATTAAATAACAGCTTACAAAATTTTGTCTTGTTTAAAAAAATGTAATAATCATAACATTATTGACGACTGTCAATTAAACAAATAATAATATCAATTAACAAAGATTAAGTAATAGGCTGTAATAAATAAGTTAACCACTGACAATAACAATAAAGAGTCTGTCGCAAATCCTCTCACCTCCTTTTCACATGCCACCCGCCAACAGTAGGTGAGAGATTAAAATTTATTTATCTTCAGAATGTCGAGTTTTCGGGACTCTACTGTACATATGCAATTTACGAAGGTTTTAAGTTATATTTAGGTTTCACAAAAAAAATCTGTCACTAGTTGTTTTATTAAGATCAAAATACCTCTTCTTTAGTTAATTAGAGCTTAGCTAGTAATAACTATTACTATTTTGACAAAGGAAAAAGTCAAAATAGTGAGCTCAAAATCTCACAAAAAATTAGTTTTTAATAAACACACACACAAACTAGCCAAGCACTGAAGAAGGTGACATCATCCCCGAAACCAGTTTGTTGTGTGTGTGTTTATTAAAAACTAAGTTTTTTGAGATTTTGGGTTCACTATTTTGACTTTTACCTCTTCTTTATTTGAGTTTAAAGTTTTCTTAGTACCATTTTATCACAGAACGATGCATTGTTTTGTTTCTCCAGATATTGAATATGTCTTTTGATGTGTATTAGAGCTGTGTTATGGGTTTTTTCATCTTACCCTTTTCTTCACTCTTTTCCGAAACCATACATGATGCTCTATAAGGAAATGTTCAAAGCCTGGATAATTGCCATCACAATTAATCCAGTCAACAATGTTTTATTTGTCAACATAACTTCCTCCTATAAGAAATTTAGCTAAATTAGCTAAATCACCAGCATAAATTTCTTCTATTTTCCCTGCAGACTCTTCAAGTATTTTCCACAATAGGTAAAGTTTTCCTCTATGACTTTACTAATGTAGATTGTTTAACTGACTCCCAAGCCGTGTTTATACAATAAATGAAGTCAAGAATCATGTAATCTTTCCAGAAACTCTGAAGGTCATTTCCATTTCTAACCATTTTTTCAATAAGTTTGTTCTGTACTTTTTTTCACTGATTCAATTACACTATGGTCCATTGGTTGCATCAGAGCAGTGACATTGGAAAGAAAAACCTTACTATGAAATTTCTAATTTTCGATTTTAAAACTTTTACTCTAGGAGGGATAGCTCATTCTGAACTAGCAGTAGAGTTTTCTCTGGTACATTCTTTCACTTGAGATGTTATATTACTTGAAGAATAATTTTTGTTCTAAATCGCTTTTCCTTAAAGTAATATTTGCTTGAAATGAGGTTTTCAGATCTCGATTTTTTTTATTTACCAATCTCTACCAATATTAATTTAAGAGAGGCCGATGCATTACAGTCATTTACTCTTTACTGGGTTTGTCATGGAACTGGCTGCTCGCTCACAAAGGCCAATGTTCTTTTTGGCAAACATTCCAAAAACTGCCTCGACTAATCAGGATTATACATTTCATCATATAAAATCTGTTTGAAAAACTCTTCAGAATCAATCTTAACATTTTTTGCTGTCTGTATGTTGCCACTTAATTTTTTGCTGTAGAGTCCAATATCTATTATCCCATGGCATTGTTTGAACCTTGCCACCCAACTTGATGATGCATTAAATGTTCCTTCCATCATCTGAAAAAACTGATTTTCTTTTATAGCAATAATAGACCCTTAAACAGGAGTTCATTCACTTCTCAATTGACTCACCGTTTCTAAAAGTGTCTTATCTAACTCTTCATTACTGCTCTTTTTCTTACTTCTTTTTTCTTCTTCTCAATGAAATGGCTGATGGTAATATAAACTGAATTAGTTTATCCTTTAGTTTTAAAATATATGGCAGTGAATTCTGTTGTTCCACACTGCAAGCTAATATGCTTTTTCAATTCCATTTGCAAAAAACGGATAACGCTATGAGCAAAATATAACACATAGTTTCGACTTCCCCTTTAGCAGCTAATATCATGTACAAAGTTGTAATAGTTGATAAAATATGCCCATTTTGTCTGCATTAAAAGTGTTTTTCTGGCTGTAATCATTGATAACGTTTTGCATGGTTTATGTTCTCTATTTGTTAACTTTTTTGATAGGAACAGCATCAAATTCTTCTACACAAATCCCCTTCAAGTTATTCCATATCTTCCACGGAATCGAATAAGTCATCCAAAACTTGAAACTCTTCATAGCCAAATGATTTCGCAATGTGAAAAGCATATTCCCAAATTAATTCTCCACTAATTGTCATATTGTTAGACCTAATATCAACAAACCACGAATAAATTGCCTTATAACTTCTGAACGCCACTATTTTCTAGCAAGAAACTAAGACTTAGTCCTTGGCCAAGAAGAGTTGATGACACTAAGTATTAAGAGTGGTGAGTCAGTAATCGGCTATTACATTAGGCAGGGTGTTAGCCATATTCTCTACAATGATACAGATTGTGAGTCATTTATGTTTCCTTACAATATTGTGATAAATATGCCCTTTAGAAACCATAAAAATATTTTTGAAGTGTAAAATATTTTGTTGTTGTGTACAAAACTTAGTTATTGTTTTATTAAAACAGGATTTGTTACACACATTAATATGGCGAGCTAAAAAAACACGACAGAAAATTCGTTACACTGAAAATTTCTCATTATATTGGTATTCATTATAGCGGGATTTGACCATTAACAGGTTTTATAAACTCTTAATTCATTTTATAGAAATATATTGTAATAATTATACTGTAGAGGCCTGTTAATCTAGAGAAACTATAACCATGACATGTTGATGTCATGGGAAAAGCAAAAGGAATTTTGAGAGATAACATCACCCAGAATGACTAGTTCCTTTTTCATCCTTTATAGGCTCAAAAAAATATTTCCAATAGCCTGGCTTTGTAACAAATTTCATATTAAACCTCAAACTCAAAGATAATTAAAATACTATAACTTCAAAATAGTTTTCATAGAAAACATATTGACCATAAACTGATAGCTGTAACAAATATACATATATAATGTTTTGATAGACTTAAATGTAATAATTTCCTTTAGTGATTGCCATATACAGTCGAGTCTCGAAATTCCCGGTCATGATATTTCGAGCTTTTGTTAAATTCAAGCCTATTTTATCTATTTGAAAGAAAATTATGAGTCGGGCTTCCAAGAAATGTTTGTAGCCATATGGTATGCAAAGGAAATGAGTCACGCTTTCAAGAAATGTTTATAACCATAAAGTACGCACGTGTCGTCGAGCTTTCAAGATATGTTTATATCAATACAGTGTGCGAAGGAAATAAGTCGGGCTTACAAGAAAAATTTATATCGATACTGTATGCAAAGGAAATGAGTCGGGCTTCAAAGAAATGTTTATAGCAATACAGTATGCAAATGAAATGAGTCGGGCTTTCAAGAAATGTTCATATCAATATCGAATGCATAGGAAATGAGTCAGGCTTTTAAGAAATGTTTATATCAATACAGTACGCAAAGAAAATGAGTCGGGCTTTCAAAAAAAAGTTCATATCAATACGGTATGCAAAGGAAATGAATTGATCTTCCAAGATATGTTTAAATACAGTTCTATGAACTTATTTAATGAATTTTAAATTATAGTATTAGGGTGCAATACAACTATATTTTTTAATGTGCAGAAAATTTATTCCGTGTAATCCGAGCTTTTGGTAATACGAGGAGGTTTCAGTCCCATTACCTCGAATTATTAAGACTATACTGTATTTGAGAAATAATACTTTTGAAGAGTGCCTAAATAGATTAACTACAGCTTCACACATTAAAAAATGCTGTAACAGGATGAAATTTCAAAAAACATCGATGTTAGTTTTTGGTAGAAAGTTTTTTTTATAAAAGAGAAACTTGAAAATTTGCTTTTAAGACCATGTTACTTCTTGCTAACTTTTAATCCATTTCCTAAACAAATACCACTTGTTTATGGACATAAATTTAATGTGTATTAAGCACTCTTTAAAGAAAAAATGCATTTAAAGTAATGAGAAATTTAATTCATCTATTTTACACTGAAAAAAACAGTATCATTTTCATGATACTCATATCATATACTAATATGTTACTCACAGTAGCACTTATTTTTTTGTTTACTAAAGACTGTGTTTCAGGAGATGTATCTCATTGTTAGTGTCTGAGTTGATAGTGGAACACATCCGGAATGGTAGTCCTCAGTAAACAAAAAATCAAGTGCTACTATAGTCAAGTGCAACATATCAATATATGGTTTTAAGCATTTTAGTGTAAAACTCAAGTTGAAGGAATAAAAAATTATCATTTATTTTGTGTCTAATATTAGGTGTAAGAGTGGCACTAACAGCATTTAATATTCAAAACTGGAAGTATAATGAGGTATGCCTTGCAAGCTTTGTGTATTTCTACTTCATCTATTGTTTAGGACATCATAATGAGATTAAGTGGATTTTCTAGATTTTCAGATTAGTATTGTATCAAACTCATAAAACTTGAAATATGAATATAATTATATTACAATTAAATTAAACATTTTAACTGAATCAATTAAAGTAAATTAACAAAATTCATAAGCAAACTTTAGCTAGCACACACACTCTATATAATATGTTAATAAATCCATTTACAATAAACTAAAAAACAGATTATAAATTGTTTTATTAAGCAAGCCTTGACCAACAGTAAGTAACCACTAGTGTGTAATTTCTGTTATCTTTTTATCTATTTTCCTTGTTTTATCAACAAAAACAGCAAACAAATCAATATGGAATCTTTGAAATGTATAACGCCACCATCCAGTGATATATAGCTCCTCTAATTTACATGTTTATGAGAATACTAACACTGTAAGTACTGTAGCTATACATTTTGACAATCCAACAACCAACAAATCTAGCAGCTTCACAACATAAGACACAAACTTAAAGAATATAATGCCATGAAAATAATTCAAATGAGAAAATTGCAGAATCCAATATACACATAATCAATCAAATCTCGTGTGTTTTTTTTTACAAGTTTAAAATAATGAAAATTAATTGATGCTAAAGTCTCTAAAGGCCCATTGCAAGTAAATTAGAAATACTGTGGATAAAATTCATGTTTTAAATCGAATTTTTGCGTGATTTTTTCCAAAAATCATTTTTTCTAGGGACGGGTTGCAAAAATATCCATTCCGATTCCTATTTTGTTAACTATTAAAATGTCTGTGGAGTAATTTATTGGAAAAATAATTAATTACCAACTATGTCTTATTTATGTATTAGTTCTTTGAATAAATTAAACAATTAATGCAAATACTGATTTGAGATAATGAAAATATTATTATTTATGAAGCAACAACAAAGAAGATAGTAACCATTTCTGGTTGTTTGTCATCGCTCGTCTCCCCCCCCCCCCCCCCGTCTTGCTGCCACTGATTCATAGATGTCAAAACACAAAAAAGTAGTTCTATACCTCAACTTTACAAACTAAAATGATTGTTACTGAAGTTATATTGATTTCATATCCTGCTCTATTTTATAACTTTTTCTATTTAGCAAATGTATTTATCCGGTAATAAATATTTTTATTTTGCTAACAATATAAATAAGTTGTCATTCCTAGTGATATACACATCGCCTTCACATGACATTTCATTGGCAGTTGGCATTACTTTTCTGCTAAAGTGAATAAAACATCGTGGTATCGCACCCGGCATTCTATTGTGTTGTGGTTCTGTATCAACGTTTGGTGGTTGATCAGTTTTAAGAAGTTTAAGTTTAGTGGAATTACTTTTGTTTCGTGGTTGTGTTATCAGTTACAGATTTAGTGTCAGTTTTATTATCTTTATATTTATTTTAATTGCCTATTGTTTATTCAAGTTTGTGTTTTTAGTTTGGTATAATTATGACTGTTTCGAGGTTACGTTGTTATTAGTTTCCCGTTAAGGGGAGAATGCCACTTTCAACCTGCCATGTTAATTAAATGGGAGTTTTAATGTTCAGTTAGGTACAATTATCTCCAAAACGATTAAAGATATCCCAATGAAATTTTTAGGCAATTATTATCACTATGGAAATACTATACTCTAAAAATATCCCATATAAAAGTTTTTGGCAATTGCTCTATACACGTAAGCGATTTTCGGCCGAAATATTTTACCGACCGATGCAGAAATCCTTAATGAACACCTGCAGAAAAAAAGTCCCACCAGATGTAGAGAAGGTATGCCATACTAATCCAGAATGTTGAGGAAGAAGGTACCCCAGGGAAATTGACAGTAGAAGAAGAAGTAAACAATTATCTGGGGGAACCATTAGTCAGTCCAGATTGTGATGTTGGGAAGTATTGGGCAATACAAAGTGCCAAATACCATCATTTGAGTGCAATGGCAATAAAATACCTGTCTGTCCCACCCGCGACTGTGTTTTCTGAAAAACTTTCCTCAACTTCAGGAGTTATATGTGACAAGCGACAAAACCGGCTTGACCCACGAATTCAAATGCTTGTGTTTTTGAACAGAAATGTACATTACCTGCCAGACTTTTAAATGTTAAAAACTACCCTATTTGTATTAATTCGTTACTTTTTATGTTGTTTGTTTGTTTTTAATTTTTGTTTTGTTTTGAGAGATAATGTAAATAGGCTTAGGTATTTTTTTAAACTTCATAAAATAGTGTAAAGTTCACATTTTTAACTTTAAAATAAGTCATTACTTTTATACGATATGTTTTTATGCTTTTAAAATTCCTATTAATAAATCAAGGTTGAAGGTTTTGTGTAGCCTATTACATTAAAACAGAACTTTTAAAAGTTTTTGCCATATGACCAAGATGTTAACTAAATTAATTATTAGAGACCTAGCATGTAAGCTAATATAACTTGAAAGAATCGAGAATCGAAAGGAAAATTTTAGAATCAAAATCAAAAATTTTAGGATCGGCCCATACCTAATTTTTACCCTAATAATAAATATAAAGCACTTAGTTTAATAACATTTGAAAATATTACATATAACAAATAACTTAAAACTATAATATGCTAGTGATATAATGTAATTAATAATAATAATTTTAGTTCCTTATAATTCTTGTTCTGTTTACTAATTAATTTCAAAAGGCTATTTTTCTCTGATAACAAAAAAAAATAGATAAATTTTACTAAGGGAAATATAGCTGTTGCAATTAAAATGAATGTTATAAAAAGTTGTTTGAGGGATTTGTATAACTTACATAGTGTTTGAATAAATGACCTTCTAATTTATCTAATACAATAAAAATAGCAAACAAATTATTACTGCTCTAATACTGGGCCCAATCATTTGAAATTAATAACACTAGAATAATGTTTATTGAAAATATTTTAACTCAAGCTGATAGTTTTTCTAATTAGCAGATGTTTATTAACGTTCGAAGTAGGAGTTTTTTAAAAATTCAGATCTATTAATTTTTAAATAATATAGAATATGAGTTTTTTACTTTTGTTTTCAATATGAATAACTTTGAAATTCTTTACAGGATTTATGATTACTACTTAACAAGTGCCAAAATATTTTTATTTGTCTTTGCAATGCTTTCAACTGTCAGGATCATGGTTAATTCTAGTTTTAATAGCTTTCCCTGACTGCCCTGTGTAATGAAATTCACCATCTGAGCAAATAATTTTATAATCATAACTATATAAGAAATGTTTATCTTACTAGAGTAATAAAAAATAAATTTAATGAAGACGATGACTCCATTTCCTTTTTTCCTTGAGCAATAAAAATATTATAATAAAAACGCATATTTTCATATGTTTTAATGCATGTTTGTAAATTGCTAGATGATTACCTAATAGCTAGCAGTCCAATTAATAACATACTTAATTTTTACAAACAATTAAAAGAAGTTGTTAACTCAAATAAATAGAACAAAAACGTTAACGTCATTTTAGTACAACCACAAACTTGTTAGTATACATACAAACTATGAACAAAAACTAAAACTATTATTATAGATTATAGCCAAAATAAATACTTGTTTGTAAATTCATGAATAACTATAAAACAGACATAAATTACCATTTTAAAATCTTGGTAATTATAAAATTTTCTAACACTACTTCAATAAATATGTCATCGTTGATGTATTCAACTAAAGTATTTGTAAACACTAGTTTGTTTCATTGTTATTCATTGCTTTACAGAAGTTATGTTTTTCATTTTAATGTTTACTACCGACTGTTAATAGTATGGATAAGGATAAATGAAGGAATTAGACCAAATGAGAACAACTAGAATACAAAACCAACACTCATGCTCACACCGTGCATCACCTGCTATGAAGTCATCACCAGACCCACCACCACCACCACAACCTAACCTTCTTTTACTAGTTTCATATAGATCAAATTCCCATAAAAAATTACAAATCACCTGTTAGTTTTATATTTAGGCCTATTTCTTATATTTAGAAAGTTAATAATAGACTCAATTAAATTTTAATTTTTCAATTTTCTTGTTAAAAGGGCATGTTTGAATAACAACATTAAATAGTGAATTTTAGAAGTTCTTCATTCATTTAAATAATTTGAATATGATTATTAATGTTTACTTAATGTTAGTTAAGACTTTCTTCTTTTAATACCTTGTAAATGATTTATAATCATGAAACCCAATTAATATCATTTACCAAAGAAAATTCGACTTAATTTAAAGAATTTCAAAAGGTTATTAATCTTGAATAACAAAAGAAGTAGAAAACCCTCATTTACAGATAGTATGATAATTCTAAATTGCATCAATATTAAAATAGAAGTAAATAAACACTATTCACTTCTGCTAACAAAACAGGTTTACATGTTTCTGCTTCCTTTTTCTCTTGTACGACATGGATGATAAAAAAATGTTAACCTAAAGAAAAACTATGCAATATGAGAAATAGTTAAACCCTGGTGAAAATTAGCTTGCTGAAATAAAAATCTAAGTAATTAACGGATTAATTACTTTAAAATAAATATTCAAAACTAGGGTTTGAAAAAATATCTTAAGATCTGAAATGATGAATGGTATATGGGCGGTGGTGAGTGCATGGTACTGACCTGGTCTACTGTTGAAGGCATGCTAGAAGTGTTGGGCGGAACCATCTCGCATACCTTGCTGGCGAGTAGGCTCTTGATGAGTGAAGAGCTTCCCCCTGCAGCCGACCCATCATTGGGAGGAGTCGGAGCAGGGGGCGGACTTGATCCTCCCCCTCCCAACAAAGCCTGACTCAAATGCGGATGGGCAGAAACCTTTACAATCATCACCCGCAATATTGTAAACCAAATTTTCAAAATTAAAAACTAAATTATAACTAAAACCAAAATGTTTACAACAAAACAAACTCAATAAAATGTTTAAATAATAATTTAATGGTACTACTGAAAAAAAAATATGATAATCAACAGTAAATTGAGATGTCGAATAAGAAGATTTAAAAATAAAATAGATTCAAATATGAACAAATCTGACTAATCTACAGAATTTAAGACAGAAAACTTCAAAGGTTAAGCAAAAAAGTGTGTATAAACTGGAGGAGGAGAAATTTAAACTTATAGAGCGCAACCAATTATACATAAATAATATATATTCTGTGGACATTTAAAGACCTATTTTCAAGGATTGTTATTTAAAATTTTTTATTCAAAACAATAGACCTCTTTTAGTTCTACTTCTAATTGTATTTTAAATGCACCTAAAGTTTATACAGTAAACCCCTCTTTCAATGCCAAATTTGGGAGATATAGTTTATATACCTACAGTTTAAGTATAATATTATTTTTTTTTTTAACAAATTTACTAAATTTAAAGTTCGGATAGTCATAAACTATTGTTTAAGTGATTAATAAGATTCACTGAACGTAATGGACTACAAAATTCAAGAAATAATATTATATAATAATATACAAGAAAAAATAAACAAATAATTACATATGTACAGGATATATATATATAAATATAAATATATATATATATATATATATATATATATATATATATATATATATATATATATATATATATTTAGGTTAGTTTTGGTTGGTAAAGATTATTTAGATTTTTTGGACTGGGAGACTGACAGACTTACCTTGGTAAGAGTCCACACTGTAGTCTTGAAATAGAAACACATAAAAGCGCTTAAACAATGATATATTTCAACCACACAGTGGTCTTTGTCAATAGAAGAGAAAACACAAAAACAAATATGAGAGAATGAAATAAAATTTTAAAAAACACAATCGTGTTTTCTCTTCGATTGACAAAGACCACTGTGTGGTTGAAATATATCATTGTTTAAGTGCTTTTATGTGTTTCTATTTCAAGACTACAGAGTGGACTCTTACCAAGGTAAGTCTGTCAGTCTCCTAGTCCAAAAAATCTATATATATATATATATATATATATATATATATATATATATATATATATATATATATATATATATATATATTCTTGATATTTAACATTATCCATTGTTTTTCCGTTGCACTGACTTTATGAAGTTAATATATTACTATGTAAGTAATTTTATCCACCATTAAGTGCAATAATTTTACCTTGAGTGATGAGGCACCTTTCGGTCGTTGACCATTGTCGAATCACTCAGTGATTCGACAATGGTCAACGACCGAAAGGTGCCTCATCACTCAAGGTAAAATTATTGCACTTAATGGTGGATAAAATTACTTACATAGTAATATATTAACTTCATATATATATATATGTCCATTATTTTTTCGTTTGCACTGACTTTATGAAGTTATTATTATTACTTGTAAATATTTTTTTTCCACCACTAAGTGCAATAGTATATATGTATTTGTGATATTTAACTGTATTTGTTGTGATATAACTGTATTCAACTGCGATACTTAACAATACTGTACTAATGCCTGAAAAGAAATGTTAACAAAATTGTGTTGGTACAGTACAACACACCTATTTCCAGGTAGGACATGCCAAAAGTAGGGGACATTCATACACTATAGACCACTTTAATGTTATAAGGAACGTACAGTATGCAGAATAACATTCTACTTAACTTGATAACTGTGAATTAACTTTAAGTTGAAAGACGTTAGGAATACACAACACTCGACACTATAAAATTAAGAAAATATAAATATTCAAAATCTTATTGGGGGTATGATTACTCATGGATAATACCTGGTTCCTTTGTAAAAAGATATGTGTAATAACAGGGTTATGGGGTTTCACAGTACTGTAAAAATATGAAATATATTTTAAATTTTGAAAACAATTAACATTTATATCTCATTAAAAATAACATTATTGTTGGGTTATTAAACCATAAGAAATTAAAAGTTAGACTTTAGTAATAATTGATACAATATTTTTTCAATAGACAATTACTACAGAATTTTAGTTTAAACAAAAAGTTCTCTGATAGGTGTTTTAATTAAAAACAAAAACGCATTATAAAAAAGATGTGATGTCCACAGAATAAATTCTTCCTCCTTTAAATTTTAAAAGAAGTATTGTCTTAACAAGAGCTAGTAAAATCTACCCTTATAACACAAGCTACATACAATCAAATATGTCTCGAAAATAGTACAAAATTACCTGCAATTTTTTCTATTGTAATCTGGACAAACATATGAATTCTTTCTATGATGAGTTGGTGAATAAATTTTATAGAAACAGTAACAATAAAACTCCTAGAGTAAAAATATTTATATTTTTTTAAAAAAAGAATCCTTCAAGTGATGTTTCTTGAAGATTTTATCAAATATCAAAAAAATATAAGTCTCTTACGGTTCATAAATATAAATATGTTATGTTAAAACATGATAAGTTACACATGAAGATATTATTTAATTAAATAGGATATTAAGGCAAGAATTACAGATTATAATTTTAAAATTTGTATTGAAAAATTTAAAACATTTAATTTGTATCTAATAATTGTTAAAGCCTTATCTTTCAATAGCAAAACATAAAGAAAAAGATGCATTAAAACAATTGTATTACCATATAAAGAAAACTACAATTCACACATTAATTCAAATAAAAATATAGACAATATTAACATGACATACTGGCTAGTTATATATAGGCGATATGTAAAAACTTCCCTATGGGACATTTGCACCATAAATGAAGATTGCTATTTTAAAAGATTAATCTTTATCACCTCGGGCCACAACTGTATAAATGCTGTAATGTATATACTACTAAAACCAATGTAACTAAAAGATGATTTAAATAGTGCCAATTTTTAGAACGGCTGGTAAATTTTCATTTATCAGTTGGCAACAATGTTTGACATTGTTTCTATTTCTGAGAACATTCCGATTTTTGACACAGCTGGTATTTCTTTCGTTCTTGGATATTGTCCTAACCCTGGAGAAGTTGACTGGTATGCAGCGAGTGTTAATCATTAAAACATTTTATCAGAGTGGAGAGTTATGGAGCTACTGTCAGATGACTTTGCGGTACTGACAATGAATTCGGTAATGAAGCATTAAATGAATTAACAGTTCCCAGACTCATGAAAAAGTTTTTTGAGACGAGTTCAACAGTCGACCTTAAAAGTCCTGGACATCGTCATTTTGGCCGAACTTAACCGAACATTGCTTTGGTTCGTGACAGTGTGGCTGTTACTCCATTTAATATGAAGCCGTTCTCAACAATTAGGTTTAAGATGCTCTTCCGTAAGGAGAATTCTTATTCTCAATCTAAATTATCACCCCTATAAAATTCAGTAAACGCAACATTTGAAAGTGGCAGACCCTAAGAAGAAAGTTTGTTGACTGGGTATTGAGAACAAGGCAGGAAGGTGGCAGCATCGCAAACAAAATCATCTTTAGTGATTAAGCGCACTTTCACTTAAATGGATTTGGTAACAAACAGAACTGCCGTATTTGGGGTTCAGAAAACTCTCGCATTATTAAAGAAAGGGAAATGTATGCACAAGCGACAGTTTGGTGCGGCTTTTAGTCGGGCGGCATTATCGGCCCTAATTATTTTGAAGATCAAGAAGGACAAGTCAGAGAGCAAATGGAGGCCAACACTGTACGAAGATTAGGGAGTTTTAGTGGCATCATTTGGATGGAATGGACATTGACGAGTTGTGGTTTTAGCAAGATGGTGCTACGAAAAACTGCCCGCGAAACAATTGTGTTGCTCCATGAACAGTTCCAGGAGCCTGTCATTTATCGTAATTCCGACCATCAATATCCATCAAAGTTGTGCGATTTCAAGGCGACTCCATTTTTGGGGTCATCTGAAGTCATTGGTGTATGCCAATAAACTAAGAAACACCAATGACATAATAGAGGAAATTCGACGGATTATCAGCGAAATAGAAAAGAAAATGGAACTTGCTAATTTTGTTTCTTGAAAAACATATGTTTACACAAAATATCCATAAGATAAATATATTTGTTCTCTAATAAAATATTTTGTAAAGAACTACAAATTCAAATTTTGGCATTTTAAATATCCATTACACAACATATTCCTCTACTTTAACTACTTTCTGAACTTTAGTTTTAAAAAATTACAGAAGCATTTGTACCATACTCGAGATTCTCATATTTGACCTTAACACAAATAAAATAAAAAACACAATCATATATGGTAAACAAGTTTAAAAATAAACTTCCTAAACTTTTTAAATAATGGTTAGGGTAAAACTTACACAATTGTTTAGTAACATATGGATGTGTTTCATTATGTAAATAATATTCTTGGGATAGAAAATAAATATTGGATAAGTCCAACAAGCAATTGTTATTTTTGATAAGTCAGTATTGCTTCCTTAGAAGTTTATTCAAGGAACACAGTCCCTGTGTTTTAACCCTTTGATTAGCATTCACGTACCAGTACTTAAGATCGCGCTTTCCTGTATATGTACGTTCTACCATTTTTCTCAGATTAGCATTGCCACAAGTTTACGATTTGTTTTCCTGTGTATCTTGTTGAATTATAGGTTAAATATTTGCAACTAATCTAGATAATAAATACTACACAGACTACATAGTCACCATTCTTTTGTTTTTAAAGTCTATGGGGTTTCCCATGTATTTACAACGAAGTTTGTGCAGTGTTTTAGAATGAATAGGCGATTAAATAATGAAGAAATTCTTTTGTATCCAAAGTCTATGGTTTTTCCTACGTGTTTACAGATTGTTTTGAAGTTTGGGCAGTATTTCACAATGAATAGGTATTTTACAAAAAAAAAAGATTAACATGTAACTTTTAACAAAGAAATTGTCACTAAATATAAGGTAAAAGTAAACATGTGAAAATAAGTAACTAAAATGAACATTAACAAATAATACAAACATTACTATAATTTAAAAAATTAAAGAAAAATAGAAAAAAGAAACTTTCAAAAATATAATGCTTCCAGGGGCCATATCATGGCAGGCACATGTTGCTAATCAAAGAGTAAAGAATGGGTTTCTTTAAATAAGTTGAAGACTTGTGATAACAAGCATAATATTTCTATTACTATGAATATAAGTCAATTAAATAGTTTAAATTTACACTCATTTTTAATTTTGTCTTAATTTTAATGTTTTCATTTGATCCAATAAGATTGAAGTGAAAGCAAAAATTGAAATTTATAGCATTCCAAACTTGACCTTCCACAATTAATATTAACATATTCATATTAATTAATGATGTAAATTAGCAGTTTTACTCAAATTTCATACATACCTATTAAAAATACTCAATAGTTATAACGAAATTTTAAAATAACACAAAACATTATTAATAACGGTAGTAGAACAGCAAAACAAAATCTTTAACTTTAAAATTCATGGCAGAGGGTGATTTATTACTCATATATGATGTTTTTTTTATTATAATTGGTATGTTGAACTAAAAACACCAAATACACTACACCTACCTTACTCTTGGTCTCTTTCTTGGGTGGGGTAGGGGGTGAAGGTGTGGGTTTTGGTGGGGCGCTGAGTTGTGCTTTAAGGATAGGAGAGGCTGGTGTAACAGGGTTGGCTGATGGAAAAAGTTTCCCTCGCACCTGTATTCCTTCATAAAACTGCTGATTGGTGTCTCCTCCATTTAAAGGTTTAGGACCAACACTCCCGCCAAACACCGACCTAAAACAAAGAACATTTTTTTATAGCAGTTTTTTCCCAAGGTGACAAAACACTTTCCATGGAGGGTAAATAGAGTAATTAGGCTGGAAACATGGAGTTTGGTTTAAAAATGTTGAGGAGATAAGACATTTTATTAGCTGATTCCAGGATTTGTATAGAATCATGATATGATTCTTTGTTAATGTTAATTTTCACAACCAATTTATTCTAGGAGAATATGATGATCAGTGGTTTTAATTTGGAGGCATACTATCAGTTTTTCTTGGACATAGCATAACTGATATATTTACCAAACTTCATTATGCACTTGAGCTATTCTTTTGTCAAGAACTTAGGTGTTTATATGGTTTAAGGTATCACAGTTTAATGACAGCCTCAGCTCGTCACAATACTGTATTGCTAGCAAGAACAATGACAAGCCCAACTCATTTTGATGTCGTCATAGTTTCAAGAAGAATTTGTTTGCTTCAAGAGTTATTTACAGTAGTTTGTAACATAAAAGACTAGATGTCTCTATTAACTATGGGACATTGAAATTACACAACTATTCATTGAGCTTATCTTGTGAGTTAAAACAAATAAAAATATACACAAAACTTACAAATTAATCATTTATTATCTCATACACGTTTCAATGACAAAGTCATCATAATCAGGGAGTATTACTACTACAAACTCTAAATTACAACTTCTTTGTAGGTGTAAATTAGAGTTTGTAGTAGTAACAATTACTGATGATGATAACTTTGCATTGAAATGCATATGAGTTAATAAATGATTATTTCGTGAGTTTTGTGTATGTTTTTATTTGTTTTATTTAAGTTATAGCTACTTATCACTTCTCGAGATTACAGCATGGTAAAAATATTTATAGCCTATAATTTGTCCTTCTGTCAAATAACAAAACCTTTCTTCAATTTTCATATCAAATGGAGTTTTTTGGTCAGTATAGTTTTAACTTGATGTTGGTAGTTTATGTTTGTTGTATATCTTATTACTGTATAAAAATAAAAAATCTGAGGTCTAGAGGTGGAACGTTTATTAGGAGAGAGAAAATAAATATAGTACATTGTCAAGTTATAATACATTTAGACAAAGAGATTGTAAAGTTATAATACATGTAGACAAAGAGTGCTTCAAACAAAATCACAGTCAAATAAAAAATTTTTAATGGAAATTCATAAAGAAAACCAACCAAAAATTTTGTTTTCAATTAAATGTAAACATTTGTCTCATTGCTCAACTTACACACTTATAGTTTATGAAACGTGAGATATAGGCAAGATAAAGATAGAGGATTCAAGGTAGGGTTAGGGTAAGAATACGGATGTATAAGGGGGGAAGGGTTGCATGGTTTTTCATAAAATATACATGGCTATTGCAGGAACCTGGAAGTTATGGTCCAACAAATCAAACCTTATTTTGTTGTGAGACAAAAATTGATGATAAATATAACACATACCTCTAACCAAATTGATTTTTATTAATGTTAAATATACTTTTGCTTCAAAGTGATTCCCTCAGAAGCAACAAAAAGCATAAAGAATATGTTGTTTTTATGTCTCTGAAGAGGGTTGTACGAAATGTACATATGTTAATACAAAACTACTGGGGTTGAGGGCTGTATTATTATAAATTCACAACTTCTAAATTTAACACAACATTCCAAAATACTGATGTTGAAAATTCCCACTTTCAATTTCCCATTCTGATGCACGTTAATTATTTATTTCTTGAAACATCAAAAACTATTCTAGAACATCCCCAACTACTGAACCATATACAACTTATGGTGAGTTGAACATAACATGATAATATAGTGAAAATAATGTTTACTATACTGGCAAAATTCAATTAATAAAAGTCTATTAGAAGCTAATTTTGCAAGAAATAAATATTATAATAAAATATGACTAAAATAAAACTATTAAAACTTGTCCAAATGATGTATGTGTTTAAACTTACCTGACACAACGAGGGAAGTGATGAGGAGCAATAACCCCTCTTCGTCCAATCTTAGCACAAGAATTGATGTACTGTTTATACAGTTCACCCTGTTCTATTCTCCCTCCTGTAGAAGAGTGTTCAAATGTAGCTCGTAGCCACGCCAGTGCAAACTGTTCATTTTCTTGTGCTACTTGTTGGGTTATATGTGCAGGATTTGGAGCTATTGCTAAAACATAATTAAATCAGCTTTTCAAACAAAATGGTAACTATAAGAGTATATTAAACTTTTATATTATTAAGATATTTTATATTAGAAATATAAGTGTTGAAATAACGATTTTACTGTTCAGTTTTGCATGTTTATATGTATTTCACATCCCCCCACTCTCATCTCATTCATAAAACCTTCTGAGTTTAGTTTTTTTTTTAATAAGATTTATTAGTTATAAAATCAATTCTCTCAGGTAAATGAAAGATTAAGAAACTCAACAATAAACACTTTTTAATTAACATACTCCTCTTAATTAACTATATCATTCTTAAATAACTGATCCTTGGAGTTAACAGAGTAAGCAAGAAAAAAACATCAAGTCAACTAAGTCAAGAAACAATGTATATGATATACATATGTTACAAGCAGATACCCCTGTAAGTAGCAGATGTAGCACAGGTGTGAGGAATGACAACAGTTATTTATGTCTTCTGTGACAGCTCAGTTTCAAAATCAAGTAAAATGTATTGCTTATATGTTTCTAGAGAAATTATTTTAGGTGTATTCTTGATACTGGTAATAGAATATCAATTGTTGCTGGGCAGTGACATCCAGCTAAAATATGCATATTTATATACTCAGTTTATTAGTGCCTGCTCAATGTGATAAACTGATTGGTTTGATTGTTTATGCTGATTAAGGGTCCAATATAATTTATTTGCCATTTTACAGTAATTTAAAATATTACACACCCATATACATATTGAAGTTATTGTGACAAATTTTTAATATTGGTTCCAGTATATACAGGGAGCGGCAGAAATACCTGACGGTTTTTAAATAAAAATAGCTTTAGTACTTATACATATTTTTTAAAGTTTATTATTTATTGCACATTATAAAAGATGACAATTAATGAAAAACACAATATCAAGATAAAAAAACACGGAAATACAATCTGTTACTACTTAAAGATAACATCACTTAAGTGGTGTCCATTCCTCGTCATGCATTCCTCCAGTCTTGAAATGAAACTGTCAAACACTTTTCCCAACATCTCATTTTTTAAGGAGACGATTTCTTGAGTTATGCCTTCCTTCAAATCCTCCAGTGTACGGGGTTTGTTTGTGTAGCCTTTTGATTTGAGGTAACCCCAAAGAAAAAAGTCCACACACTGAGGTCAGGGGATCGTGCAGGCCAAGCAAAGTCACCATTCCATGAGATAACACGGCCACGGAACTTAGTCCTAAAATAATCCATGACGACATTTGCTGTGTGACAAGTGGCAGGGAAGTGGCTCCGTCTTGTTGGAACCAAATCATTCTAATAGCTAAACGTTTCCTTTTTAGATCTGGTATCAAAAACCTGTCTAGCATCCGTAGATAACGTTCATGGTTGACTGTAACCATACGCCCACCTTCCTCAAAAAAGTATGGTCGGATGACACATTTCTTAGTTACTGCGCACCACATGGTAACTTTAGCACTATGTAAAGGGCGTTCGTGCAAACTCTTGTGGGTTCTCATTCGACCAATATCTAAAGTTCTGTTTAATAACATAGCCATCAAGTGTGAAAATGAGCCTCATCACTCATTAGAAGAATTTTCTGGTCATCCATCAAATTGATCATTTGCTATGAAAATGCCTGGCGATTAGCGCAGTCATGAGGCTGAAGTTCTGGCCTGAGCAACCGGGCGGGTCCACGGGTGGCGGATAGTGGAACAGCCTACAGATATGTAGGTTACTTGTGAATAAGGATTCCGGAAGGTTTCTGAATAAGCAGGCCCGGACCAAGGCAATGGTTCAAAGGTGAGGAATTATCCCTCCTCGTCAGTCAACCGGTTGGATGTGGTAGAAATAACTGCTCTGACTGGGGACTGAGGTAGTTGGGAATTTAGTCCTCACAATGCTACTCTCACCTCCCAGGTGAACCAAGAGCAATGTGACCGTGAAGTATAGGAGGGAAACTACCCTAACAACACAGTTGTAACAAAAGAGAGTAAAGCAGGCTGTTCGCTCCAAGAGCAACAGTTAATAATGTCCTGAACTTGGGGTAGGCTTCAATAGTCCTGAATTCAAAACGAAGGGGAGGCCAAAACCGAGCCGAGCTTATCAAAGTCCAGGGCTTTGATGTTGTGAGGAGGGAGGTGCAACAGGGAAGCAATCAACCAAGAGCACCAAACCCCAGCACGCCCAAAAGGCCTAGGAGTTCGACGTCCAATCCCTCTCCAGTGGAGGGAGGAAAGAAGAAAGTGAAGCTGGGACAAGGGGCAGATGCTGCAGGGTCTTCGGGCACATACGGTGATACCCTTCGGCAAAAGCTAGCCTTTGTCCCAGTCAGTTACTCAGAGAGACAATTCTCGGAAGAGATGGCGTTGGAGCTGGAGGAGCTGTTCTTCTCAGAACTGCTGTCCGCTGAGATGGAGAGTGGATATAGAGGGTTCAGGACAGCATACTTAGAGAGGGGGGCTCTAAACGTTGTATGCTCCTCACAGGAGAGCCTGGAGTGGGTCCTTCGGGTCCTGCCAAACTTCACCCTGAGTGAGGGGGTAAAGTTGAGGGCAGGGCCACCTAAGGAGATCTTTTGCATTGCAAAAGTTTCAATGTGGGTGCCCAAACTCTACAATAACAAGGAGCCGGAAGAGATCCTGAAGGTGGTCAAAACCCAGAACCCTGGGATAGTTTAGGATACTTGGAAGGTGATTGTTAGGAAAAGGGAGGATGCAGGTCTTACCCTTATCCTGTATATAGGAGAGGGCTCCCTCAGGGCACTACGGAACAACAACTTGAGGGTGAATGTGGGGCTGAGACAGGCCACGTTCAAGGTGCTCTCTAGTCCTGGGGCTGCTTTGCGGACCCAGGCAACTGCTAAGTAAGCAGAACGATGATCAAGTTCCTCCAAGTGAACCTACAGCACAGCAGGGCGGCTAATGCTGTCATGTGTTGGATGCTGGACAGGGGAGAGGTGGACTTGGTGCTCATCCAGGAGCCATTGATTTCTGGAGGACAAATATGCGGGCTGGCGACATCTGGAGGTAAGTTGTTGTATGATAAGAACTCCGGTGTTCCCAGGATGTGTATCCTGGTCAGGAGGGGGTTGAGTGCTTTTGTAATAACGGACTTCTGCTGCAGGGACTTGATAGCAGTGATGGTGGAGCTACGGGCGGAGGGGAGGCTGAAATTGGACACGGCATATCTTCCCTTCGACTCCTCGGGGGCTCTACCAACACAAGAGCTGAGGAGGCTGGTCGAGCACTGTGGGGCTGTGGATGAGGAGCTGCTGGTGGGGATGGATGCTAACTCCATCACACTTCGTGGGGAAGTACAGGTACCAACACTAGAGGTGAGGAACTTTTAGCTTATCTTAGCTCTAAGAATTTACTAGTCTTAAATCAGGGGGAAGAGCCGACGTATGTCACTAGGGCCAGACGGGAGGTCCTGGACATTACGGTGGCATCGAACCAGATGGCTAGGTATGTACTAAATTGGCATGTGTCGGATGAACCATCTCCTTCTGACCACAGACATATTAGGTATGATATCTCCCTCAATCCAGCCATGCTTCGGCCAACCAGGGATCCAAGAAGAACAGACTGGGACTCCTACAGGAGGGACCTGGGTGTTCGGATTGAGGATGGCTGGATTGGAGTATGGTGGGAGGAGAGAGGTAGATGATTCTGCCACATTGGTTGGCGAGGCTATAGTAGAATCCTTTACTGATAACTGCCCTCTCAGTGAGGGGAGAAAAGTAGGGGATCCATCATGGTGGAATAAGAAGCTAGCCAAACTTCGGAAGACCATCAGGAGACTCTTTAATAGAGCAAAAAAGAACCGGGAGTGGGACCAGTATAGGAAAACACTAACTGAATACAACAGGGCAATTAGAGAAGCACGAAGGAAGTCCTGGAAAGAATTTGGCAAGAGATTGACAAAACTCGGAAAGGGGCATGACTGCATAAAGTGTACTCTAAGGACCCAGTTAACACGGTGGGGATGCTAAGAACCCCATTGGGAAATATAACAAAAACTGCAGGGGAAACTGTGGAAGAATTAATCAGAACACATTTCCCTTGCAGTACTCTGAGGAAACTTGGGGGAGCAGACACTAAACCAATTGCCAAACTCTCCACAAGACGTGGTAAGAGGGAGGACTGGGAAGTGGCAAGGAGGATAGTAACTCCACAAAGGGTAAGATGGGCTATAGGCACATTTAAACCCTACAAATCTCCAGGTCCAGATGGGATCTATCCTGTGCTGCTGCAGCAGGGAATGGATATGCTGGTGCTGGTACTTACTAAATTATACAGGCTAAGCATTGCTCTAGGGCATGTGCCGGCACCCTGGAAATCTAGTAAGGTGGTCTTTATACCTAAGCCCACCGGTAACCAATCGGAAGGGAAAGGATACAGACCTATTACTCTCATGTCCTTTGTTCTTAAGGGACTTGAAAAACTGGTTGATAGGCATATTAGGGGGGGGGGGTGCTTTGGCCATAAAACCACTGCATTGGAACCAGTATGCTTATTAACCGGGGAAATCCTGCGAGGGAGCTCTCCATTAAGTGGTTGGTAGGATAGAGCAAATGATCGCTAAGAAAGGTTGTGCTATTGGTGCCTTCCTCGACATTGAAGGGGCTTTCAATAACCCCTCAGTGGAGACGATGGTAAATGGTGCAAGACGTCATGGAGTGGATGCAACCACTTGTGGCTGGATAAGTTCCATGTTAACAAACAGAAGCATTTCTGTAGAGGTGGCAGGGGAGGTCAGAAGGGCGGAGACAAGTCTGGGCTGTGTACAGGGGGGGGGGGGGTTCTCTCTCCTCTGTTGTGGTGACTAGTGGCTGACAACCTTATTGAACTCCTGAATGAACAGGAGTACTTCTGTCTGGGATATGCGGACGACATAGTTGTTCTGATCCTGGGCAGATTCCCTGATACAGTCCTTGAGGTAATCAGAAATCCTCTATGACTGATTGAAGAGTGGTGTAATATGAGAACCTTAGGGTAAATCCGAAAAAGACTGCTCTTATTAACTTCACCAGACAGCGAAAAGATCTGACGACCAGGATGCCTCGCTTGTTTGGTGAATACCTTGAGTTTGTGGGGGAGGTGAAGTACCTGGGGAGTTACTCTGGACAGGAAACTCACCTGGAACCCACATCTTGAGAGGACAGTTAACAGGGCCAAAAGGGCACTGATGACAGTGAGAAGAATGGTGGGTAAGAAATGGGGACTGAAGCCATCAATGATGCACTGGATGTATCTGAGGGTGATAAGACCTATGATTACCTATGGAGCTCTGGTGAGGTTGACAAAGGCCAACCAGGCACAGACAAGAGCTCAAATGAGCTCTATCCAGAGATTGGCCTGTCTGTGCACACTGGGAGCGATGTCAACTACACCTGGTGCAGCAATGGAAGTAATGCTTAACCTCCCCCCCCCCTTGAGCTTGTCCTTAGGGGAGAGGCGAGGCTGGCGGCATGGAGATTGCGTAACTCGAACAACTGGGCTAATCTCCCAGATGTTTCGGGACATATGAGTATAGAGTGCATGGTCAAAGAACCCGTCTTGGAAATGGGCAGTGACCACATTACTCGAACGTTTGCACCTGACCAGGCCCACCAAACTATGATGGAATGGTCAGGGTCAGTAACATCGGGAGCTCAGATCTGGTACACAGATGGCTCCAAGATGGACTTCGGCACTGGAGCGGGGGTGTATTGTAAAAACCCAAGGGTAAAACTAGTTTTTCCTTGGGTAGGCACACCTCTGTCTTTCAGGCCGAAATATATGCTATAAATGGCTGTCTGGGAGAGATAGCGAGAAGGGGAATACACGGGACCCGGATTGCTATTTTCTCTGACAGTCAGGCAGCAATTATTAAGGCACTAAACGGACATGTAGTCACCTCGGCCATAGTCAGGGAGTGCCTAAATAACCTTGAAGCCCTGGCAAAGTACAATCAAATCAAGATAGGTTGGGTGCCAGGGCATAGGGAAATATTTGGAAATGAAGCCGCAGATGCGCTGGCCAGAGAGGGGTCTTCGACTCCCCTAATTGGACCGGAGCCGGCGGTAGGTATTTTCAAATCCATGGCCGCATCAGTGCGAAGGCGGATAGCTGAAAGACACTGTGAGCACTGGATCAGGGCTGAAGGGATGAGACACAGTAAGCTAACCCTTAGGAAACCTTCCTTGGGGCTGCAGAAGAGTCTCGTCTATCTGTCTAGGCAGGAATTGAGGATAGCCACAGGTCTACTCACGGGACACTGTGGACTAAGGAAACATTTGCATAAAATGGGTATCTACAAAGATGAACCAGTGTGCAGATTATGCGGGCAAGAACTGGAGACTGCCACACACATCATTTATAGATGTAAAGCACTTGCCGAGAGGCGCTTCAACCTCTTTGGTGATAGTACAGCTCTGGTGGATGCTGAAGGTAAAACACTAGTCAGGAAAATCCTAAACCTGGTAAGAGGGAAGGGGGCTATTTGACAGGGAGGTAAGTACAATATACCTTAAGGTAGTGGTGCTTCGGGCAGTTTAAACCCGCTCCCAAGTTGAAAAAAAAAGAGGCTGAAGTTTTTGGACGATGGCAATTTCATACGCATGAAAGTTTAGATTGCAGTGCAAAATACGCCTTACTGTGCGATCAGACATTTGAAGAGCGGCAGCTTGTCTATGCGGGCTTGTTAGCACAGCTTGTCTCACTTGCTCAATGTTGTCCGGTGTTCTCACTGACCTTGGATGGCCTGTAGGCCATTGTTTTAAAGATAAACCAGTTGTTCTAAAACTATCCACTCACAGTTTGATTGTGTTTCGGGATGGGATGCATCCTCTACGACTCACATTAAAATGCCTACGAAACTGACGTTGTGTAGCCACAACCGAATCACCACTTTTAAAATACGTCTCAATGACAAATGCACGATGTACACCGGACCACTGCTCCATGGCTACTGAAATGGCGTCGAATGACCTTGTCAACGTGTCGCTCCCCACCAACCCCCTCCACACAACTGCTCGACTGTAAGCGATTGAAATCGTCAGGTATTTCTGCCGCTCCCTGTAGATATGTATCACTTTGTTATCCAGTTACTTTATAAAAATAAATAAACCAATAATACTGAAACATATTTGTTTAGTACAAACAATAATGTCATCCATTATAAAATTAAAGCATAATGGTCACAGGGAGTTGATATAGCTTCTGTGATACATAATTCTATGATGTCTTATATCATCTTTAATAATTTCAAACATCTTATTAAATGCTTGCAGGATATAAAACCACATTGGTAAGTGCATAACTACTTTTATATTTCATTTAATTGGACAAGATCCTGTCGTGAGTCTACTGCAGCAAACTAATTAAAGGTATATAATAATGCTTATTTTTAACTGTTTTTCTTATAACAAACATTTTGAACACTTTAACTTAGCTTTTTTGTTACTTTAACTCAATACAACATAGTCTCTGCATAATCCAGGTTTTTCCATATTAAAGTTTTATCAACCTTCGATAACTGAAGTTTAGTGTAATTCAGAAAAGTCGTCTCCAAACTCACATTTTATATATCAAAACCACAAACTCAAAACAGTTCTGCAATAATTAGCAGATAAAAACAAACACAAATAAATCTTTTTCTTGTAGTATAAATCCAATATTTAAAAAAAACCTTATAAGCTGTAATTCCTGAATGAAATTTTAAAAACTAGATCCAGAAAACGTTTCTCTGGCCACAATTTTAATGAAGTTTGTATGCTAATAGTGCAGGTGTCTCTTTGCCAACAATTTTTTTACTAGCCAATACTATTTCTGTATTATTGAAACAAATTAATGTATGATTAGTAGAAATGCCAAAAATAATAAAAGCAAACTAAAAAATGACTTCTAGAGTTATTCAGTGATTGGAACAGTCGCTAGAATAAGTAAATGATAAATATATGATTAAATGAAGCTGATACAAGATTGCTTTTACTCTCATTGTATCATAAAAATATCAGAAAAATTCAAGATAATGTGAAATTTCATCATGACAATAAATAACAAATGATCAATGTATTACAACAAAAGATTTTTTCAACAACTTATTATTGAATGATCACACAAAAATTGTTTGATAAAATACTATCAGAGGTTGGACTTGAATTAATAACAGTAGAGAAAATGAAGACCTCCGAAAACAACTAAGTAATGAACAAGAAGAATTTCATTAAAAAAAAAAAAAAAACGATCTGAGTAACAAAAAGTTTCGACAATGCATCCAACCTCCACTGACAATCAAATAACTTGGTTCATTAAATAAGACTATTACCTAATTCCCTAGTATATTAAATCAATGTTATGTGTAATTTTGTTGTTATAGTTACAAATAAAGTTATTGTTAATAAAATTGAGTGTACTGTTCTAATAGAGAAGCAGTTTCCAGACAAGGTGATTTCGTAGTTAGTTTTAGTAGCGTATGTAAACAAAAAAGGTAAATGTTTCCCTCAAGATGAATTTTAAATAACCTTTCAAAAATAAGCTCACCTGATACTCTAGCCACCATGCAGACTGAAAGACAAATAACCAATATTGTATATAAACAAATTCTATAATCCTTAGTTTTAAAGGGAAATGGAGAATTAAAAAAAATAATAATAACACACTGACTGCGAACTTATACACTAACTTTATAGAACTTTATTTGTAGATTGTAGTTTTTTATATGCATTTTGTCCTTCTGAGACATTTATAAAAAGGAAAACTTTTCAAAACAATCACAGTTAAAACTTGCCTGCACCAAATATTTGACAATTATTAGTGTTACAAACATATTATAATTGAAACGCATATTTTATCAATATTGCTATCAACAATTAAAATATAACATTTTCTTAACAGGAACCATCTATTAAAACTTATTTAATGTTTCTGGTTTGGAGGTTAGGAACTTAGCTATTTTGTCTCGAAAAAAATAATAGGCGTGTTTTTAAAATAGGTAGTTTTGAAATTCAATCGTTGTAGTGCTGCGGTCACCAAATGGTGTGTACATGTATCTGTTGGCAAGCCACACCTGCCACTATCTGTCTGTTAAAAGTTGTTAAATGCGTTTAAAAAGTCTCTTCCAATCGAAAGTACAGTACAAATACACTTTGATACGTTTTCTTAATGTTAAAGGAGTGAAAGCAGCTGACATTTATCATGAGAGTGTACTGAGAAAACATTATTAATGATGGGATGGTAAAGAAATAGGTAAGAGCCGTTAAAGATGGTTGTACAAATGTCGTGGAGGAACAAGTAAACAACCTTCACCCATTATGACTCGGTGCAATGGAAAAAGGAAAGAGAACAGAAGCTTCATGATTTCATCAAGTATCAAGAAGTGCGATTTACAAGATTGTGATAGAATGTTTGAAGTAACGAAAGCTATACTCTTGATGGGCTCCGAAAATACTGACACAAATTCACAAAAACAAACTTCTACCCAGGTCTCTCACATTCCTAAAGCAGTACCATTTCCTTATCATCTCATCACTTATGACGTTTTCTTCATACACTTTATAGATCTCATGGTGAAAGTCAGCTATTTTCATGCTGTTAACACCTAGAAAACGTTTTAAACGGCGTATTTCACAGTCAGTGATACTTTCAATTGGAGGAGACATTTTAAACACACGTAAACAGCCTGTAACCGTGATGAATGGTATCTGTGGTTTGCCAACAGATACAGGTACACAGCACGCAAGCACTGATTGTTGACCGCATCACTACAACGGTGGAATTTCAAAATGGTACTTACTTTAAAAACGAGCTTCGTAGTAATATTTTATAAAAAAGCCTACGTAAATCGAAAGAGATATTAACAAGTTAAAAATACAAATCAAATGCTAAAATTGACTAGTTGTCATAACTTGCACTTCAATTACAATGGGAAAATACAGAATCATGCTGGGCAATACTTGTCATATGTCATGTACAGACTATGTAGTAATGACATTAAAAACAAAGAACGCAAAAATCAAACTTTAAACCTTTTATGTAACAAGTAGAAATGTAGCGATATATTGAAGTTATTAATTAATTACCTCTTTGAGAAGCTGTTTGTGTTGAAGTAATTACGGAAACAGGGGCAGAAACAGGAACAAGTGTCGGTGGAGGAGTTGCTGCTGGAGACGGTGTTGTCACTGGGCGTGCTATGGCAGGAGTTGGCAAAGGAATAGCAGATATTGCAGACACCGTAGACAAATTAGTTGTGGATACTGTTTGCACTGTACTTATACTACTTGTAACTGCAGTTGCTACTTGAGTCTGAGTAATGGGAGTTGAATGTTGGCCAGCTGTTCCTCCAGAAACAGTTTCTACCACCCTCATCAGTATGCAAGCTTTGGGGCCATAGCTTTGAGCCTAAAACCAGAATAATTATTAGACTATATTATTTTACACAACTTACATATTATCTATTTGTCTTAAATTGAAAAATAGAATTGATCTTAAATTTTCATTCAATGTTATCCTGAAATGTGTTACAATAAAAATATAACTCCACAAGTATACAATTTCAGAGGTTACATGCTATATAAGTTTCTATATTTAAAAGAAATAGCAGGAAATAAGGATTAATTCTGGGAAGTTGTGAATTTTCTAAAGAAAAATAGAAATTACATTTTTGATTGAAGACAGAAAATTTAACCTTCACTTAAATTGCCCTTGGAATGAATTTGATGTCTCAGCACATCTGGGGGATTCTTCTATTCATTCCAGGATGGGCTTCTTAGAAGTGGTTCCATCATGAATCTTTTACTCTATATATTATATTATCAATTAATATTGTGTAATACATAAGACAGTATTTTAAGGACAAAACAGCTGTATTTTGCACTAGCTCAGCAAATTATTTAATGCTCTGAGATACAAAGTGGACTAGTTACTCTATTCTAACCAAGGTACACAGATTCTTAGAGTTTATGAAGAAAAAAAAACAAAAATAAGAAGAAATAAGCTAAGGGACAAAAGTTTTTTTTTAAATTAAAACCCTAAGTGGACTAAAAATAATCTTGTGGTTCAAAGAAGAAAAATAAGCAAGTTTAGTTTTAGGATATTTTAATTGCTATGAATCAATGTTACTTTTAACTTACAAACACATTGTTCTTTCTTTTCTTTATTACCAAGATGGAATATAAGACCTCATTAGATGTACACACAAAAATATAAGCATGTATGTCAAAGAATCGTCATTTATTTTCAACATAATTGTAGAGACCAATCTAAAAAAAATATAGTTTAAAACCTGAAGTTACTCTGAATAGAAACCATTCAAACTATTAGATTTTCTTCAAAAATTAGTTATTTATTCAATTTCTACTATTAGTTCACACTATCACTACATATACTTATTTATATACCTTGTTCAAATTTTCAGTTAATAAAATATTTCACTGAAATTCAAATACATTTATTTTTTAACTTATATTGGATGACATTTGTGTTAATAGAGATTTTTTTCCAAATATTATATCATTGATTAATTTTACTATTTTTCCACTTAATATTGTGATATGTACATACATATTAATAATTATTATAATTATTCAATAAAAAGTAAGTCAAATGAAATTTTTCTTTGTTGGCCTAAGTAGAAATTGAATTAATTTCTTTAATTTTGAATTATATACCTCAACAGTGACCAGTGAAACAAGAGTATCAAGGGCACCATGAACTCGTACAATAGAGTTGCAAGCACGCTCGCCTAAGGAACTTAATGAGTATAGACACTCAAGTGTATGTACAAGAAGCATGATGTCATGCAACGTCAAGAACGAACATACTCTTTCGTACACCTGAAACATAATTATATGTAATTTAATAATCATTTCTAAAATAGTGACTGTTAACAAAATACTTTTAAAATATAATTTGGCCATATTTATAACACTTAAAAAATGTTTTAAAATTAGGTTTAAAAGTTATTTATCATTAAATGAAATCAAGTTTTTGCAATCAAGCATTTTCCTATCAAGTTTTTGTCAACAATTTTTTTTTTAAATATATATATATATATATATATATATATATATATATATATATATATGAGTGATATTTCACATTGTCCATTATTTTTTTTTTTTTTTTTTGTTACACTGACTTTGTAAAGTTATTATTGTTAATTGTAAACAATTATTTCACCACTAAGTGCTATTAATTTTTACCTTATGTGATGAGGCACTTTTCGGTCACTTGATCATTTTCGAATACTCGGGATTTGACAATGGTCAAGTGACTGAAAGGTGCCTCATCACATTAGGTAAACATTAATTGCATTTAGTGGTGGAATAATTGTTTACAATTAACAATAATAACTTTATATATATGAAGTTAATATATTACTATTGTAGTAATTTTTACGAATAACGTAATATATATATATATATATATATATATATATATATAGATTTTTTGGACTAGGAGACTGACAGACTTACCTTGGTAAGAGTCCACACTGTAGTCTTGAAATAGAAACACATAAAAGCACTTGAATGATTTTATTTTATTTCATTCTCTCATATTTCTTTTTGTGTTTTCTCTTCGATTGACAAAGACCACTGTGTGGTTGAAATATATCATTGTTTAAGTGCTTTTATGTGTTTCTATTTCAAGACTACAGTGTGGACTCTTACCAAGGTAAGTCTGTCAGTCTCCTAGTCCAAAAAATCTAAATAATCTTTACCAACCAAAACTAACCTAAATATATATATATATGTTGAAGTCATGTATAAGTAGAAACATATATAATAAAATGCTTTATTTAATCTTTATTTATATTATGGAAATTTGCTTCAACCTTTTTATTACTATTTTCGAAAATATGCAGAATGCACAGAGTTCCAATGCAACTGACTGTTTACTAAAGCTTCTCCACCGCACTGGGCTCGCTGCTGATGAGACCTGTCCACTGTGCAGTCTTGCAAGAATGGATAGTGAGCATCTATGGACTATCAAGCTATTAAGATATCTGACTGATTGATGATATTATAAATCACTACTTGGGGGCTGAACATCAAATGTTTGAAGAACATGTACGGGATGTTTAATAAATTGTTTTTTCTCCTCTGTGCAGACTCATTTCTCCACCATTATAGAGGTGCAAACTCATTTCTCCACCATTATAGAGGTTCAGACTCATTTCTCCACCATTATAGAGGTGCAGACTCATTTCTCCACCATTATAGAGGTGTAGACTCATTTCTCCACCATTATAGAGGTGCAGACTCATTTCTCCACCATTATAGAGAGCCGCTCATGATGAAGCCAGTGGATATATGATGAATGAAAAAAAGGTGGAACTAGTTAAAAAATCTAACATTCACTTACTTTGATGGTATTTTTGTATCAATTCTTGTATTATATATAAAATTAAGGTTGAAAAAATATTACACTGTTGAATTTTTGGATGAATTTTTTTATACAAAAACAATTTGCTTTAATACTGCCTATTGTGTTTACTGCAAGGGTGACTGATGACATTTAAAGGTTAAAACAAAAAACTGATATTACTAAAATAAGTATTTAAACAGATATTCATTTCCATGCTGTTCCTTTCGTGTTTGTTAAACAAAACGGGTAACAAAACTATCCTGAACCTACAGTTAGGAAAGATACTTGTTCTTATAAAATATTACAAGCATTTGAACAATCAAAGTATATAATAACTGGTCACTCGTAAGCTGGCGCACGATCCATCGATAGAAAACCAATAGTAGCCTATTCAAAAACATTGGTTTTTGTGTTGCGTATTGCATCAAAGGCCACCACTACGAAATTTCAAACATTATGGTTGTTTAGAAAACTGCTACAAGAAAATATGTTCAAACCTTTATGTGAATGATCTGGTTAATATTACAACTCAAATAATAATTATAGAAGCTTTTTGGCCTTGTCAAACATACATTATTGTAATATAAATGGTACTCATTGTTTCATAACCTTACACTTTGTTACTCGATCCACAAAGTGCAATAGATGACTTTTTCTCTTCATTGTATCACTGTGGCTGTAATAAATGGGATTTTATAATTTCTCAACCCCAGACATGGCAATTCAATCCGCGCCCGATTCTACATCGTTTTCACTGCAACCATTCAGACGAATAATTAAACTCTCTCTGACGTATCAATAGCTGGCTCGTTTGCGGTGTACTCATCTTCTGTCTTTCTAATGTTCTTCAAATTTGCTTTCCAGTCTTCTGAAGCTATTGAAGAAAATATTTCTTCACACAATTGTTGCACATTAGATGTGTTGTTGTGCAAAGCAACATAATTCTTTACCAAGTCAAAAATTATACTTGTAAAATATTAATTGGCTGTCTATTACAAACACTACCAGAAAAACAATTAAAAATAGCCATCTGAACTTGCTATAATATCTATCCCTATACACTAACACACTTTACAATAGGGAAATGATGACCTTTCTTCATTCAGTCTAATTGTCAACTGTTTCAAAATGTGTTATAGTTGACAGAGTGATTAAGCTGGCCTGGGTTCTAGTAGTTACGGACAACAACTCCATGTCAGTGAAGGTGCACGTCTGTGGAACGGTCTTTGCTTCCTCTACCAATCCCCTCCCCCACCTATGCTCGCTCTTCGAGATCACGCGCCAGCTTAGGAGGAACCAGCTATACATATATGTATTACAAGCCTAACCAAATCTACACTTTGGCTACTTTAGACAGTACTGTTAAAAAAAAACACAAAAAACAAGATCAAAATTCAATGATTATCAGCTTCCTTGTTGGACATTTAAAAACTAAGAATTTAAAAATTCCTATCTCTCTGGCTTTCATCCGATATAAGGTCAAATTTTATTTTAAAGCCTTAAAATCCCAAAATTAGTTATTATTAACCCCACACGGCTCAACCCTAGTTGTAATAAAACTGCAGTGTAATGAGAAGGAAAACCAAACAGAAAGTTTGTAATCATAGAATAGAAATCTGTTTCAGGAAATTAAGTACTGAAACGTTAAAACATGATTAACAAACACACACACACACACAACCTGGTTTCAACTCCAGATTGAAGTCTAAGTTAATTGTCAGTTAACCAATTCAAGGGCTTTGAGATGGTAGATTTATTAACAGATTTACTAGTTCAATAATGATCAAGAAAGGATTGGGTACCAAAGAAAATGTTCAAAAAAATATTTAGTACATCTACAATGCCAAAGCTTTATAAATAATAATCTGAAGAAATATTCCAATGAATATTTTATTGTTAAAAGATAATGCACCAGTATAAGAATACTGTAATAATAATTTTTCCTGCCATCTAAAATAACATTAATTCCACTATTAGAATAGAAGACAATAGCATAACAAAGACAAATGAAATAAAAGTTAGTTTGGAATTTTAATCCAGAGAGAATCGAGCTCCTTGAGATAAACATTGCCCTGTTTCATGTTAATGTCAATAAATAATTGATTGTCATCCGTGTGAGTACAGCTGTTACCTGTGAAGTTGACATATTAAAAAGATGGTAATTCGTTGATTAAGCGTAAATGCTGTAAGTTAATATAATGTTAATTTAGACTTACAAGTTTGACAAACATATATGAATTTCTTACTTGAATCGCAATTTCAGTTCTTTCTGTCCAAAGATGCTTTTGTTAGAACTGAGTGTATCTAAAGTTTTTATTTTAAAGTTTAAGATTATGTTTATGGGTAATAAAGGTGAAAAGCAAGACACCAAAGATAATTTTATAAAAAATTACACCATTGGGTCAGTATTATTTAAAACAATTGTAGTTATAATTTAAAAGGATCATAAGGTTTCGTTTACATTTTGATATATACATTACTAATGTTAAATAATAAAATAAATGTTTATAAATAGTTACAAAATCATAAAACTGTTATTAGAGAAAAATAGATGAATATAAAAACTTTACAAAGTATTTTAAGAAATCTTGCTCCTAAATATTCTGTAAAAGGGATTATTTTGTACAGACTGGGATTTTTCTATTACAAGAAGAATATCAATTAAAACTAGCAGTTTTTGTATTGTACATTTTGAGATTTTTTTATTAAAATTACTACTATTGGTATCACTTGGCAAAAAATCACAACTTACTTATTATTTTTCAGCAGACGCGTTTCACACTAGGTCAGTACATTGTTCAATACATTGTTATTTGTTACAGACAAAACTGTTACTCAGGTGTGTTGTATTAGTGTGAGTCTGTGGTGTGTCATTGTTCATAGAGTAGTTGTTAATTATGTGTTTAAATAAAGTATTAGATTGTGAGTCTGTTTTGTCGTTTAGAATGTATTGTGGTTTTATGGTGTTTGTATATCTCGTAGCTTTCTGTTGTGTTTAGTTTGTTTTGTGATGTGTTGAAGGACTTCTAGATTAGTATCTATAATGGTGTATTTGTGTAGTGTGTTTTTTTAATGTTTTTGTATCGTGTGGTGAAGTTTCTCCCTGTTTGGCCTATGTAGAAGCTGGGGCACTCTTTACATGTGATCTTGTATGCTCCTGCCTTGTTGTGTTTGTTCTGGAGTGTTTTTGTACTGTATAGGTGGTTTTATTTGTGTTTGATGTTTTAAAGGCTACATTGTATTTAAGTTTGCGGAATAAGTTTGCACAAAAATAGCTTCCTCATTAAAATGGTCACTGGCTCTTATTGTCTTATAAACTCTAACTATAAATAGCATTAACTGAGATTTACAACAAATCACAAAACTCTTAGAAAAGATTCACTGACAAATACCTGCAATTTCACCAATCTAATACACTATGTATAATATAATAAACATCATAGTGAATTTTTTTCTAATCTCTGTTGATTCATAAAGAATTTTTCTCTAATCGCAATATTGGTTTATAAGGTAACAACTATTAGTTTATTTACTATGACTTCTAACTTAACAAGAAAATTTCTATAATAACTAAAACACTTATTATGGAAGATTGTTCTGAAAACTAATATTAATGTGCAGACTTCTGTTGATAAACTTAGTGAATGAGTCTGAAATAAGTTACATTCTACAACAGCATAAATAATATTGCAGAAATGGTGTCATTAAAATATTCATAAGAAAATTTTTAAAAGTTCCCTAAAACTAAAGGTCTTCCTAATGGCAAGCACTTCTGAATTTATCTGGGGGAAAGATGAATTAACTGTATACAACCTGTCATTTATTAACGAGAAGTTACTTTGGCATATGCCCCTTTTATCCATTAATTATCAATTTCAAAAGGCTTTCTGTTAGTATTTATTATAACAATATTAGTAATAAACAGCTTACCTTTTCTTCAAGGCACCGAAGAAGTAGATCTTCATTCTTTTCATTTTGTCCTAACTTATTTAGAATTTCAATACAAGACAACACTATATATCTATCTGAAGACTCTAACCCAGAATTAATAACAGTCAATAAATATTTCAACAAGGGATCACTAAGCTCTACGTCATTTGCAATATTTCCTAACATATCCAACCCCATCTGGTGTAACGTGTTCCATCGTGAACCACAACACAATATTATAAACCTTATAAAGGTAGTGTCTTTAGACATCACTTCAACATTTTCTTCAGCAAACGTTAAATTTCGAAGAATCATTGCTATCTGTAATACGCGTTGTCCAATGTAATCTTGTGTACCCAACGTCCGGCCCAGACAAAAAAGTTCTCTATCTTCCGGTTCAAATTTTAGTCCTGCTCTTTCACCACTTTCACACACTACAATATCACTTTCACTCTGTTCTCCAAATGCTGATGTTTCTTTTGATTTACACACTTTTTTACTCTTTTCTTCACAGTCTTTATCATCCTTCTTCTTGGGCTGTTTCATAAATAGTTTCTCATCAAGTAATGTCCTAAAATCATGGCCATCAAGTACATCTGGCCAGAAATGATTCATGGAATGTCCACGTACACGACTGTAAACTTCATTGAACAATTCTCTTGTAGATGCTGCAAACAAATAAAAATTTTTATATTAATTTTGTTTTCGTAATTTCACAAACCTTAATAATACATTAAACTTTATTTTTGAGAAAAAGACCTATTATGAACTACCAGTTTTGTCATTGATAAAGAACATTCTTATGATTAAAAAGGTGTTTGTGCACCATTCAATAACTTAAGCCTTAGCTCGTGTGTTATGACATATCTCTGGATGTATTCTACAAACGTGTTTAATACGATATCACATATTTACAAATTTCCCTTAGCTCGCGTGTTATGACATATCTCTGGATGTATTCCACAAACGTGTTTAATACGATATCACATATTTATAAATTTCCCTTAGCTTGCGTGTTATGACATATTTCTGGATGTATTCCATAAACGTGTTTAATACGATATCACATATTTACAAATTTCCCTTAGCTCGCGTGTTATGACATATCTCTGGATGTATTCCACAAACGTGTTTAATACGATATCACATATTTACAAATTTCAAAATCTGTATCCTACTGAAGTTTAAAAAAATCAAATAGACTGCTAGATAAGTTGGCATGGTATAAACTGATATCTAAAATTATTCATTACGTTCGCCACTTATTCTTTATCACAACAACGGGGAGCCTTAATTGAGATTGTAAGCACTAATTTAGCATGAATTCTCAGAATCCATTAGAAACTCGCTACCACTCAATAAGGCTGAGACTTTATTTTTGTAGTCTATGTGATCCATTACTTTTAAATTTGTACATTTGTTACACAGTTGTTATTGTAAAACTTATATATCTAACCCTATATTACATTCACACAAATAATTACAAATTTATCAAACCTAAAAACATTTTCAATACATTTTTTTAGGCTTCAAAAAATATATAAACCACTGAATGTTTTATTTTTTATTCTTACATGCGTGTAAGAACTTTAATAGAGCTTTACATACTAATTCGTACTAGCAGTAAATAGTGCATTTCATGTGCAAAGTGTGCTACAGAATCTCATGCCATTAAAAAAAATTTTATTTTAAAATTTTATAGAAAATTGTTATTTTTAAAGGAGTTAACATCGTTTCAATATTTTCATTATATTCTCAAAACGTTTATAAACAGTGAGAAAATATCTTACTCTGTCACTCAAAATTCTCTCTTTCTCTCTCTCTTTTGCATGTGCTTGTGTATGTGTTTTCATTATAAAATTAGTTTAGTAGACACCTTTATTCTTTCTAAATATGGCAAGTAAAGCTGTTGTAATAAATTAAGAACCAAACTACAAGCTTTAACTAACACTGACTATACTAAAATTACACAAAATTTCAATTTATTAATAAAACAATTAGTCAATCTAGACTATTACCACATAGTAATATAGAAATTATTGTAAATAACAGATGAGCCTATACATAACAGATAGCATAGGGCATTAATCTCCTAGTCTGGGATATTAAAAAAACTCATATGCATAGTCACATCCCAGAAGTATACCTCTTATTCTTTATTCGTATTAAGTAACTAACCTATCACTGTTTTATACCATGTAGACAGAATGTGGAAAGGTAGAATAATAGTTGGACTACAAAAAAGTCAGCTCCCTCGTTACTAGAGCTATGTACTAATTATGGGCAGTTTACATAAAATAGACCTATTCTTGAACTGGGTCCTCAAATTCACTTGTATATTTTACAAAGTGTTCAAATGACTTTTCCCCAAAATATAAGCTATGGATAATTTATTACAAAACTTTGTATGACTAAAGCAGAATTGCACAGAATGATAGAACCAACATTTAAAAAAGAGTGTAGCTGTTTAGGGATGGATAGCTTATAATAAAGTAATCAATTAAAAAGTAAACAGGAATACACATTATGTTAAAAAGATATGCATCTACATAAAATGTTCAGTTTTTAAGGATTTGACACGCAAGACTTTTTTCATATCTATAATTTCTATTTGTAAAGTCACAAAAAGTCAGATTACAACTGACCTTTAAAACTTGGAATCACAAGCTTATTTCAAATGTTGTTGTAAGAAGTGAACATAAAGATGATGGCAGGGTTTAATTTTATAGCTTCGTCTTTGATTAATTTAATGAAATTTAAATATGCTATTAACCCATTGAGGTAATTGCTATTTCTGCATACACAGGACTGTTATCAGTAGTTTATTCTTGAAATTTTGTAAACAATCATTTAAATGGTGTAAAATCATTATCTGGGATAATAAATTTATAATTTTTGTTTTGTTTCGTAGATTAATGGTCTTGTTACACATAGTAAAAAATATTTATACAAATTTAATAATTATTTTTTATATATAAATAAACGAAAACCTATTTTATGGTTTCATTTCCTAAAGTTATCTTTATAAAATTAACATCCTACACTGTATACTTTATAAAAATACAACTTAACTCTACATAGAAATAAAATTTTATCCTTTTGTGTACACAAAAAATTTATGATCAAATGAAGTAAGTAAATAAGTAAAATAGAATATCCTCTTCAAGTTAAACTGTATTAGAATAGTATGCCAACACAATCTAGCAGGTAAATAAGGAGTTGCATTATCAGATATTCATTATAGCTTGATAATCTTAGCATTCAAAATAGACGCATCGAATCAAACTCGTGTGTCTACCTCAATGAATTGAGTGTCTATAAAATCCACCTGTAAAAAAACTGTTATCTCTTTTTTACATCGATTTTGATAATTTTTTGTCTTGCAACAATACACAAACCTTACCCCAAATCAAGATTTAATCAAAATTTACTCTCATTTAATTAGAACAGAATCATCCAGATATAAATAACCCACGAAAAATTAAAAAAATATATTTAACTATAAACAAACTTAATGGTATTTATATTAACACAAATAAATGATATTGCAATAAAGAATTATATTTGGTGATAAGAAAATTCCTTGACTTTCCAACACACAAAACTTTATTCAATCAAGGCATTTTTAAAGAACAAAGAACTCTATTAAAATGCATTAATATAGCAACAACTATTAAGTTTAAATAAGTTTTGTTTTGGAGAAGTAATATAGTTTATTAGCTTAAGCTAACCAGTTGTTGTGTCACATGGCAGATTGCCTCTTATCTTGTGTCTGCTAATAATATACTCCAAGAAGGAAGCTACTCATTTGTCAACTAGTTACCTTTTGTTAGACAACTTTTCGTTTTTTGTTATTTTGTTACCTATCCGATACTTTGCAATTATATTGTACTGTATGAAATAGTTAATTTATCTCAGTGCATATACTGTTTGTATTGAACGTTTAAAGTAGTGCTCTGTTTTATAAAGAAAAACTCTAATTGAAGTGAGATTTATTTTCTCTTTTCAAAATTTCAATTCTGGATGGTTAGTAACAAATTCTATCAATTTTCCGTGTTTTTTACAACAATTTTTCATTACCGAGTAGGGCCTATAATTTCTAATAACATTATTATTTACATATTATAATAATATATATAAGTAAATAACAAATGACATGATTACTCTGTAATATACGACACTGATTTAAAATATGCAAAACTTACTACAAGCTGTTTATTATGAGTATTAGAAACAGTCATTGCTGTTATGACAAACTCCTATTCTTTGATAGACGCTCAATATATCTCAGTTATCATTCAATAGTTAAGTGACTGCACTGAAACAATGTTCTCTTGAGGTCAGCATAATTATTGTAAATTACAAGGGCATTCTAGATTAGAAATGTGCTCTTGCAAAGTCATACAGAAGAATGCACGGCTAAATATGGGTATGCATAGAATTTTGCAAATAAAATATCATAAATAATTTTTTATTTAGCAACTTTTACAATGAAATTATTGTCGCAATTTCTTTGTAAACTTTGTTTCCTTTTAAAATTTTCATGAGCATATTTTTCTGTTTTGTCTAATTGAACGATTTTTTGTAATTTGTCCGTCTGAACAAGATTAGCAGATTTTTAGTCAAAAGGTTTTATTTTACAATTTATTTCAACATGCCTCCAATAAAGTGTATGGACCAATCTTTTGAAACTTTAAAATTTATTATAGAAATAAATTTACATGTACATTTTTAGCAGTTCTCTTTCAGTTAATAGCTTTCAGTACTTAGTAATTTTTCTTTGACTCAATATTTTCCTACAAATAACCTGTCTAAAATTATACTAAACTCCAAAAGGGTCACTAATATTTCTTCTCCAAAAGTCACTTTAAGGCTTCTCGGTGCCACAAATGTTGTTGAAAAGACTATTATGCTATGATTTGCCTTGAATTAAACTTCTAAATCTTTTCAATACAGAAAATGTTCAAATTTCTTTACCTCATTTTTGTTTGAACTATCTTAACTATCCTTGTTTGAACATGGGAAAACAATTTAGTATCCTCATTATAGTATCACAAGATTTTACATTTTTACTTCTTCGGAACAGTCCATAACTAGGACAGGAGCAAAATGTCAAAAAGAATATTTCAAAACTATCAATAACTACTCTTGAATTTTGTAGTCCATTATGTTCGGTGAATCAATCACTTCAACATTAGTTCACGACTATCCGAACTTAAAGTTTTGTAAATTTGTAAAAACTTACTGAGACAGAACGTTTTCGATCGCTCAGTGGCGATCTTCTCATTTCAAGGAAAGAAGGACCACATTCTTGGAAAAAGGGACCACATCTCACCATACTAGGACAATATGAAATTTACAAACAACACAAAGTACAAACACATTAAACAAACAAACCCAATACAAATCACATATTCTCTTTGATACTATTGAAAATCTGACTTTAAAACCGTCACTGCTTAACCTTACATCTTGAAGCAGAAGACACGGATGAAGATCGCCTCATAGCGATCGAAAATTCTGTCTCAGTAAGTTTTTACAAATTTACACAATTTTAAGTTCGAATAGTTATAAACTAATGTTAAAGAAATTTCTTTTGATCCAACTGTTTACTATAATATATACATTATAAAACTATTGGTTTCTAATTATAAAAAATTATTGAGACTTCTGGATTGGAACAATGATATTTCTTGACACGTTGTTAATCTCAATATTCTTTTACTTAATTTTTTACACTTAAAAAGCTTGACTAAACCAATAACTTAGTGAACATTTAAAGCAATAAGTTGTTGCAAAAAAAATATCTGTTAGAAAATAGAAGTAAGAATTTTCAATCAAGGGTTTTAAATTTACTTCACATAACGAAATTGAATATTTTCATTGTTTAACCATAAAATATGAACTCAGCTTAAAATGTCAGATGTTACCAACTAACATCCTATTTAAATGACTTAATCAGCTATGTAAAAATAATGTAATAAATGCTATATACTAACGATGATTGAAAACAGCTGTATGGGCTAAGAGGAAGTGAAGAAGTCTTGGATGTTTCTCCAATTTAAGTGTATGTTTTCCCTCATTGCTGAGTAGTGTACACACGTTTATAGCAAAATCCTGCTCATTGGGCAATGGAGACATTAACGATAAAACCAAACGGTCATATTCAGAAGGTTTGTACAATTCGGTTGAGAGTCCATTGTAGTTGCGAAGTGATTCTGGAATAAAACAAGAGTAATAAATGGATAAGATGTAAATAATATCTTTATTATTAACTAAATAACTTAAATTTTTGCAATGATAAATTGTTTTTATAACTAGTTACTCATTACATTAAGAGAAATGTTCCTTCAACATTTAGAATCATATTGTTATAAATATGACACAGCTGTGATGCAGCTTCTTATGAATCTAATTATCTTTTTCCTAATATATTTATTATATCTATGAAAATATACCATGTTCTGGGACTGGTAATAAAAATGAAACTGTTCTTGTTTTGGATACAACTATCCTTCCTTCACTGGAGCGACAGATCTCATTCTCTGGTCACTTGGAAGGAAATCATATCTATTTTATTCTAATTATATTTATTAAACCATATTAGGACAAAAATTAAATGGGACTATTTAACAGTACTGAGATAGACTACTCAAGCACTGCTAAAAAGGCTACTCGTTATAACCAAAATTGTCATATTTTTTGTTATTTTAATTTTTGAAAAAAAAAAGTTTAGTGGATAAGTTGATTTGAATAACACTAACTTCTTGATAAAACTGTTTTATAATTCATAAATAAAATATTTTTAAAACTTGACCAAACATATTATATTTGAAGTAATTAAGTTTAAAAAAAGCAAAAAAAATAATAAAAGTTCATTGCAGAAAACAGTTTACGGCTTTGTTAATCTGAATTTTTCTTTAGAAGTATATTCCTTTACAAGTAGATTTATTCATAAGGGTAAGTTTGTACTTCTTTAGGCTAAATAAAAACACTTTCTTTTATGGTATAAAATAAAATTACTATAAGAATAAATTATTTAAGTCAACAGGCTTTAACAACATTCATACCAATGTTTTTACTTGTTGAATTTATCAAAAATTTTTAAATGTACCAACAGTTGGTATTTATTTTCCGTTTCCATGTGTTCAATTTTAGCGATCAAAATTATACTGATAAATGCAGAAAGTCAGCAGGATAATGAAAAAAAATATAAAAACTCTCGCTAATGCTCCAAAAATTAAAAATTTTGGGAAATAGAAATTTCCCCCTCTCTAGCACACGTGAAACGTTACAAACGTTGCCTATATTTTTTTTTGTAATATTTCATAAAATGCCTCAAAATGTAATTAAGTTTGCTGTTGACTCCCAAAAATTACAAATTTGGAAAAAAGCTTTAACAAAGCACTATTACCACCACAGCTGCACGTTTCATCCTGCACACAAACCTTATAGAATTATAAAACTTGCACATACATCTTATTTTTGGAGATAATAAGTTGCAAATTTACTCAAAAGGAAAAAACAAACGCTTACAGACCCTATTCCACATACAAAACATTGCATTGAACATTTTCACAACTTTTATTTCTATCGCCAAAAAATTATAGAACTTACACCGTACAAAGCGTGTTGAATTGATGTGTTAAAGTCGATTTTATAATTATTTGGTAATCGGCAATTTTATTTCCATTTTAAGGCATTTTGCGAGTTAATATATCAATAAAAAATAAAGAAAAAATGTTGAATTTGTAACGTTTTAGCTGTGCCGTAGAGGAGGAACTGTTATTTATAAAAATGTTTTAATTTTTGGGGCGTGAGTGAAAGTTTTTATAACTTTTTTCATATTCTTAATGATTTTCTGCATCCCCTGGTATAACTTTTTTTACTTAAATAGAACACGTGGAAATGGGAAATAAATACAAAACGGTAAATTTATTGTGACCCATATGATGTCACAAAATAACAAAATCGATAGTTAACCATCATACCTGCAAAGATGAAATTTGAAAGCAACTAATACAATGTTTGATTATAAGTCATAAGAATGGTAATTCATTTGACTGTTTCAAGTTTATCAGTATAGGATTTATTACCACTATTATCAAGCTGAATCTAGTATATTCTAGGTATCTTGCAATCATTTCATGGGATCTTTTCTTATCTGCTAAAAGTTACTTGATCAAATTGTTTTCCAGATTCCATCTAATTTTCATTTGTCTTATCTTTTTGCTCATCTACCAGGCTATGTTAGTTTAATGTGATTGTTATCTACTACCAATAAACATTTGGTCCAACCACTAACACCTATATAAGGTGTTTCTGAAATCAAACTAATGTTCCATTTCTGTGTATTTAATGGATAATCTTTACTTAGGATTGTTTAATCATTTACCTCTATACTTAATTGCATTTCAAAAAAAAATGGATATCAGGAAATTAAAAGAATAATTCAAAAGAATCAAGATTTTCTGATTGCAATTATAGTTTTTATAGGATTAAAATACAAGCTCAATTTTGTAATTAAAAATACTACTTGGTTCGACATTAGTGGGCACTTTTTTGCAGTGCCCAGACATACATTCTGACTTGTTTGTCATTTAACAAATTATAAAAAATAAGTTAAAAAATTACCACACCTTTTCTATTTGGTATAAAATAAAAAAATGACATAAATATATACTTGCATAGAGTTTTATCTCCTGTAAAATTAAAATCCTAAATAATCAAATATTAAAAAAATATTCCCTATCACAGAAAACTCTGAAATAAAAAAATAATAATAAAAGATGTTATATTTCAAATAAAATATTATTATTTTTAACTTGACATTATCTCACTTCAGATTAGATAAAGTTTGAATGTATAAATACAAACATTATTTCCTTTTTGATTTTTCTATTTTACATAAAAAATATATCTGCTTGTGGAAACAGCCAAATCTAAAACTTTACATTTATATAATATTGTATATTATACAATTATATAAATTAATATAATACTATAACAGATATTTTTATACATTATCTATCATTGTTTCAATTAAAACTGAAAATCAATTAAAAAGATCCTTCATGTATCATCACATATTACAAACAAAATATCAATAAGGATTATAGGAACTTATGCTGTATATGGTGAAGAGTAAATATATGAATCGAACCATTTGGGTTGTTACATTTAACTAGACTATCTATATCAGGCAAAACTTTTCTACATGATTTGGTAGAAGAAGGAATTTCTTCAAACGTACTGGCTGAAATTAAAATTAAATCCTTTATGTTTATCTACTTCACTTTCACTAAGAGATGCAAGTTTTTGAGATGCACCAAGTAAAATTCAGAAAGAAATGCGCTGATATCGTCTTTTGAAACTATCTCTCTTCGGTCCATAACTGCACTTAGCAGATAAGATTTGGAGGCAAAATATTATTTTCATACCAATCGTGTTACTCAAGCTGAGGTGTGTTGGAACACTGTCAAGAAGAGGGCGACTTTCAGTTATAAATGTTTATTCTTTGAGTGTTCTTTCAGTTTTGTGTCGCTTTACCAAGAAACCCTGCTAAACAATCAATATTTGAGGTACCTGCCATCTTCTACAGAATGATGCACATAACACTGACCCTGATAAAGGCCTCTACTCCATCGTTTTTGGATTCATTTGTTAAACTTATTCCACTACAAAATATAATATCTCAAACCCTAATTAAGGTGAGTACAGTAGAATCTCGATAAGTTGGATCTCCGGAAAACCCAGGATGGTTTTGAAGTACAATAAAAAACAGTAAATAAAAAATAATAACAATCAAATAGGTAAACTACACGCATAAAGAGTCTAATACAACAATGAAATGTCTAAGACTTACAGATAAACAAAATAATGTTTTGTGCTTCTTATGCTAAAAAGACTGTGGGTTTGCACAGCACAAGAGCCGCTCACAAAATTTAATTAGCCAAATTGACAGATGTTTGCCAAGAAATGAATTGCAGTAGATTTTACCTGTATATCAATATATACATTCATCATAGGCAATGATAATCATGATTGGTTTTTCGCCTGGAATAAGTCATATACTATACATAATACTCTTTGCTTGATAGTTATAAAAGAGTTTTCTTGTAAGTATATTCTCTTCTTTTAATTTTTCATAAGTCTCCGGCTAACGTGGGTTTTCAATAATCCCAGGTCTCAGTCTGAATTTTCGCGGTTCTACTATAATTAGTCTTCATATGTAATAACGTTTACTATAATTAACTACAAATTAAGATAGATAGGGTGTTGATAATTTGGTTTTCTTAACAATTATGGAACTGTCTTGAAGAATATGAACTCTATCGAGGCCACTTTTGTGTGGGTTAACTTGTAAATTATAGGTTTATCCAGAGACCAATTAAGAGGAGTTCTACTGTATTTAATCCAGGAGAATAACATTGTAAGTACTGATGAATATAAATATATACTGTAGAGTAAATTTTTAAAATACATTCAAGGTTATAATTTGCTTCTTCTAAAAAAAAGCTTTAACATTTTAATATTGTGTTACAGAATATTCCAAAAATGTATTAGCAAGAAAAAAATGTAAACATAGTACTGAAATAAAGAGCTGAGTGTATCCAATAACCATTTAACTTTCAATACAGAGAACAGGAACATAAGACAGTATCAATGCAATATTATTAAAAGACAATAGTTCGGACACTAGTTCAATAACCAGTTCCTAGGGTTGCCATTGTTGAGGCAACACCCAAATCTAAATTTTGCTAAGTTAAACTGCTAACTGATTTAACTTGATTCTTCACTACTTGAGGTAGCCCTTCACTATATGCAGGCAATTAGTCCTCTATTTGCATCATATATGCAATTTATTTCCATGTCTATACCCCAACAAGGACAATGAATAATGTGCCAATTGCTCTTGGTAAGTACAGCAGAAGGCGCACAGTTATAGATTCAACTCAACGATATTTCCTAATTTAGGTGTTGCCTTGAGAGTAACAACCCTTAGATCTGGTGAGTGAACTAATTTCTAAACAATTCCCTTGGAATCCTACTGCACTGACATTCTGTGTTTTGTTTCCACTCTCTGTGCATTTAATATAATTTTTTACATGCATAGGTATTAGTTATGATGTAACCAATTTATTAGTTGGAATGGTTGTGTATTTATTGGTTCAATGATGTCCTCTATCACGGCATTAAAAGAGTTTCACACCAAACAACATTATAACACCAGTTTTATAAGGACTAAAGATAATTCTTAATTTGGCAGATATTTATTTATATAAATAAATTGTGTTGTGTGTTGGTTGTGTTGTATAACTGTATATATCACATTAATTTAGAGAGATTGGTTAGAGGTTTTAAAGACCCACTATTGGCATAGGTTTAATGTGACTGCTGTGCATCATTAGTAGAGCAACAACCTCATATATCCCTGGTGAGTGTTGTTTCTTTTTACCTCAGGCCTCAATTCCTAAAATGGCTAATGCTTAATTAACGTGTGGTTCTAAAGCTGTTATGGCAGTCAAAACTGTTGTTAAGTATTTGCCTTTGTGAAGCACATGTCAATGAAAACTTAATTTTTCTCCAAAAGAAAATAGGATCTGTGTGTATGGCCTGAAGTACCTCTACAAATGTCTATAAATAAATATCTTGGGTAGTGGATAGCAAGAGAGTGGAAATAAATTCTAATAAGTCAATGTATTTACCGATTTTAACTTTTGAGCTACATAGCATTTTATTTTATTATCCTAGGCTGATTTATTTATGGTTTAACCTCGATAATCCCATCCGGGTTAACAAAAATCCAAGTTAGCCACACGCAAAGGAAAAATTAAAACACTTACAGAAAAACTCCCTTTATAATTAGCAAACAAAGAGTAATATGGACAGTAAGTAAACTGTTTGTATATACAGTTAAACTCCATTGCAATTTATATCTCAGCAAACAAATGTCAATTTTAGCTTTTTAATTTCATGAGCCGCTTTTGTGCGGTGCGATACTGTAGTATTTTCAGCATAAGATGCACAAAACACTGTTCATTATTTTGTTTATCTGTAGGTCTTACATATTTTTATTGCTGTGTTAGACTTATTATGTATGTTCTGTACTTAAATGACTTTTGTTATTTCTTATTTATTTATTCTACGTTAAAACCATCCCGGGTTATCCGAAATCCGAGTTAACAGACTCCGACTTATCGAGATTCTAATGTACTAATAATAATAATTAAAGACAATTTCTCCTATGTTTTGGAGATTTTGGGTAAGGATTTAAAGTTTAAAACTACAGATGACCATCCTGTTTAAACAAACTTAAACTAAAGTTTGAAAATCTAAATAGTTTAGAAATTTACGGCAACATGCAAGATATTTGTAACCAATATTTTTAAATAGTCTTTATACACTGTTCTTCAGGAGATGGAATATCTGGTGAGTAATACAATGATTTATTTTTATTTGAAGGAAATTATGTTACAAAAAATCTTTTTATCCTAAATTTCATCAACTTTTATCCTAAATCGTCAATACCAAAAGATACAGTGAACAGTAAGTTTCCTTTTTCCACTCATTACTCTGCAGATCAGTGATTTTCAACAACCACTGATGAAAGTCAACATCCCACTGACAAAGTAGTCACTGTTGACAAAACACTCTGTGTGGCAATTGTCCTAGTAACAATTGTCCATATATTACCATGTAGCAATCCTCACAATACTGTTCACAGAATTATACTGTCCTTATACAGAATTATAAAATTAAATTAATCACAATGAAAAATAATGTTGATGATTTTATATAACATGAAGTTTAAATTGCAATAATTATATGACCAATGTATCCTATTTTGAGTATTATTTGTAATATAAAGACCGATTCCATATAAAGAACTTTAAAAACCTACAGACAATGTAACCTCTAGTAGTAATTAGCACCTTAAAGTGTGAATAATGCACATAGTGAAAGTTTACAGATTAGATGTTCTCATAAGAAATGCCTTCTGATCTTTTCACTGATTCACTAATGTTACACAAGAGAAATTTAATTATTACAGCTCCAATCCTCCAATTTCCTGACTAGACAGACTAGCATTAGTTCAAGTTAATTTAAATAAACAAGGTTTAACCCTACAATGTTGATGTAATATCAACATATCTATAATGTAACAAAGTAACATGTCAAAATCTATCAGAAATCAAATTAAAAATTTAATTACACTTGTTTGTAATTTCTACAAAAACTTCAAGATCTACAACACAAAAACTGCAAGTTTTAAAAATTTATTTTTTAATTATTATTGTACTACTAAGTGGACCTAGTTATTGGTGCTTAAACCATCACATGTATTTTAAAGTCTATTATCTTTGTTTTCCATTCTATTTAAAACTACAGTTTACAATTAATATATTTAATAAAACAATTTTACTATAAACAATTCAAATTTTCAATAAAAGTTTAAAAACAGTCACCCACTCTTCATTTATATATATATATATATATATATATATATATATATATATATATATATGAAGTTGATATATTACTATTGTAAATACTTTTATCCACCACTAAGTGCAATAATTTTACCTTGTGTAATGAGGCACCTTTCGGTCACTTGACCATTGTCGAATCACTGATATTTTTCTGACAATGGTCAAGAGACCGAAAGGCGCCTCATCACAACAAGGTAAAATTATTGCACTTAGTGGTGGATAAAAGTATTTACAATAGTAATATATCAACTTCATAAAGTCAGTGCAACGGAAAAATAATGGACAACGTAAAATATATATATATATATATATATATATATATATATATATATATATATATATATATATATATCTTTCACTATATGTACTTAAACAAGAATCTTACTTTGTATTTATGCGAGTTAACTTTCAAAGATTGATAGTATGTCCATTATCGAGCATCACTGACCGGGAGTTGTAGTAAACTGCCTGGAACCCCTCATCTACTACAACCCCCGATCAGTGATGCTCGATAATGGAGATACTATCAATCTTTGAAAGTTAACTCGCATAAATACCAAGTAAGATTCTTGTTTAAGAACATATAGTGAAAGTGATAAGTGTATACAAGAAAACAGTGTTGCAAAGTTAAAAACATATATGTATTACGTAAGTGTAAAGTATCTTTAAATGTTGCAATCATATTGGATAAAAGTTATATTAACTATCCACATAACCTTATTTTGAAAGTGTGCTCCTTTATGAAGTAATTGTTGAGGAGTTACTTCACTATGTTATACTACATTAATATAAAATTTTATTAAAATATAGCTACAAAATATCTTTTTAGGATAAATATGGTTATAAAAAAATTAGGTTTTGTAACATCACGATAAATTATATAAAGAACTACTTTTGTTTAAAAGAATACAAAATCTTTCTTAAGTAGGAAAGTCAGAAAAAAAATCGGTAAAGTAAAATAAAACTTCACCTTGGGAAATATGAAAATGTACACCATTATATATAATAATGGTTAAATTTCAATTATATAAGTTGCCACATCTCCTAAACAGCTGCTTGGAAATGAAATGTTAATGTGACTATAGACAAGTGTAAATTTGGGCTATACACTGCATACTGGTATATATTAAAATCTATTGTTTTGTTACGTACAGTGTATTTTCAGTGTAGAGTTTTATTTTATATAATGTGATTAAATACTTTTGCAAAATATCTAACGAAAATTACCATTATCCCTCAAGTCTACTAAGTAACTTGTTATTTGATGAAGGAACTAATGAATATGAATTTACAAGCATCAGCTTTAAGGTAAAACAAGCGAGTAATTTTCATGAAATACTTTATATAAAATTTTCTTATAACAGTAAAGTATAGAAACCATCTATCATTTTTTTTGTAATAGCATTTCACACAAAATGTATATTTTAGAATATCAAAATGTGAATACTGGTTCTTGTTATTATCCTTAATATATGGAATTTAATTTTTATTCAACGGATGATATATAGGTAAATAAATTGTATATATAAAATTTTAGGACCTAAAATTATGATTACATTATTCCTTCTTTTCTGAAAATATTAGAATATTTTTTTTACTAATTTGTTTACTCTAGATAAAACAATTACAATCAACCTATGCACAGAGTAAGAATATCCCTTGCAACACAAAAATAATAGCAGCCAGTTTCAGGGTTACATGATGCAAGGAAACACTTTTAATAATAATAAACCTCTTTCAGCTAAAGTAATTGACAATTTTACTTGCATATATTTTATAATTACCAGCCTTTTTGTTTTGAGGATCCGTTATTTGAATTTTTGTAAAACCATCTTATAGTATAAGTGAGAGAACTTACCATTTACGTTATGCTGATGATAGTTGTATGTGAGTGGGACAGAATGCAATGCTCTTGCAGACCATCTTCTGTGCCTACTATCTTCATCATCATCATTGGCTCTCTCGCCCACTTCTCCCAAATAATGCACTTTTTCATATCGATCCAAATACCTGCACAAAAACTCTGATGTCAGCACAGCAAAGATTTAAATACAGAATTGAAATTGTACATTAAATTTACTCCTGAATGTTGGTTATTACACAATATTTGTGTGCAGGCCTATATTTATTAAAAACTAAAAATATTTATTCTTGAGGAGAGAACTGATTAAATTTTAAATTTGTGTGTGTGTGTTGTGTGTAATAATATTAAATCATGAAAAAAGTGTTATAAAGTGAGTTTTAAAACAATTCAAAAAATCGCCAAGAAAAGTTTAATGAAACTAAAATGTAACTTAAAGAATGAATATTGCAAATTAATACTACAAAAATCAACCTCTGTAACTTCATAAAATGTAAAACTAATAAATATATTATGATTTTGTTTTCTTATTGACCTGTATAACTGTAGCATGACATATTTAAAACAATGTATTCGTGACTTAATATTCAACAGAAACAGTAAATGTAAAATAGAGAACGTTATATATTAAAAACTACAAGAATATACAAACATTTATACATTTCTGCAGTACACCTGTAAACCTGTATGTGGGAAAACATATTATTATGAAACATTACTTTTCTTCCTCCAGTAGATTCAAGAGAAAAAATAGAAAACCCATTGACCAAAGTTGTAATTAATAACAGCGATAACAAGTTTAATGACTTAATTTAGTTTTACCCTTAATCAGGTATTTCACAAATGTTGTGAAGTAAACTCTTGTTAGACGATATTACAAGAGTGCGAATAATCAACTCTCATTACAATGAATGAAAGCTGTATCTATGATAAACTTAAATATTATCACTGTTTAAGTTAAGTGAAACAAGAAACTAAACTTTATTTAATTCAATAGCAAACACAATGAGTTGATCAAAATAAATAACATTAAAAAAACAAAAATTAAAGCCTCCTGTATGTACTCTTAAAGAATCTTATGCTTACCTAGGTTATCAATCACCAGATAGATATTCCACTTCTAAGTACATTTTATGCTAATGAGTGTTCTAATTTGTTTGCCTTTCTTGTATATTTTTATTGGTCATTTTTAATTTATTTTTATCACAATATTCATTTCAGAAGTTATAAAAAAATTGTGTCAAGCAGAAATAAAAAACATAGAAAGGCAAAATAAACTGTATACTCATGAGCATATAGTTCTATCAAGAAAATTAAGCAACTTAAGAAAACAACTTGTGTACATTTTTATTCACATCTCCTAGAACAGCGGTTCCCAACCAGTGGGTCATGGAAGGGTTTCAGATGGGTTAGTCCTAAAACTATCAGAAACAAAAGGGATAAAACAATCAAAAAACACCAGAAAAATCGAAACACACACACAAAGGTATATATGTATTTAAGACACAAATATTGTATTTTACTCCATCATAAACCTTTGGATCTGAGATATTCCGACAAGATGAGATGGGCGCCACTGACCTAAAACCATGTATATCCACCTTGCCTGACATGCCAAAGTATTAAAATTTTACAATTATATAACTGTTTTCTTACTATTGAATTCAACAAAAACTCACTATGTTTTACCAAAACCTTTCACCGTTCTTTGTAAACACATATGGTAATTAAAAAATAACCACCAAATCTCACTCATTTTCTCAAAACGTTTCAATAACAAAATGCTCATCTTCAGTGTGAATAGTTATGTCAAATAGAAATCTCAACAAATTACAAATCCGAAAACTTTAATCCTGAACTTGTATTTCTAGTATTTGCTTCACCTTCGCTTAAACCATCATCAGACACAATTATTTTTGTTTGTTGTTTAAAATTATCAGGGTTGTTTATTATCTCAAGATAGTTTAACATAGTAGGCTTCACAAGTAATAACTAAGACAAATTCTGAATAAAAGTAATGTAAACACTATTTCCCAAATTAGAGAAATTCGTTTTTATGTAGCTCTCCATCTTTGTTATTTTGGTATACCGAAAAATATCCTTTAAGTATTTAGTATTTAATGGCCCTAACAGAAGAACTTTGAATTGAATCCTTTATCAAAAATATAATTCTTGTCTTTATGTATATATATAGTTAAATGAAATAGTTTCATAAACAAGAATATTTAATTCATTTCACTTATTAGTTTAAAGTTTTTCGCTGATGAATAGTATCACCATTTTTAAAACTTATTAAAACTTACATACATCTGTGACTACATTAGAGTTCTAATGTAGTAAGTGTGTGTTTATTATATTATATATATATATATAATGTATACTATATTTGTATATGAGCCATTAATGTACAATCACGACTTTCCTAATGGTTGAATGTACATTAGAAGGATGTGCAGCTTTGCAGCTTTTCGCGTAGCGTTACTTTATATAGAATCCGGATCTACAGTTTAACCAAGAATCACCAAGAACCGACTGATAGTCGCTGTGCTCCGTTCTGTGCAAACTGCTTATTGGAAGGTGGGGAAGGGGGAAGAACTCATTCACGGATACATCTAGGTCAGAGGGAGGGGGTAGTAAACAAAACCACGTGCTACGGTAAGCCTAATGATAAAAATATTCGTCACCAAGTCAGTCTGATAGTGCGGCCTTGGACTTGCGTCTCTTTACCCCCACCAGACAAAACGGCGGACAGCACACTCCCGATCCCGATCCCTGATCATAGTAGTTCCGATAGTGCCGCGTAAGGCTAAGCAGAAGGCAGAGGTTTCTGCGGCTTGATGCTCCCGAAATAGCGTTGCATTTCTTCTGCTGCACTTGCACCTAGCCACAATTATTTTCCCCATGTCTCTGTTACTCTTTTGGCGGGATAAACAAGTCAATACATCACATACCTTATCACTGTTTTATAATAGTAAAAACCTTTTTAAAGGCGGGTTAAATAAAATAAGCACATGAAGGAAAGTTGCAAAGGGATATGTTTGGCCATTTGAATATTTATACGATATTTTTAATCGATATTAATATGTTACAAGGTTGGATCCAACCTTCACGAAAAGCATAATGAGGTGAAGAAATAATAATTTTGCAAACTATAGATGACGTTTCAGTTTTCTTTGCCGTATTTTTTACAATCTCAACGAAAAAGAATTTAAGGGACAGGAAAATGTAACAATTTAAAATATTGATTTGTTTTAATATCAATTAAAGATTTTATTTATTAAGGTTATGAGATATGTACATAATATTCTCTTACTAGTAGCATAATACAAATCAGTAATAATTCTATATCAAAGGACAGAGGATCGGAAATAACTGTTATTTCCCCCCTTTTTTGTAGTTTGAAGGTGATCGGCCAGTACGGTTATTATCTCCTCGAAGGAAAGCAAAGGTAATGAGGTGAAAAAATAATAATTTTGCAAACTATAGATGACTTTTGAGTTTTCTTTGCCGTATTGTTTACAATCTCAACGAAAAAGAATTTAAGGGACAGGAAAATGTAACAATTTAAAATATTGATTTGTTTTAATATCAATTAAAGATTTTATTTATTAAGGTTATGAGATATGTACATAATATTCTCTTACTAGTAGCATAATACAAATCAGTAATAATTCTATATCAAAGGACAGAGGATCGGAAATAACTGTTATTTCCCCCCTTTTTTGTAGTTTGAAGGTGATCGGCCAGTACGGTTATTATCTCCTCGAAGGAAAGCAAAGGTAATGAGGTGAAAAAATAATAATTTTGCAAACTATAGATGACTTTTGAGTTTTCTTTGCCGTATTGTTTACAATCTCAACGAAAAAGAATTTAAGGGACAGGAAAATGTAACAATTTAAAATATTGATTTGTTTTAATATCAATTAAAGATTTTATTTATTAAGGTTATGAGATATGCACATACTATTCTCTTACTAGTAGCATAATACAAATCAGTAATAATTCTATACCAAAGGACAGAGGATCGGAAATAACTGTTATTTTCCCCCTTTTTTGTAGTTTGAAGGTAATCGGCCAGTACGGTTATTATCTCCTCGAAGGAAAGCAAAGGACTGAATACACAGATAGGATTAAGGTAAGAACATAAAACTCTCTTACGTAAGACATTAGAAGGATCTATTAGGAATTAAGCGTTCCCTTGTGAGAAAAGGGATAATGAAGGACTGATGGAATTATATAGACTAAGAAAAGTAACTATTCCTTGTTACTGGAACTAGGGAAAAATTATACCACTGCTGGTCAGGAGATAACTGTATGTTACCCGTTATGGCACTAAAATAGATATAAGAATGGTTCCTTTCCCACGTGGCTTGTCTTACTTGGGCCATATAGTATTCAAGGAAGGTAATGTGGCCAGAAGTGTGCCTCAATTGTTCATAACTCTAAGTTGTCATTTCCACAGGCTGAATTAGCCTAGGGACTGCAAAAGCATACAGAAATTCTTTAGAGCACCTACCACAGGATCTTTAGGTCAACAGTCAAGTGCTGACCCACTAGACCACTGAGCCGTCACTACTAAAAATAGATCAGACAATTAAAAGTAAAACTCTGTTTCTCCCTAGTACAGTAGAATCTCCAATTCGTCACGTTCGGACCGAGGGGTGACGAATTGGAGAAAAAGACGAATCAAAGAAGTCGTGAAGTTAACATGTAATTGTGGGTAGACATAGCACATAAATAGGTATGCAAAGTAATTAATGTTTGCCGTTATATTACGTCGGCCGAAAAACTCAACAACACTATTACACAACACTATAAAAACACAAGCCGCTTGCAGTAAAGTTCGTAATTACAAAACCAGTATGTTACTCTACTTTCATAAAGACGTAAACAAACATATTACAGAACCTTGTAAGAACAATAACACTAGTAAAAAAATACGCTGTTTTAAAATCTATTTACTTTTTAGTTTTTAAAAAAGTCTGTCATTATCTTCTTTACTAAAGAATTCTTTTCTAATGCTGCCTATACTACGTGACAGCCCAGTCGATGTTTGTTATTACTGTGACGAATACGGTGACGAATTAGAGAGGTACTAATGTAATTCAGTATCATATTTATTGTCATACAAAAACTCTATATAAGTCTACGTTCCATCCTTAAAAACTATATTAGTGCCAAAATCTCATGATACAATATACCATTAGAATATTCTACAAAAGCAAAAACAATCTTCACTCTTCAAACATTGTGTTTTTCATTTTGCCAAATAGATAATCAGTAAGCCTTTATTTTCAAAACTGTTTCTTTGTCTTCTAAAGAGAAAAGAAAACTCATTTAAAACATTTTTTATATCTCCGAAAAATAGAAACTAAGATAACATTAGATCAATGTTAAGACAAATATTTTTATTTAATATAAAAAATAGGAATGAAAAAAAAATGCTGAAATGTCATTACATAATACCAAGTTACGTGTTTATTTCACATGTGATGTAAGTGCAAGTTAATCCCATTAAAGCTTCGTGGGGGTTAGAAACTTGGTGCAATTTATATAAGAAACGAAACTTTAAAATCAACACAAACTAATAAATAGTATTGTCAGAAAAACATAACTGTAAAAAATACATCTAGACTACAGACCCGACTATTTATCAGACATAATTGGCAAATATTAAATTGCTGACATATGAATACTAACTTGATAAAATGAACATTTATAATAGTCCAGTTTAATTTTTTGAATTTTTCAAACCTTTGACTTGAGGCTTTATACCTTTGACTTGAGGCTTTATACAGTTGACTTGAAGCTTTATACCTTTGATTTGAGGTTTTATACCGTTGACTTGAGACTTTATACCTTTGACTTGAGGCTTTATACCTTTGACTTGAGGCTTTATACCTTTGACTTGAGGCTTTATACCTTTGACTTGAGGCTTTATACCTTTGACTTGAGGCTTTATACCTTTGACTTGAGGCTTTATACCTTTGACTTGAGGCTTTATACCTTTGACTTGAGGCTTTATACCTTTGACTTGAGGCTTTATACCTTTGACTTGAGGCTTTATACCTTTGACTTGAGGCTTTATACCTTTGACTTGAGGCTTTATACCTTTGACTTGAGGCTTTATACCTTTGACTTGAGGCTTTATACCTTTGACTTGAGGCTTTATACCTTTGACTTGAGGCTTTATACCTTTGACTTGAGGCTTTATACCTTTGACTTGAGGCTTTATACCTTTGACTTGAGGCTTTATACCTTTGACTTGAGGCTTTATACCTTTGACTTGAGGCTTTATACCTTTGACTTGAGGCTTTATACCTTTGACTTGAGGCTTTATACCTTTGACTTGAGGCTTTATACCTTTGACTTGAGGCTTTATACCTTTGACTTGAGGCTTTATACCTTTGACTTGAGGCTTTATACCTTTGACTTGAGGCTTTATACCTTTGACTTGAGGCTTTATACCTTTGACTTGAGGCTTTATACCTTTGACTTGAGGCTTTATACCTTTGACTTGAGGCTTTATACCTTTGACTTGAGGCTTTATACCTTTGACTTGAGGCTTTATACCTTTGACTTGAGGCTTTATACCTTTGACTTGAGGCTTTATACCTTTGACTTGAGGCTTTATACCTTTGACTTGAGGCTTTATACCTTTGACTTGAGGCTTTATACCTTTGACTTGAGGCTTTATACCTTTGACTTGAGGCTTTATACCTTTGACTTGAGGCTTTATACCTTTGACTTGAGGCTTTATACCTTTGACTTGAGGCTTTATACCTTTGACTTGAGGCTTTATACCTTTGACTTGAGGCTTTATACCTTTGACTTGAGGCTTTATACCTTTGACTTGAGGCTTTATACCTTTGACTTGAGGCTTTATACCTTTGACTTGAGGCTTTATACCTTTGACTTGAGGCTTTATACCTTTGACTTGAGGCTTTATACCTTTGACTTGAGGCTTTATACCTTTGACTTGAGGCTTTATACCTTTGACTTGAGGCTTTATACCTTTGACTTGAGGCTTTATACCTTTGACTTGAGGCTTTATACCTTTGACTTGAGGCTTTATACCTTTGACTTGAGGCTTTATACCTTTGACTTGAGGCTTTATACCTTTGACTTGAGGCTTTATACCTTTGACTTGAGGCTTTATACCTTTGACTTGAGGCTTTATACCTTTGACTTGAGGCTTTATACCTTTGACTTGAGGCTTTATACCTTTGACTTGAGGCTTTATACCTTTGACTTGAGGCTTTATACCTTTGACTTGAGGCTTTATACCTTTGACTTGAGGCTTTATACCTTTGACTTGAGGCTTTATACCTTTGACTTGAGGCTTTATACCTTTGACTTGAGGCTTTATACCTTTGACTTGAGGCTTTATACCTTTGACTTGAGGCTTTATACCTTTGACTTGAGGCTTTATACCTTTGACTTGAGGCTTTATACCTTTGACTTAAGGCTTTATACCTTTGACTTGAGGCTTTATACCTTTGACTTGAGGCTTTATACCTTTGACTTGAGGCTTTATACCTTTGACTTGAGGCTTTATACCTTTACATAATTACTATTTTTACTGAATTTAAATGAAGACCTAAATCAGGATTTCAACATTTGTTGTATCGCTATCATATAATGTTTGTCCATGTCATTTAATCCGTATTTTTTACTAACTCATTAAAGCAATCATAAAACAAGAGAGATGAAGAGAAGTTTCATTTATAATGTAGCTTATAAACTAATTAAATTCAAGCAATTGTTGAAGCGATACACTGATGATAGTGGCCAAAGTGTGCAATAAAATACCGAGATATAACCTAATGAACAATATTACAGTGGTGATTGAGTGCTCAAGAACGTGTCTTCATTACTAAACAGGAAATATTTTTTTTTTTTATTATTAAGTCAATTCTTACTACGGTCAAGATAGACAAATTTTATTTGAGTTACTTTCCATTTTATAATTGCAATTAATACAAATATGTACATATGTATGACACAATCAAAGTGGTAAAATAGAAAGCGAATTTCCATGCAATTACCCATTTTTCTATCTATACAGTATATGGTGTTGGACTATTATTTCTGTTTGTTACTATTTATTCGCTTTCTCTTATTTTCGTTTCTAATTTATGAAGCTGATGGTGGTCTGATTTTCTTCAATATATCCTTCTCTTGTAATGCTTCATTATTGCAAAGAACCGTTCTTTTATAATTTCATATAGGGCTTACATCTTTGATTAACTGATTCCTAACAATGGGAAAGTTGGCTCAGCGTCAACGTGCCAGATTTCAATCATGGAGTCATTCAGTTCGTATCCGACCGAAACAAACTTTCGTAAATTTAATTAATCAATAGAAATTTTTTTTAAAACTCTATTTTCATCAATAGTCCTCCACGACAGGTTTAAAAATTGTATTTGAACATGATTAGGTAAATAAAAACCTATTTTATTAACGATTGACAATTTGTGCGATGTATATATAAATAAATAAATATATATATATATATATATATATATATATATAACTCAGTTTTATTTAAATAATAAAAATTGCAGATGTAACCAAATGAAATGGGTTTTTAAATATAAATTTAGAAGAGTGTATAATATTTTTCAACTACTGCTTAGCTACTTGTATACATTTATACACGTTAAACATGTCTACATTTCCCCTTAATTTTGATGTTAAATGGAAAGCCTTTTTGATGTTAGGAAGGCCTTTTGTCAACTCAGACACAACCTCTTTATAATTGTGGATAGAGTAGAAGTTTGTAGAAAATATATTAGGCAATAACTATTAGACTTTAGGGATAATTCAGTCAAATATTCGAAGCATACGCAACTGAAATTTGACATACATTATAAATAAACTACTACATGCGTAACCAGTGAAGCTTTACAAAGTTAGCGACTTGCACCATAACCCAAAGAACCTGCGCAGTATCTTCTGCGCCGACAGTTGGTGGGGGTAACCTGTAGCAGGTCTTTGCTTATGCTGAATATATGTACGAATCTTCTTTATGTTTGCAGAATAAGATTATGCATTTTAACACAACAATGGTGAGAGTTTTGTATATTTACTGAGAGCGTTGTGAGATGGGTGCAACGCTGATTTTAAAAGTAATTCCTACATTTGTGCCGTAAATTGATAATGTACTGTGTGTTTTGAACGTACATCACACAGCAATGACTGAATGTACTATTTTGAAAATAATTAGGGCTGATGCGTCTTGTTTTTATCGTAATTAGATTGATTGCTAGTCTACGAGTTTAAAACGTAATTAAATGGTGATATGTACATTGTATTATACGTTTTACATCTTTCACGAAGAGAGTGAGCAGTTGCGATTATGTTAAGTATAGAAATCTATGAATGAATACTAATCCAAGTATGAATATATTTATACATTCATTTATAAGAAACAGCCATTCATTTATACCACACCGAATTATTTATTGCACATTTCTGAGAGCAAATGCTAAGCGGCCTGGACGATATAAACTTTTATTTTGACACCAACTATCCAGATGTGAAAAGTCATGGAGCATCTAATTTTCAGTTGTTAAAGACAAATACACCTAAAGAGGCCTACGCAACTTCAATTACTAGCGAATTTTTAAGTTGAAAATGAAGTTTTTATTTGTTGATAGGGTAGAACAAGAAACCACACATACTATAGTTGACTGAATGACCTTATCGATGACTTCAAAACCTACCATTATAAATCTGATTAATCAACTAATGACCTGATCTTAAGATGTTATAGCAAAAAGCTTCAATGCATTAAGAAAAATAAAATAAAAATTCTTGTTTATGAAAGTGTCATTTAATTGTGTATATGTAAAACAAGAAAAGGAAATTCATCTAAGGATAATATATATATATATATATATATATATATATATATATATATATATTTTGAACAAGATATGCCAGTAAAAATATATGTAGGGAGGGTGTGAACTAATAGTATGAATTGAAAAATACAATCAATGCCAAATAAATTCAATGACTAATTTTTAATTACAAATTCTACTATTAAATTTGCCTGAAAGGTAGGTTAATTTTTTCTAAATTGAAAATTCATATTAGATCATATTCTGTCATTTTGTTTGTTATTTTACAATTTAAAAACAAACAACACGATACTGCTATAGACGACTGCAATGATGACGAGCTATAAATATACATAAGATACGAGATAAAATTTCTCGTGTCAAGATACGTTGGAGAATTATCGCTGAAATCAACATCTCATTCATTAAGTATACAGACTATTTCCCATTGTCGCCACAGAGCACTTTCTTTAGAAATAACTTAAGACTGATGGAATACAGGTAGCATTATGTAAGGGGTATGGTGTACTCCTGGCACCGAGAGTAGAGGGGAAGCGCCTTACCTGAACTAGGCCTATCCCCCTTCGTGATAATATAGACGTTTGTTACATATGGTGGGGCAGCAGATGGGGAAGCGTGACCTCAATAGGTGGTCATAGGGAGCTAGGTACCTAATGGGGTGATATACCTGCCACGTAGAATGATTGGTCTGGTAAAAAATGAATTCAGTATAAAATTTATCGTCAATAAAATCATTAATTGGTCCGCTATAAGTCTTATTTACCGCCTTTTTGTGTAAACATGTTTTACGAGTGCTATAAGCATGTTTAATTACATTGCAACATGACGTTATTTCCCGTGTAATCCATGTTTTCTTAGTACTGCTGATAGGTCAAACCTTCGGCTCATTTTAAAATGCAAAATAAATTTCTTTCCAAAGAATATTGAAAACTTGTGTTAATAAAAAGTCTGTAACATTTGGATCATTAATTATTCATTAATGATAATTAATAACATTTACTTTATTGTTTTTAAACTGTTAGAAGAACAGTGTTATTACTATTATTAAATTCCTTTTAATACCTCACACTCTTGTGATATTTATCTTGTACAAATTTTTAATCGTTAATAAAATACATTTTATTTTATCCAATCACATTCAAAAACATTTTTTTTAATCTTTAGTTGATGACAATCAATTTTAAACCAGTTTTTTGAAATATTTATTCAATAACTGCACTATAAAAATTTTGATATCTAGGACGGATTCGAACTGAGTATCTTCACATTCAAAGTCTAGTGCTTTTGGCAATGAGTCAACTTTCCCATAACTAGAAGTGTATATCTCAAAGTATAAGAATTTTTCTTTTACTCCCACCTGGTTGTCGTCGAAACCTCTATTGTACAACCTTAAATTTTTGAAAATGTTACCACACAACATAATCCTCAATGATTAAAAATCAATGAAAAGAATAACATAAACAAACAAACTGTATTAACGGTATCGAAAATTACTTTATTAACGGAAAATGCGAAAGGAAAGCGAAAAGAAACCGTAACACAATGCAAGAGACGAAAAAAGAAAGCGTATAACTAGTAAGAAACAAAAATAAATAGTCCAACACCATACATAGAAAGGGAAAATGGAAAATTACGAGGAAATTCGCTATTTTGCTACTTAATATTGTTACTGTGGCATATGTATATACATATTTATATTATTAGTAGTTAAAATTTTTTTTTAACTAAAATAAATTTTTTTAAAAATTTAAGTAGGAATTTATTTTTTTTTAAATCATATTACTTGTGTATGTCTTATAATCATATATTTCCGCTAGGTTTATTATATACAAACCAAGTAGATTTATTTTTGATTTACCTTATATAGACAAATTATTATGTGCCCAATATCCGTCTGTCAAAGCAATAAACATATTTCATAAACTGTTTACATTATTTATTTCAGAAACATTTATTAATAGTTTGATACAAGTACAACCTACTATATTTTTTTTAAAACATAGTTTCATTCTCAATAATTGCTCCTATTGCACCACACATTAGATATGCCCGTGCAAGTGGAAGGGGGCTCAAAGCTTTCGTGACAGGCATTGCACGTAGTAAGAACTATTGGCCAAGTCCTCCCACTGCACTTTAGTGCCCATCTGGTGTACATTAATTAGTAACATCAAGGACAGCAAAGAGAAATTGTGATGTCATACAAAATAATTACAACCAATACTAGCCCTGTTTAAGACAAATTATGATAATTATATATGTATAATGTACTACACGCCCACTGTCACTACTCACAACGGTTTCCCAAAATAACATCTCAAACCCATTCCCAATTTAATGAAATATATTCAGATTATTTTATAGTCAGTTGATGTATCTAGATTCGGTATCCAAAGAATTTACATCAACACTATTACGTATTTACAGCGTAGTGTAAATAAAGTACTTTACAATTGTAAATATTTTTTTTAATTCAAGTAAATTCCTACTGAGGTTAACAAAAAAAAATATTTTAGCACTGTATTGTGTGGTAACCATGGCAACAGTTTAAGGTTGTACAATGTAGGTTTCAACGACAACCAGAAGGTGGAAAATATTCATATAAATGTTTTTAGAAAACAAAGTTTTAGTTGCTGGAACGTTGGCGCAATCGCAAAGCGTGTTAGACTTTGAACATGAAGATTCACAGTTCGAATCCGACTGGGATCCTAAACTTTTATAACTTAATTATTGTATAAATATTAGATAAAACGGGTATTTTGCGTTATACGACCTCATTTCTTTAAACGTTTTCTACGTTTATTTAGAGTGTTTCACTGGCGACCAGTAATCATTGTTACCTTATTGTTACCTCAATGTTATCTTATCGCAAAATCCGGTTTTATCTGGTATTGGCGCAGGTCCCGGTCTACCTATACAGTCGCAGTGTCTTGTTGTACAGTGGTTGAGAACGGTGGAATATGTCTTTGTTGCGTCTAGTAAGGGAAATTGATACCAAGGAGAAAGCTGTTGCATATTTACAGAAGTTCGGTATTTTGCACAATACGCACCTTTGCGAGGCTGGACATGGAATGGCGCTCAGTTTGAGTGAGAAACACCACAGATGAAGATGCCAGAAAAAAGAATGCCGCGTTGCAATTGGTCTGAGGAAAGGCACGTGGTTGGAGGGAAGTAAATTGTCGTTCGAAGCTATTATATTTTTCATATACTGTTGGGTTGAAGACTGCGACATACAAGTTTTGTGGAGAGGAACTGGGCATGAGTGAACACTCGATATGTGAATAGAACTTCGGCAATGCTACTTAGCGTAATCACAGAGTGTATTGAACCGGGTACTACAGTAATATCTGATATGTGATCATCTTACGCCGGTATTGAAAATATTCCTCTGATGCAGTTTAAACATTTGACGGTGAATCACTCCGAAAATTTAGTTGACCCGTATACAGGAGCTCACACTCAACAAATCAAGTCTTTATGGGCGTCAGCAAAAAGGCGGAACCGGAAAGAATGCGGAACCAGGAGAGACTTGCTTGATTCCTATTTATGTGAGTTTCTTTGGCGGCAACGATATAAAGAGATCGATGCATTCGAACAAATAATAAAAGACGTTGTTGGCTTTTGGCCACCAACAATTTAAGGAATTCATTTGTTATGTTCACTAGGTTAAGTTATGTTGTATGAATGTTTTATTGAAATATAGTGTTTTTGCGTGGAATATAGTGCAGGTCGTAACACGCAAAATACCCGACAAAACTGTATTAACATAAATTGTCATCCACTATAGGTTAAAAAGTGTATTTGAAACATAATTCGATGAATCGAAACGTATTTTGTAAACGATTGCAAATTTGTACAATATATATATCAGGAGAGCGTGAGCTAATAGAAGAAAATTTGTACAAGATATATATCAGGAGAGCGTAAGCTAATAAAAAAACTTCAAAATTACTACCTAACTTAGAACGTAAACATACTCAGAAAATGATCACAATAACCTACGACCTTCGTTTATATTTAACTATTAGCAAGTATAATACTGGTTATTTCCCAAAGTAAAATTAAATGGCTACTTAACTGCCACTATTATCGTCGTTTCCCTAAAGCAACATTTTGTCCGCTAGTTGGGTTATTGTGGAAGCTTCATCGGGGTATTAAACCTTTTACAGTTTATTGACATCGTTATGCCAAGGTTGCTGTTGACTTATTTGTTACTAATGAACCAATTTCTAAATGTGTATGGTAATTATGATTAAACAGGAAATAATTATTCTCTCAATTATTGGCTGGCAACTATCAGAAGCTATCAGTGAGTGTTCAGACATCGATTTTTGACAAGAGTAACATAAGTATGTAGAACTTAATAGCAAAGAAACTAGAAAAACAATAGAAAGAACAATTAAATTTTAAAAAATAGTTTTAAAAAAGCTGCAACAATTATATTTTAATTTTTGACTAAAATCTCTTGACAAATATCACACTCAAGAGTACTTATAAGGTAAATTTGCTTTTAGGTTTCCGACTAGTTTTGAAACAAAATGTGTAACCTTTTACCAAAGGAGCATTTGCTCTTACTATCAACCTGTTGCTTACTATCAACTAATCCGACTGATGTGCATTTAAAAAGGCAACAGCTGCCTTATTCATGTAAATCTATGTTTAAAATGCTTGTTATGTTATGACCGAATTAAAATTAGAAAGGTATTTGAAGGCTGGCAGAGTAGAAGACGTCCGAGCGCGGCTTTGCCACGTCATGAGTTTCCCACCCACGTTGCCGAGTTTACATCTCTCACGGAAAAAATAATGTCAATTCAGACACATTGCAAATATACCAATTCCAGTTGTCATAAAATCAACATTCTTCGACCTTAAATTGCAAAATACGTTTTTAACTTTGAATCTACTGTACTTGATCCGTATTAATTTGTGTGAAATATTTTTTGAATGAACAATTTCTTTATTGAAATGGACATGTTCGGGTCAATTACTAGATATTCATTCCTCTATAACAAAATATGTCGCCATCAATGATAGTTTTGGCTCAGGTTGTTATTAATTACAGTAAAATACTCGCAAATGCCCACTATAAAGACAACTGCCGCTAAGAGTGAACAAACATGTATTAGTATTCTGTAACGCGCTGATAGCTGCCGTGTGTTCAACAACAGTCTGCAGATACATAGACGAATAGCGAAAATATAACTGATAACCAACGTAACTAATCCAGTCACAGAGGCATTCATCATTGAGTGTGATCAACTTCAAATACCGCGCATAACATTTCTAGAACGTAAAGGGCTACGTTCCCGCCACGCTGGCGCTCCCTCATTCCCATTCAGTAGTTTCATTCCGCCTATTCGACTCAGGGTCATTTTACCGTCCGCAAATCCTGGCTAAGATATTTTATTTTGATATTGGGCGCATTTAATTTTGGCGACTTACTAGGGATCGCTGCTTCGATGAGTAAGATGGAAAGATGTAACGAGTTAGGTTTCATAAAGGTTTTAAACGTGAAGGAAGTCTTAAAATGATTCATATTTATTACAAGTTCATTTTTACTATAAAAAGTTCATTTCGTTAAATATAATACTAATTTAATAAACAATTATAACCCCTTCTAAATAAATATTTCCATAACCATTATGTTCATTTAGCTAACACAGTTAGCGTCATCAGATGGTTACAATCAAACTCTTGTTAATTTATAACTTTCTTATGATGCAAACACTGTTAGAGAAATGTACATAAAAATTGTGTAAATATTTGTAGCCAGGGTTTATAATTGTTTAATTATAATTACGCTACTCTGCTCTCTATTGTGTTTTGTAAATATGTTACTTTTTTACTTGTTATTTACGCTACTCTGCTCTCTATTGTGTTTTGTAAACATGTTACTTTTTTACTTATTATTTACGCTACTCTGCTCTCTATTGTGTTTTGTAAACATGTTACTTTTTTACTTGTTATTTACGCTACTCTGCTCTCTATTGTGTTTTGTAAACATGTTACTTTTTTACTTATTATTTACGCTACTCTGCTCTCTATTGTGTTTTGTAAACATGTTACTTTTCTACTTATTATTTACGCTACTCTGCGCTCTCTATTGTGTTTTGTAAACATGTTACTTTTTTACTTATTATTTACGCTACTCTGCTCTCTATTGTGTTTTGTAAACATGTTACTTTTTACTAATTATTTACGCTACTCTGCTCTCTATTGTGTTTTGTAAATATGTTACTTTCTTACTTATTATTTACGCTACTCTGCTCTCTATTGTGTTTTGTAAATATGTTACTTTCTTACTTATTATTTACGCTACTCTGCTCTCTATTGTGTTTTGTAAATATTTTACGTTTTTACTTATTATGTTTTAAGTAAGTTACATTATGTTGATATTTTTTTAACCTATGGTTACTATACATGGAACTTGACAATCTTTTTAGTGCATTGAATTGCATGATTGATAATTGTTTGGTGTAATATCTTATATACCAGTATCTATAGCACTCAAGTAAATTTATACACCAATCTTATATTTTCGTTACGTGTTTCACAATAAAAATTGTGCTTTATATGTTTTGTGTATTCCCACTGACATTTTCGGTCGATTTGACTAAGCGCGCTCCTGGTGGGAATCATAATTGCTCTACGGATATAAGAACTTAATTTGGAGTGTTTTTGTACGAAAAGAAGGTTAAAGATAGAGTAAAAATAACCATAACGGAATGGAAACCCGTCCATTTTTAAAACCCTAATACTGTCAGGGTTTTACAATTAAAGAGGTCAACACACGCGGGACCGCGTCAGTTTGGAAAATCCTGCTAGGACAGCTGTTTCCGGAACTCGTATTTGGTTGCTCGCCCTTTCGAATTGGAAAAAATATATAATCATAGCTCGTCAAATGAATAAAATTAAAATTTAAATTTCCCTACAGATGTAAACTCATGGCACATTGCGTGCAACACTAAATGAAACTGTAAATTATTTTCTAGCCTCTAGTGTCGTTTTTGTTATATATCTCGATGGATATGCACAGAACACACATTAGCATGCACATTCAAGGTTATGGATTATAATCGAATAACAGTTTATAAAATACTTCTACGGTTTTAGCCTTATAAAATTACAAAAGTAATATACATTTACCAATGCGTTGTTTTATAGCTCCCATGCGTCTTTAAAATTACTTTCTAATGTGGGGAGTTTGGAAAACCTGATCTCTGATATCACAACGGTAGTTTTGTGTTATCATGAAAGGCCTACAGACACAGATGTGTTGTTGGAAACTAATATCAGATTATTCCTGAAGAAAGCTATACCAGAATTGTTCAAGAGGAAATAACTAAATCCCTTTAGACTGGCGTCAGATTATGTGGAGGAGTAACATCTGGCGAACTGAAATATTTCTTGAAAGGCTTTCTAATCTGATCGCTAGAGAATGGAATATTTCTGAAAATATTCTTGCAAGCCACTTAAAAAGTGTCGGGTGGTGTTGAACGTCTCAGACAGGTTTCTATTTCTGTTAAAGGTAAATTATTCCTTCCAATTTATGTTGAACAATAACATCGATTAGAATCAAGATATTTTATTACAATGAATAATATTTAAACACTGATTCGCTTGTTAACGGTCAAACGCGAACACTTGTTTACGGAGCTAATTCAGAATCGATAAACATTTTAAATAATGACACTTCAAATGTATAAATAATGGTAAATTGGGAAAGATTAGGTCAACCAAGATTTTTCCGTACTTACAATTATCGCTTCAAAACTCATACTACATGAGAAAAATATTCATTATAAGTGTTGCAAAACAGAAACAAATGTTACACCTTACTTTTATAATTGTCATCATAGCCTCATTTACAAACCCACAGAAACTTAAAAAACTCAAAATTTCTTTATAAAACAGTGAGCCCTACATTATATTACAATATATTTATTACAAAGTAGCTACACAGCACCCATTTAGCTTTGGTTAGAAAAAATTAACTTTCCTACGTAAACTAACAGATTGCTGAATTGAACGAGTCACCTTTATATGCTCGGTCTTGCAATAACGTTACGGTAGACGTACGTAACAAGCTATGACGTATGTGACGTGCGTAAACCTATAGCTTAGGTTGCAAACCTATCTTATTGGATTGTTTTAGCTTTACCAACGTGGTAATATATAGTGGCCTGTTCTACAAAAAAAAAACTAAGTATATGTGTAAATCGAGGTTATGTTTGTATTTTCTTGTTTAGATTTAGTTTTAAGTAGCATATGTAAACATGATTAGATCGTGGTTGGCCGAAACTTTGTAAATTATTACCAAAATAATTACTACGCATAAGAAAACAGCGTTGCCTACACTATGGCATAAAACATCATTTAATACAACAGTAGTTGAGTTACGAATGTGAAACCTACAGATAGATAAAAGAGCGTTACAACATGGATCGGTGATGCCGGTGTGTGGTGATGTCAAGTGTTAATGATGACGGAAGTGTTGAGTATGGATTGCCAGTTGTTTCCAGCTTCCCCCACCAGGCCTACATGCCGGGGCAATCAATAAGCTGCTTGCCCGCCGTCTGCAGCGCTACCACTCCCCCACTAACAACATGGCCTCTAAATACAATCTACAAGAGTAAATAAAGCCCCGTGCTATTTTTACGCGATCGATGAAGACTTATAAACGCATTTACATTACGTTACGAAGCAAACAAGTTCCTTCAATTACGGGTAATATTTTTCTTCGCGAGTGGCGGTTGTTTAATGTTTTTTTTTTTTAATACATATTTGTGTTAAACAGTGGTAAATATGTTTTCATTGCAGCATGGTTACCACTATTATTACAGCCAAACCTGTTTAGTAAAAATGTATTTAGCTAAGAAACCAATACACGATTTAAAATTTGTATAATGATTAATAATGTAGAGGGGGTAGAAAAGTTCCAAAACCTCCAAATACTGGGGAGAGGTGCAAACTAAATGCAACTACTGAGGTGGGGTTAATGTCCTCTCGCGCGGGACACATACACACTTATGTACATAGAACACCTGTATTACATATACCAGTGGTTCCCAACAGGGGGTCCGCGGGCAATGTCTTACGGGTTTAATGTGTGTTATTGAAATTAAAATATTTTCATTAAACACGTTCGCTGCGACCGTATCCATAGCTGTGCTTCATGAAAAATAGACATATGAGTCTGCTTGATATGCGGTATGATTTCAGAGTAAAAGTGTCAAGTATGGGACTTGCCATTTCTGAAATCATGAACACAAAGGACAGATTCAATTCATCTCACTGAAATTATTGATAACTTGCGATTTATTATAATTATAATTGCTTAGTAATAATTTTGAACTAATAATATTATCAATATTCTTGTATTTTATTTTTTCAATAATTTTTATTTTACTACAATTCTTACTTTTATTCAATACCTTTCATCTATTTTTCGCAATTAAAACAGACTTGTGATACTTCTTTTTATTTCATTAACTCCTTGTTCTAAACAAAATATTTATATAATTAAGTTTAATGAATTTCACCTGGACCTTCAAATTTAACACGTTGATAGTCTTACTTTCTGTATTTTAAATAGAAATAAAACACTTCTTGGATGTATTTGTAAGAACCGTGTGGTAATATGAAATTTAATTTTCATGCGTAAGAACAGGTTTCTACTTAAAGTAAGTAGGTAGGCAAACCGTAAAATACTTACTAATAACTAATATAAAACCACTGACGTGTGTGTACACAAGTATTGGCAATATGCCTAGTTCGTGAAGTAGAGGGTAGCCTGGTAGGGTTATCTAAAATAGGTGAAGTATAAGCGTTATCCAAGCAAGAAATGATCTTTCTTTTAAACCAACGAAATTAATCTTCATAATTTACACCTTTCCCGTAGTAATTTACAATGTTCTATCCCCAACCCTACTTCCTGAAGTAGAGGGTAGCCTGGTAGGATTATCTATAATAGGTGAAGTATAAGCGTTATCCAAGCAAGAAATGATTCTTCTTTTAAACCAACGAAATTAATCTTCATAATTTACACCTTTCCCGTAGTAATTTACAATGTTCTATCCCCAACCCTACTTCGTGAAGTAGAGGGTAGCCTGGTAGGATTATCTATAATAGGTGAAATATAAGCGTTATCCAAGCAAGAAATGATCCTTCTTTTAAACCAACGAAATTAATCTTCATAATTTACACCTTTCCCGTAGTAACAATGTTCTATCCCCAACCCTACTTCGTGAAGTAGAGGGTAGCCTGGTAGGATTATCTATAATAGGTGAAGTATAAGCGTTATCCAAGCAAGAAATGGTCCTTCTTTTAAACCAACGAAATTAATCTTCATAATTTACACCTTTCCCGTAGTAATTTACAATGTTCTATCCCCAACCCTACTTCCTGAAGTAGAGGGTAGCCTGGTAGGATTATCTATAATAGGTGAAGTATAAGCGTTATCCAAGCAAGAAATGATCCTTCTTTTAAACCAACGAAATTAATCTTCATAATTTACACCTTTCCCGTAGTAATTTACAATGTTCTATCCTCAACCCTACTTCGTGAAGTAGAGGGTAGCCTGGTAGGATTATCTATAATAGGTGAAGTATAAGCGTTATCCAAGCAAGAAATGATCCTTCTTTTAAACCAACGAAATTAATCTTTATAATTTACACCTTTCCCGTAGTAATTTACAATGTTCTATCCCCAACCCTACTTCGTGAAGTAGAGGGTAGCCTGGTAGGATTATCTATAATAGGTGAAGTATAAGCGTTATCCAAGCAAGAAATGATGCTTCTTTTAAAGCAACAAAATTAATGTTCATAATTTATACCTTGCCCGTAGTAATTTACAATGTTCTATCCCCAACCCTCACTAGACAGTGCTTTTGTGTTACAAGATTAAATTTTACACAATCTTCCTAAACCCGTTTTTCGTCTTTAAAACACATACTACAAAAAACAAAAAATATTTTCAAACATGTGGTTTGTAAACTACTGTATTACAATAATCCACTAAAACTGTTAACTGAAACATATTTCCTGTTTCTGTAACTCAGAAATAGTAGCTATTTCCTCAAAATCACTGAAGTATTTACTTTCTTAGTAAAGTAGTTTTAATTACAAAATATCAGGCTACAGTATTAAATTCATTTGGATTTTTTAATTATTTAAATGCACATTAGATTATTAAATAATAACACAAGAAAATTAATTATTAAAAAGTAACAAAGTTATAAGGAAAATAACAACAGACAATCTGCAACAAAATATAAAGCAATAAAATTAAGTATTGATAGACCGTTAAATTTTTTACTAAAAATAATATGTGATCCTCAACAAAATTATGCTACCTGTAATATTTTGGGTGTGCAGGTAAATATACTGTGTATAAGAAATAACAATGCGGTACAAATACTGTGTATCTGGTTTGAAGAGTGTGAGGTAAAACAATGGGACAAGATATGCTTAAGCAGGGTCGTGAACCGGATAGTAGGCCTATTCGCAATCAAGGTAATAAGGGGTTGCCAATACCCTGCACCTCTCTGTAGAAAAAAGGCCACATAAGATGAGTAGAACAAAGATAGCTGTAAGGAAGGGACCCCACTTCTATCAGTGTTGAAAACCATGTCTTCTGTGAGTAAAGTTACTGTCCTGATTTCTATTGTCCTTACAAAGATACTACTATCTGTATAACGGCTATAAATCTAGATTATTTCAAGAATGCATTTAGTAAGAAACATGCAGAAGACAATTGGAATGTTTTATTGAAGAAGCAACAGAAAAATCATTTCTTCAAAAGTTTTAGCAGAAATGAGTGAAAGAGAGGAGAAAATACAGAACATCGACTAGATTCAATTAGTACGGATGCGGATAAATTATAACAATTGCCAAAGTTTGGTGAGCAAGTACAGTAAAACCCTAAAATAAATGTATACATTTAAGGTGAATCGTAGAAAACGTTTTTTCTATAACGGAATTCTAATAACGCGAAATAACGCGAAAAAGGGACACAATAGCACCATAATAACTGCATTTTTTTAATTTGAATTTTCTGATCGGACAATGTGCCTGAAATTTGTAAAATCATCAAAAAATTCACAATTTTAAATATAGGAAAAAATTTAATACCTTTTCCTAAACTCTAGTATCTAAAAAAAAAGGTTCATTTTGCATGGCTAAACATGTTAAAACACTGAACAAATTCCCTGCTCATTTTGAGTTTACACATTAAGCCTAAAGACAAACTTTAAACATCTCATTTTAGAGCATGCGTGTCATGTTTTCATGATGTCATGATGTGGTTAAGCAGTCTTGTGGTTCTTCGCCCATTTCAACAAATATATGACAAATACACGCCTTACGTGCATTTCAAATATATGAAATGACAGAACTCAACACACAAAGGTGGTTCACAAACTGGTTTAATTCGCGCCCTACCCTAACATTAAACCGATTTGTGCGTGAGGCACTTCAATTTTGTACTTGCCTTGATATCAGAATTGTTTTCAAGGTTTGTGACCAAAGCCGTAGAATTTAGATAACTCTTATGTACACGTCCCTTGTCCGCACACTTTTCAGCAGCTTCCGTCACTAGCTTGACTTGGCTACTTTAAAAAAAAAAAAAAAAAAATATGATATCGTGCTATTTTTAGCAATGATGAATTGATCTCCGGCGTCTTTTTTTTCATCAAAGAGGGTGTGTCAGTTGTCAAGATTCCCAATCAATCAATTTGGTAAATTCCGTGGCATGAAAGTTTATGAGGAATTTTGAATGTTCTGTCTTCATTTCCTGATTCCTAGCTTTAAGAACCCTCCTAAGGCTACGTTTCCCATTGTTCCGTGTCGTCTCTCATTGTAACCATCACCAACAGCATATTCTCTGGATATCAGAAGTATGCATTTTTCGCTAATAGTCAATCTCTTTTTAAAGTTTTCAGGCAAATGCCTCATAGTTTCTACCACTTTCATTATATGTTTCGAGACCATGCTTCACTGAGTTTTTATATATGATATAAAATCATATATCTTCATAAGGTATTCCACAAGTGTCGTTTACACCACTTGTAGGATTCGTTTGGGATATGTAAAGTCGTAACAATCGATTGGCGCTGTTTAACCGGAGGCAGCGACTGGAAGATTTGTTCAGAATCTTTTAGGGTCAGTTCTGGGTCTAGTGTGCCGGCCAAATTGCTCTTACCATGTCCAAAAGGTATAATTGGTCATTATTCAGATATCTTTTGGTTATAGTGATATATTCAGATCGGACTGGTAAGTAATCTAGAACAGGACGTTTCTCACATGCATGCAGTTGTTTGCCAATTGTCCTAGAGGATGTAGTACATTCCGTTGTTTCTCCATCCAAAAATTTCGAATAAATATGTGTAGGGCAGTTGTTCATTGAAATGTAGCAAACAAAATTCATCTAATGTTGTGTGGGACACTTCCATTTGTACCCGAGCCATCACGTCCTGCGTCTAATGACGTTAAGTCAAAACCAATATCTTATAAATTGTCTATATTATACATGCCTATTATAACGCCTATCCAATCTTTTGGCGACACTTGTCCAATTTACTGGCTATCTGGTTCACTAATTATGGTGATATGTTCTTCTTTGACGTTCGCCGATACATTTTCTTCCTACTTGCCTAAAAGTATCACATTTTGCAGGGTGCCATTCGCGCGGTGTGGGGATTGAGATTCGGAGGAGCGTGAAACTATGCAGTTTTCTTCAAAGTAAGTTTAAAGCTATCACTCCTTGTTAAACGGTTCTTTGCAATGGTTTACTGTTACACAGTAGGCATATGACGTTTTAACTAATTATGCACCTCTTATAAAACGTTGAATATATTATTAAAAAATTGTAGGCTTATATTTGGGCTGAAAGAGTTGACGGAAAATGTCCTTTAAATCTTTTCATCGAATTTTTTTACAAGTTCAATGATACGAAGTTATTTTTTTTGCCTATTAGAGATTTTTTTAAAAATAATATCTATTTGTTAGAAATTTTTTACCATTTTCGGAAATTTGTAAAAATTTTGGTATATTTTCAAACTTTAGCCAATTGGGCGATATAAAGATTCGAATTAAGATATTTTTAATTCGCGCTATTTAGAATTCAATTATGGAAAAACATTATTTTCGGTAAATTCTAGTAAACTGAACTTAACGATCCAAAGTTCCATAAATCAAAGAATTAGTCGTATTATCACGAATTAATATTTTCCTAATCGCTTAAATTAGATTATAATAAAAAGCTTTTGTAAACCTCCACAAAATTGTCACCATTTTATTAGTGATTCGAAAACACTGAGCGACACTATTTTCTCAATTTTTACACAAATATTTCCTTCAAAAATTTACAAACGCATAGTAAAGTCAAATATCTCGAAAATAATTTCATTTTTTATTATTATTTTTTATTTCTAATACCCCTACAAATTACTATATTCTTAAGAACTTCAAACGCCTGATAAGACACTTGAATTAAAAATTACTATTATTAAAATTTGATCAACACATTGAATCTTTTTAGAGGTCGAATAATTAATTATTTTAAAGTTATATTACTAATAATTATTGATATATTGAATCAATAATTATTAACCTTGAATATATTTTATAATTTCTATAAAAACTCTCATATTTGACCCATACACTCAATTTTGATTTTTCCCCTTCTCCAATTTATTTCATAACAAAAATTAAAAAAAAAAAAAAACAGATAAAGTAACAAGGCTGGTTACATTTCGCTAAAGCTCATTATCTTCTTCCTCACCGTAATTACAATGGGCTCCATCTTGGCCACACATGATGCTGTGTGAATAAACACTTACTTAACTCCTGCAACAGTCCTTCAGGCAGTGTCCCGATAATGACGAGTCGGACAACTGCGAAGTAACACTAACATTAAAAGAGAAAGTATGCAATTGCCTGTAACTAGTTTCTTATACGCGCGTATTTCGTTACACTTTGCAACACTGTTTTCACGCGTTCAGTGTTCAACGTTACACTATTAGCATGCACAGTACATGGTAATTATGACACGGTTCAGACGCTGTCAGGCCGCCGGACGGGGGTGCAATCTGCAATTCAATTCACGTTTGATCTGTGAGAGGCCATTAGCATTTACTATACATGGTAATAGTGTTGTAACACTTACACGGATCCACAAATGGTGTTTACGATGATAAAATGTATTCTGTGGATATAAAAAAAACATATTATATAAACAGAACCAGAAACAAATAGATAAAAGAGAGAAAACAATTATAGTGGTTAACTCAGATATTTTTCACTTCTTTTAAAAGGTATTCCTATAAAAAAAAGACATATGATTTTCAAACATGACGGACCGACTCTATGTTCATAAACTTCGCAATTATCAACATCTGGATTGGAAGAGGCCGGCCAATTAATTAAGCTCCAAGGTTACTTGACTTGACGCCGATGGACTAAAAAAAGGGACTATAAAAGAAGAATTATTAAAGCTGAAACTTAATTCTGATACATTTAAAAGTATTACACAAGAAATATTAAACTAGACAAAATATTGCGTTAAGAGCGGAAGAAGACTTTTTTAGCTATATTTTTTTTTAATTATACGCTTTAAAATAACCCAGAAGACAACAATAGCCTTGGATGCAAAACAAAATACAAAAAGTAGTTACAAAACCACTAAGCACATTTCGTTAAGAGTTAGCATCATCAAAAGGTTATTGTAATTTTATACCCAAGGGATTTTGTTGTTTGTATTACATAAACTTTCCTAAAATTGTACTTATTTTAATTTATAATGACGTCAATTTCATATGATGCATTCCTTTGTCAACTTTGGCTGCAACTAAACCTAGTTTTGGGGAAACCCTACTTAGGTGACTATGAGATTTTAGGAGTAATTATGAAAATAAATATTGAATTGCAGAATAATTGGGTTTTAAAATGTGTGTGGGAATTTGAAGTGTATACATATTTAAAATTGATGTTTAACTGTTAACAAATTTATGTAAAATTTGTGTCTGGCATGTTTGCATGGTTATGAATTGTAGAAATGAAATGTTCAGTAAAATCTGATAGGGTGTTAAGGTTTGCAAAAGCCTTAATGTGTCTTTGGTATCGTGTATCGTGGGGGGGGCGTGAAGGCAAGTAAGATAAGTTCTCATTTAGTTGAAATTTTAAGTACACAATTTATCAAAATTTAAAACTAAATTTATGCCACAGATTTTTTTTTACATAGATAATTGGCCATGACTTTCAGAAAATTTATATGAAATAAATGCATTTACATAAAAAATATAAGTAAAGGTTGTGCAAATTTTGTAAACTTGAAATTAAATCAACATGACAGTTCAAAAGAATAATCGTACAAAAGTGTCGTGAAACGAATGTTGACCGTTCAATGTGGACCAATCTTGATTTTGGATAAAACAGATTTTGAAAGTGTATCACAGCTCTTCGATTATACTTGCATTTTTCAAGCACCTACTTATGAGAAAAAAATTTTTCAGCACTTGTTGAAATGAAAACAAAATATAGGAACAAACTTGATGTTGCTAATCCCTTGCGTTGTGGCTTTACTTAAAATACGACCTCAAATATAGGTATGCTAGTGAAAAAAGCTCACCCATCTCACTAACAGATTTTCCTCTAATCAGTTAAAATTTTTCTTAGGAATTAAAACTTAAAATGTTTTATCATGTTTCTTGTGAAAGTATGTATAAATAAATAAATTGTCTTCGTCTATGTAAATCTGTCAAAGCATCTCCTAAAACGGATGTCCTCATTATAAAGCAAACAACGTGTTGCTCTAAGCACGTTTACATAAATTAAAATATAGGACTATATTATTAACACAAGTTTTAGACAGATGTAATTATTTATCCATTTCAATACTAAGTCAATACTATTTCAATTTGTATTGAAATATTTTTGTTTGATTATTTTCAATGAGGAATTGTGTACTGTTGAGTAGATACCGTATTAGAATACTTCAACATTAAAATATTTTTGATTGCTTACTTGATCTATCATGTAGATATTGTGTTACAATACTATCTAGCTTGAAATGTTTTTGTTTGTTTGATTGATCAATCATGTAGATATTGTATTACAATACTATCTAGCTTGAAATGTTTTTGTTTCTTTGATTGATCAATCATGTAGATATTGTATTACAATACTATCTAGCTTGAAATGTTTTTGTTTGTTTGAATGATCAATCATGTAGATATTGTATTACAATAATATCTAACTTGAAATGTTTTTGTTTGTTTGATTGATCAATCATGTAGATATTGTATTACAATACTATCTAACTTGAAATGTTTTTGTTTGTTTGATTGATCAATCATGCAGGTATTGTATTACAATACTATCTAACTTGAATGTTTTTGTTTGTTTGATTGATCAATCATGTAGATATTGTATTACAATACTATCTAACTTGAATGTTTTTGTTTGCTTGCTTGATCTGATCAATCATGTAAATATTGTATTACAAATTACAATAATATCTAACTTGAAATGTTTTTGTTTGTTTATTTTTAATGCGGACGAATCGTGTATTGTGTAGTAGATATAGTATTACAATACTTTCTGACAATAGAATGTTTTTCTTTGTTTACTTGATCAATCATTTATTATTAGTTAAATATTGTATGACAATAATTTCTAATATTGAAATGTTTTTGATGTTTTTGGCCTGTCTGTTGCCTCATGTATTGTTACTTATATATTGTAGTTTTATAATTTCCATCATTGAAATTAATCCGTTTTGAATTAAAATTTCAAACAGGCACTTGTTAATAGATACGGGAAACCTGGCCTTGTTTCCCACAGCATTATTCAGCAATTTACGTTTACAAGTTTTTGTTAAAAGCTTTTAAACATTTGTCGGATATTTAACAAAGTTATTGTAATAAAACGTAAAAGACGATTTTCGACGTAATTTTGTGCGTTCAGGTGGTATAATTCTTTTTTTCAGATGATCAAAAACAATCCATTCCATCCTTTAGGTAACGCCACAAATCTTAGTACGGCCTCATCTAACGAGGAGAAATAGAAATTTTTCGTTTGCTCTAGGGCCTATGTGACTGTTTTGTGATTTTAATGCTACAATCGCCAATAAAGAATATGATTTAAGACAATATTGTACTGTAAAACACTTTAGTATGGAATACATGTGGGACATGGTCCAATGTGAAAGTTTGCGTCCATAAAGTAGATCTTTTCTTTATCAAAGTCGTAAAGCCTTGTCTGTCCAATACCCCTCCGTGAAGGCTCTTTCTCAAATTATAAGGAAATACCGATGGGTCTCAGTATGGAATGATTCCTTGGTAATGAAAGTAGGGTAAATTTATTTCATCACGTGGTCTGGGTAATTTAACTGCTCTCAACCAGTGTCTATCGCTACCCGAGTACTCGAGGAACCGTGAATATAGAATGTCGCAGCGTTGGTAGCAGTGCAGACGAACGTCACCACTCCAGAGTCGGCTCGGCGTCGACCTGCGTCAGTTTTGTTGAGTTGGCTCTCAGTCACATTATTGCGTGCGCCCGAAGAGACATCGTCACTTCAATCAGCGAGCACGTTATTTCTGTGCTCGATAGTTCACACTGTGATCGAGAACATTGTTGAAGAGGTAAAAAAACCTGTGTTTATGAAGACAAAGCAATTTCTGATTATTCCTCCGATTAGAATATATCGCAACGCCCCCCCAGTAACGATGATATCAGCCCGCATATGTTCACTGTGTATGGCAAGTTTGCGCAATTTGGCAGGTTTCATCGGCGTGAGGCCAATGCTATGGATATGGACTTACAAGTAGCCATGCTCTGTGGCTAAGCAGAAGCGGACCACAACTTAACTTCGATTTAGAACTCTTGAGATTAGTTCCACGGTAATAAAGTTCAAGGTTGAAATGAAAAGCTGAACGTTGAAGGCGAATACCTTAGAGATATTGCTGTCTTTCGTGACGTGTTTTATAGCCGCATGCTGAGTGCAGAGGATGATATTTTGGAGATATTGCTGTCTTTCGCGACGTGTTTTGTAGCTGCATGCTGAGTGCAGAGGATAATATTTTGGAGATATTGCTGTCTTTCGCGACGTGTTTTGTAGCCGCATGCTGAGTGCAGAGGATGATATTTTGGAGATGTTGCGGTCTTTCGCGACGTGTTTTGTAGGCGCATGCTGAGTGCAGAGGATGATATTTTAGAAATATTGTGGTCTTTCGCGATGTGTTTTGTAGGCGCATGCTGAGTGCAGAGGATGATATTTTAGAAATATTGCTGTCTTTCGCGACGTGTTTTGTAGCCGCATGCTGAATGCAGAGGATGATATTTTAGAAATATTGTGGTCTTTCGCGATGTGTTTTGTAGGCGCATGCTGAGTGCAGAGGATGATATTTTAGAAATATTGTGGTCTTTCGCGACGTGTTTTGTAGGCGCATGCTGAGTGCAGAGGATGATATTTTAGAAATATTGTGGTCTTTCGCGATGTGTTTTGTAGGCGCATGCTGAGTGCAGAGGATGATATTTTAGAAATATTGTGGTCTTTCGCGATGTGTTTTGTAGGCGCATGCTGAGTGCAGAGGATGATATTTTGGAGATATTGCTGTCTTTCGCGACGTGTTTTGTAGCCGCATGCTGAGTGCAGAGGATGATATTTTGGAGATATTGCTGTCTTTCGCGACGTGTTTTGTAGCCGCATGCTGAGTGCAGAGGATGATATTTTGGAGATATTGCGGTCTTTCGCGACGTGTTTTGTAGGCGCATGCTGAGTGCAGAGGATGATATTTTAGAAATATTGTGGTCTTTCGCGATGTGTTTTGTAGGCGCATGCTGAGTGCAGAGGATGATATTTTAGAAATATTGCTGTCTTTCGCGACGTGTTTTGTAGCCGCATGCTGAGTGCAGAGGATAATATTTTGGAGATATTGCGGTCTTTCGCGACGTGTTTTGTAGGCGCATGCTGAGTGCAGAGGATATTTTGGAGATATTGCTGTCTTTCGCGACGTGTTTTGTAGGCGCATGCTGAGTGCAGAGGATGATATTTTGGAGATATTGCGGTCTTTCGCGACGTGTTTTGTAGGCGCATGCTGAGTGCAGAGGATGATATTTTGGAGATATTGCTGTCTTTCGCGACGTGTTTTGTAGGCGCATGCTGAGTGCAGAGGATGATATTTTAGAAATATTGTGGTCTTTCGCGATGTGTTTTGTAGGCGCATGCTGAGTGCAGAGGATGATATTTTAGAAATATTGCTGTCTTTCGCGACGTGTTTTGTAGCCGCATGCTGAGTACAGAGGATAATATTTTGGAGATATTGCGGTCTTTCGCAACGTGTTTTGTAGCCGCATGCTGAGTGCAGAGGATAATATTTTGGAGATATTGCGGTCTTTCGCGACGTGTTTTGTAGCCGCATGCTGAGTGCAGAGGATGATATTTTAGAAATATTGTGGTCTTTCGCGATGTGTTTTGTAGGCGCATGCTGAGTGCAGAGGATGATATTTTAGAAATATTGTGGTCTTTCGCGACGTGTTTTGTAGGCGCATGCTGAGTGCAGAGGATTATATTTTGGAGATATTGCGGTCTTTCGCGACGTGTTTTGTAGGCGCATGCTGAGTGCAGAGGATGATATTTTAGAAATATTGTGGTCTTTCGCGATGTGTTTTGTAGGCGCATGCTGAGTGCAGAGGATGATATTTTAGAAATATTGCGGTCTTTCGCGACGTGTTTTGCAGCCGCATGCTGAGTGCAGAGGATGATATTTTGGAGATATTGCTGTCTTTCGCGACGTGTTTTGTAGCCGCATGCTGAGTGCAGAGGATAATATTTTGGAGATATTGCGGTCTTTCGCGACGTGTTTTGTAGGCGCATGCTGAGTGCAGAGGATGATATTTTAGAAATATTGTGGTCTTTCGCGATGTGTTTTGTAGCCGCATGCTGAGTGCAAAGGATGATATTTTGGAGATATTGCTGTCTTTCGCGACGTGTTTTGTAGCCGCATGCTGAGTGCAGAGGATAATATTTTGGAGATATTGCGGTGTTTCGCGACGTGTTTTGTAGCCGCATGCTGAGTGCAGAGGATAATATTTTGGAGATATTGCTGTCTTTCGCGACGTGTTTTGTAGCCGCATGCTGAGTGCAGAGGATGATATTTTGGAGATATTGCTATCTTTCGCGACGTGTTTTGTAGCCGCATGCTGAGTACAGAGGATGATATTTTGGAGATATTGCTGTCTTTCGCGACGTGTTTTGTAGCCGCATGCTGAGTGCAGAGGATAATATTTTGCAGATATTGCGGTCTTTCGCGACGTGTTTTGTAGGCGCATGCTGAGTGCAGAGGATGATATTTTAGAAATATTGTGGTCTTTCGCGCAGTGTTTTGTAGCCGCATGCTTAGTGCAGAGGATGATATTTTGGAAATATTGCGGTCTTTCGCGATGTGTTTTGTAGCCGCGTGCTGAAGGAGACGATTTAGTTTTAGGAACTTTAAAACTACTTGAACTCTCATATTTTTAAACAATTCGCTTTTTGTCCGAAAAATGCCAGTATCCAAGGCTGCAGCTGGGTTCTATAATAATGCATCCGTCGTGACACCGCCTCTGGCAAGTTCTACCTGAAACATATAACGCAGAGATAGCAAGAGTAAAGCATGACTTACCTGAGATAGATCTGTTTTAGAGCCACCGCACTGTTGACGCAGTTTTTGGGCACTTTGAAGTGCTCCAACAACTGGTTCCACTCATTCCTACTGTTCACCTGACAAAAAGAAAGACAAATGTAAATAAAAAGCAGCTAAACAATTTTTTCTTTATAACTCACTCTATACTACATGAAAAAAACGCAAAATATGCATTCTAACCATAAATCAAGGAACTTTTAAACAGTTCACTTTAACAGACAAAATAAAAGTTAGTAAGGATAAATACTCGTGACTGTAAGACTTACTCATATTGTACTGGCTTGTTCTAACCGTTAACACATAACTGGACATTTTGTGTCTTGGAATAAAGTCCTGACTTTGGTATTTAGTTTAATAAAATCTTTTTCGTTCTTATTCTAACAACTACGGACACTCGTTAGTTACAGTAATTTGGAAATCCTGCAAAGCTTGTAAACCAGATCCTGAGATGTATCGCCAATGTTGCGTATTATGTAACCAATACCCTTGAAGGAAGTGCCAGTGCGGTGCAGTGCTAGTTCCTGCGGAAGGGTACCGGTTTAACCAAATTTGCTGGCCAGGGGCAGGTGAATCAAGAAGACCAATAGACTACTTATTTAAACTTCAGAAGTGGAGCAATATTGTAAATTCAATGATAGTAGGTTTCTTGTAGCCTAAGTCCCATTGATCCATACAAATAATTAATGTTTCTGGCCGGATTACATTAATTTATAATTATTAGTAAAATAAATACTTGTTTTGTTCATTCAACTTCTTTTTGACAAGTTATACACTTCTACTTTTGCAAATGGACGCCCTCTGAAATATGTCATTCAAGTATAGAGTGGGAGATATCCTCTACTGAGTTATAGTGACATCTGTCTTTTATGAAGTTTCTGAAGCGAAAAACCTCTTTAGACGCGACTAACTCGTCGTGGGATGCAGAAAACCCCGCATCGTATTTCGGGTGTTATGACACTCAGCTGTTTTCATAACTTGAAGGTTATGTATTGTACGTTATTAAGTAAGTAAAATTGAACTTATAAGTTAAATATTGTTCAAGTCTTACTATTAGTACACACTCTCCCTGGATATATTTAAATATCGTGTTCAAATTTTCAATCGTTAATAAAAATACTTTTCAAAGACGATCGAGTGGTGTATAGGGTAGAGCACTTGCCTACTAACATAAAATACGTTTTGTTCCGCCACTCAAGTTTTCAAATACATTTTTTTAAACTTGTAGTCGATGACACTTGATGTTAATACAGTATTATTCAAATATTAATTCATTCATTAAATTTAATAATTAATCTTTGTTTCTATTGTGCCACTTAATATTGTGGTTGCCATATGTATATACGTACATATTTATATTAATTGTATTTATAAAGAGTAACTAAACTAAAATTTGTCTGTGCTCTAAAACCTAAGTAGACTTAATTTTTTTTATATTACTTGTTTAGAATTAAATTTAATTGAATTGATTGCATTAAATTTTTAATCGCTAAATGTTTCATCATTATATAAACCTATTAACTACATTATTCACCCGAGTTTTCACTTTTGACGGTTAGGCTACTTAGCCTAATTAGTTTAACAATTTGACTACAATCATCGTAAAATACTAGAGATATTTGAACAATATAGCCTAAGAGTAAATGCCGCTTTGGCTGGAGTGAGCAGGACCTTAAAGCTGAAGTAAACTACTTATGTGAGTTAAAGACTATCTCTAGGTTAAATATAGGTAGAACAAAAGAAGGAACCTAAATGGGTCTTTGGTATTTGAATAGGGGAGATTTAAGCTGAGCCAAGACAGGGTGTTTATCCCACATAGACCCGCTTTCTACTGGAATAGATGTCTCTTCGCTACCAGTTATAGCCCGTATGGCAAACTCATTTCGCGATAAACACAATAACTAAAGCAAAGCAGGGTGTGGGCGGTTTTCTTTGATCAGAATTATATTCTTGTTTCAAAGAATCCACTTAATGATCTACTATTGCTCAATGGAATAAGTTCTCTCTTCGTCTACTTTCGTTTCTTGTTTTACGTCTTTTAAATTCCTTCTATTAGCTCATACTCTCCTGATATATATCTTGTATAAATTTTCATTCGCTAATAAAATACGCTTTTTTCATCCAATCAAGTTCAAATACATTTTTTTATCCTATAGTGGATGACATTGATGTTAATACTGTTTTTTTCAAATATTTGTTCAATAATTAAATTATAAAATTTGTGGTGTGTAGCAGGATTCGAACTGAGAATCTTCATGTTCGAAGTCTAGTCCGCCTTGGCACTGCGCCAATTTTCCAATACTTATAATTCTTCCTGAAAGATGTATATGAATTTTTCCCTCATCTGTTTATCATAGAAACCTCCATTGTAACTAAAATAATTCTTTTGTTTGTTAACCTCAGTAGGAATTTACTTGTTTTTTATATAACTTGTTTAATTCTTCTATATTACACTGTTAATGTCCGGTTATTGGCATACACACGTTTTGCAAATACGTTCAATAAACCAAATCACAACCATATACAAAACTAAGAAATTAAGTTTATTTAGGAAATACTAGTCTTGTTTGTACTTCGAGTTTTAGGATTGCGCGCTCGCAAGCTTCCAAAAATGTGTTGATTTCAAATTATTTATATCATCATTGAAGGCAATGTAAGTGTATTTAGAACATCGGATATATTTATAATGTTAAAAAATACTGTGTATTCTTCACCTAAAACAGAGTTGGACACCCTTGTGTTCGTGATATCAATTTGTAAACACCATCTTCTTTTTTGACGCACGCTAATAAGCTAGAGAGCCTAGCGTTAATTTACATATACGTACGTCATGTAGTGAATATGGAAGTCAAGAGAAGTGCTTCTTGGAAAAAACGTCACGAGACGGCCATTGAAAAGGCGTTTCTGTGTATAATTATTCAGCAAGTGACACATGACAAGGCTCTTGTACTTTCCGAATTACAATGCCTCCGAAATTAATACCCCCGCAAAAATTATGCGGTGTTAATATAATCGTGCAAATACCAGTCAATTGCAATGGTTTACTTTAAAAAGATGTAATTAGTACCTTTAAAAAATACGTATATACAATTAAAAGCCTAATAAAATACGTAATGGAAAAAATAATCATTTAAGCTGAAACTTGAAAACGAATCAAAATAAAGTAAACGCGATGAATTTATCCCGGGTTTCCATGTGGCACTAAAAAGAACTACGTGTTTAGAACGCAACTGTTTTATTTAGAGTAGCAATAATAATTATTGAAAAAAATAATAAAACTGAAACATTGGGTTCGAAAAGAAGTTGCTAGATATTAACAGCTTTAATTTAATATAAAATGTAGGTTAAACGGTTCATTTAAAATTAGAGTCAACAACAATGTCTATGTTCCAATAAACTGCAAATAGGACTAAGTAGAAATTATTTATCATGTCCTTCACAAAGCATTTTGCGAAGGAAATGTACATAAACGTAAGCCCACATTAAAGTTCAATTCGAAGTTCATATTGAAACTAAATCGTTCTAATTACATTTACATATTTGAAATTAGTTTAAAATTTCAACGTTAAAATCCTTGTCGTGAATTCACAGGCAAAGAACAGACTACTTTATGTGATGAGTTAATTTTTGAATGACGTAGCTATATTACCTATTTCTGTGAAGTCTGACAGAAATATTGTTTGTTAAAAACTGGACCGGAAGTTCTTTACCGATTGTTTTGAACTTTTGAACGTTGCAATTGAACGAGGGTAGATTTTTATAAACCCATACTATATATTTATCACATCTGTGATGACTACAACAAGATATTTTTAAATGGTTAGTCACACTTAAAAGCGATAAACACTGTACTAAATATATTAAATCTATCTACATAAATAAAAATTTTATTGTTTTTTCAGTTCGTTTATTAATTTTTTCTTGCCAAAGGAACAAGTGACAGATTACAAAAAACTTTTAAAAGTACTTCAAAATGCCTACACAATATTAACTATGTGTGTTACATCGACTTGCAGGCTCGAAGTGTTCTGTCACGCTTGTAGCCCAGTTCTCTAGCAGAATAAAAATATATTTTTTTAAATTTATTTGCCGCTATACGTTGTAAAATTAAGACGCCAACAATTATCTCAAGAGAATATAAAACTAAATTACTGTAATTTAATTGAATATCTCCGACGATTCAGCCATTGTTAAGATTAAAGTTTATTAAAATAATTTAAAGCTCAACAACATAACATAAAACAAGTAGATATTTGCATGGACAGATATTCTGACAATTATTACAAGAGAATATAAAACTAATTCACTATAACAACTTGATGCAAGTGTGGTGTAAATTTTTACTATAAATAAATAAAACCTCTTAAACCACAAAAACCTTTTTATTTACATTCTGATGTACATTTCGATTGCAAAGCTTCAGAGGAAATTACTACAGACTAACTCACGTTAGATACAAGAATGACACCAATTTATGTTTGTAGTTATTTCCTCTGAAGATGATTGTTTTGCAATCGAAATGTACATCATGTCATGAACAAAACGGTTTTGTGGTTTAAGAGTTTTTATTTATTTTTTAATTTATTGAAATTCAACTGAATATCCAGCAATTTAATTGAATTCAGCAATTCCCAGAACTAAAATGTATTAAAGTAAATAACAGATCGACAACATATCATTAAACAAGTAGATAATTTTCATGTATAGATGTATTGTTGAATTTTGAATTTTAAAATCGTCAAATGATTTTTGTTTTTGTAACGACGGCGGAAACCGAGGCATTCGAGAGGTCAAGGGAGTTCATTGAAGCATGGCACAAACTTTCCTTATTGAATGAAACCTTATCCAGACTTTTCAAAACACTCGTCGCAAAGCTTTGAGTGACGACATTGGGCCCACACATTGTAAATACATCTGACACTAACCCTTATCAGAAAAGAAACGTTTAACATTTAATTGTAGTTCGTAAACATTTTATTACCAAAACAAATTTCCTTTTGATAACTGTGTTTATTGACTTTAGGAGAGGCAAAATGATTTCGCGAATTTGAACCATTAAAAATCAAGCAATATGGATTAGAAGGAGAGGAACCTTTAAGTATAATGTAATGAAACCAGATTAAAAGGATCTGAACCTTAAACGAGCCGACAAATTCAGGAGTGGACATACTAGATTGATGGTCCAGAGTTATACACGCAGTCTTTGAAGAGTATAATCAATCCTACGATATTTAGATATTTACGAATAACCTGGATTGGTTATAAGGCCGAATAACCTGAATGGGTTATTCGGGCCTTTATAAGGCCGAATAAAGACGTCGGCAGCGTTGCCATTTCCACAGAATAATGATGTTTACGTCTCTCGTTAGAGAAGGTTGAGAATGAATAGCTATTATAACGAGAAATATGGCAATCAAATCAATCCTAATTGCCCTGTCAATCGTGTTTATACTCGGTCACCCCCTGTCTCAAATCTAGGTGGGAAAATACTTTTCTAATTTTAAGAATACTAAAGTTAAAATAACAACTGTACAAATCAACTGTGGCGTAATGTTAATTTAAATAAATGAAACCTCTACACCACAAATATAAAATTATTAGTAGTATAGAAGTTTCATTCATTTAAATTAAAGTAACATATTCGAAAAGATCGAAGCAGTTTTTTATTTACGAAAACTGCCAGATTTCATTGCACAGTTTTAGAATTAATGCGAAGAGGATATCTTTTTAGTCAGATCGTTGTTAGGTTGTTTATCATTATAGAAGCAATGTCATTGAATATATGATTTTTTAAATTCAGATTTTTACCCTTGCATCAAATCATTTTTTTAATTTCAAAGGATTGAGAGAAGCGATGTTGTATTTTGGAACAATTTTACCTCAAGACGAATGCAAATGATCTTCAATCAGTGCAGTGCACAACCATGATTTAGTTTATCACTTGGCCACCAAATCTTATTACAGAATAATTGGCCTCTTTGGAGTGATTTTTAGTAGATATATTGAATAAAATGAGATATTGATATGTAAATGAAATTTTGTTATAAGATTTTATTTTGTTTCTTGAAATCTTGTTGCTGTTCATGACGAGCTGGTTGTTCATTACTTATTACATTTTTGCTATTACTTGCGATCAGACTTTTTGTTAACTGAAGGTTGTTAAATTGTTAATTTGCACTTGGAGGAATTGTTTTCGTCTTACGACGCATAAGTCGTAAGATTCGTAAGACGAAAACGTTTCCTCCAAGTATAAATTAACAATTTACCAACCTTTCTTTCTTGAGTTTGTGTTCAAAGTAAAAGTATATAATAAACTTTGAAGAGACCTTTTATACAGCTAACCTGTGAAACGAAGCTCAAACACTATCATTTAGGGCAATGTGTTGTACTTTGGGACTGTATTACTTGTACCCTAACACCGCCTTAAGGTATAACAGTATTATCTACAGCTATAATACATTCAATGTCACAAGGCATCTTCATGTTCCCTAGATTATTCCAGTTCATCAAACTTACTTAGGTTACTATACAAGTTATTAAATATGCTGACACTGAATTCATAACGAATTATTTTTATTAGTCTGGATTCATGTATACAAATGCTGTGACAAGTGTGAACAGAATATATAGTTTCCTAATTTTAGAAAAAAACGTAATAAATACAAATCTGTATTAAATGTAATAACAGTTAACTCATTCGTCCGCACATTTACACCTCGCGCATCCACAGCGAGCCGCGTTTCGGGATTTCCCAGCAATGTGAAAACACAGACTTGTAACAGGGCTGAAGAGAGCTGGTGAAAGTGGGCAGTGAATGAGTCAGCGCGCCGTTGCCAACAAGTGCACACCTGCTCGCGCTATTTCGCAACGCTGCTTTAACAGTTGCATTTTCGATTATTGATCAGAGCAAACCGAGATGAGCTGATCTGCGCATTCTGCTATAAATCTGGAGGGCAGCCAGTTGTCAAATAGCATTTCATATTGGACGTAAGTCGTAAACTTCAACCCAACGCCGTCTCTGTAATCTTTCGCCTTAAAAACAGAATTCATAGAATAGTTTTCTTATAATTGAGCTCATAATAAACGCATTCCCATTAAAAATCAATAAATATTTTTAATCATCAGAATCAATTATGATTAATCCAATGTATTTAAAAACTGATGTTATACTGTGTTTACGGGTTTACCTATTATTATTATTTTTTTTTTAGTTACTAGGGAGATGAACTAATAAGACTATTATCGTTTTCAAAAAAAAGGAAAAAATTGTGAATATGTGAGTAGGATTAAGTTTTTAAAAATATCCTCTGGTAGAGTATATGGGGAAGATCATGTGTGTGAGGTCACTTACTAAAGTACGTTTGAGGTATCAAAGTATACTAAAGTACATAAAGTTCTCTTACTCTTCCAGTCGATAAAGAGCGTTTTACTTGCAAGAGTAAGGATAAGAAAGATAGATGGAATTACGTAGAGTAAAGGAAAGGATGTGATCTCCTTGTACTATGATTCCTTGGGAATAAGAAAATTCACTTGGGGAAGTTCAGTTTACCTACAGTATACTTGCTCTCAACCATGATTCCTTGGGAATAAGAAAATTCACTTGGGAAAGGGCAGTTTACCTACAGTATACTTGCTCTCAACCAGCGTAAAGAGAGGGTTTATCCGCTATGGGGTTTAATATGCGTTACTTTTATTTTAAGTAAAACAAATTAATAACACGAAATGTTATCAAAATGAATTAAGTCTGGTGCTTTCAGTTATTTACTAAGAGGAAAAATCTAGTGCTTGGCACAAACAAGCCATGCTACTTATATATATTTAATACTGTAGCTAACATAAGAAATACTTGTAATTACATAAGTATATTGTAATTAACACCAAATATAAATATGTTTTTGCCCTTCATTCATCCAATGTAATTGGCAAACCCTTCCTAAGACCCAACACAAGTCTTCAGTTAAGTGACGCTTCTTGCACACGTGACCCTTCTTCTCTTCCTTGTGGATCAGACCATTGTTTACAATACTTTCCTTATCTGTTCTAGGTAAGGACAACAACCTAACTTTCCCGAACGTATTCGATTCCTTCTATTAGCTCACACTCTCCTTAATATACCTTGTACAAATTTTCGATCGTTATAAAATACGTTTTTATTCATTCAATCAAGTTCAACACATTTTTAACCTGCAGTGTATAACAGTTGATGGCAACACATTTTTAACCTGCAGTGTATAACAGTTGATGGCAACAGATTTTTAACCTGCAGTGTATAACAGTTGATGGCAACAGATTTTTTTTTAATATTTAATCATCAATTAAATTTTAAAAAGTTGATGTATCGGTCGGATCCGAACTGCATGACTATACGTTTGAAATCCAGCACTTTGGCACTGAGCCAACTTTTCTATAGCTAGAAATATATTACTTAAAGATATATATGAAATTATCAGAGAAAGGTTCCTTGCAATAATGGAAAAATACAAGAGATAGGTAGAATGAGAAATTATAGACCGCCATCAGCTTCATAATTTAGAAACGAAAAACAGAATGGGAATAATAGTCACAAACAAAAATAATAGTCCAATGTCATATACTGTACAGAGACGAAAATGGAAAATTGCAAGGAAATTCACTTTCTATTTTGCCACTTAATATTATGATTGTGGCATATGTATATTCCTGTTTATAATAATTGTAATTATAAAATAAAAAGTAATTGAAAATTTAAAAAAAATTGTTAACCTCAGTTGGAATTGTCTTAATTTGTTTTCTTCATAAAGAAGGAAATAAAATTCTTTTAACTGTAATCTTAAGTCCCTGTCATCTGTTAAGGTTATTACTCTATGAAGGAGCACTGTAAAAAATATATTGAATTGAAAAAAATCATCAGGGGATACAAAAAATACCTTTAAACAGTTGTGTCAACAAATATGTATCTTCAAATAATGAAATTTGTTTAAAAAAATATATTATGGGTAATGTCTAGGAAACAGTGACTGCACGCTGAGAAAAATTATTAATTCGATAAAATTTTTTAATAGACATCCAATACAATGTAACTCATTAGAAAAGTTTTACCGTTCTAAATTAAATATTATTTAATTATTTTATCTAGACAATCTATTTACGTCAAACATTTATATTTCCTTAATCTATTTTTAATCTAAGTTTTATTGATCTGTGTTATCAAAGGTTCTTTAATTTACATGTTTTGTATATTTTAGCGGCGTAAACATGTGTAAACAGTGTAATAAAACTGTAATCTATACATTGCTTTTGTTACGAGTATTACTCAGAACTTAAATGGGAGAACAATGGGAGCAATAAACATCGAATTAAAATTGTAGAAGACCTACACGCATTGTTTTAATGTTTCGCTACAAGATAAAGTAAATTGTATGAATATTGAACAGAAATAAACACAAAATTAATTATCTGTAACAATAGCCTATATAGCTGTAAGGCAACATAGCCTATATAGCTGTAATATAGCCAAACAAAGCTAGGAAATCAGCTCATTGTGAAATATTGGGCAGAATAAACATAATATAACGATAAAAATTTGAAATCCAAAGCGAGCTTGAAACTTTTACTAATTAACAAGTGGTTCTAAGAGTAAATCACACATACTTAGTGTTAACAAACAAATACGTTATAAAACTGATGAAACAATTCCTCGTGAAGTAAAACAATAATTCATAAACCATAATATAAATAATACTATCGACACTAATTCCGTAATTAGATAGATGTACAACTTTACTCAGGCCGTTGCAGTGTTGGTATTACATTATTTTATCTACATTCACATTTATTCGTTACTATTTTGTGTCACAAACAAGATCTTCTAGGCTAGGGTTATATCGACGATAGCTGATAATATCACCTATGAAAGATAAGAAAAAATATTGTCAATAAAATAAGAATATTAATTACATTTCTCGGTATTGGGCGAGAAAACCCCTCGCCTGATCTTACACCTTCCTATCGACAAGATACAGGCCACCTGTTACATCAAGAGCGCGAAGATGAATAGGAGGAACAATGGCTGTTTGCATGGGCAGGACGGTCCATCTGAAGCAGAACTGCACTCTACCGAGATCAAAACCTGGTCTTTGCCAGATAACTTTTAAGATATGTGAGCGAGGCTTGGTGTGTTGATCTGGTTGTGTATTATGTCTGTGTTTGTCAACTTCCCTTTTGCCAGCGAGGAAAGCGCCCATTAGGATAATGTGTATGTTGACTAATTTAGTTAAAAATATTTCCCGCTTGGAAGAAAACAAAATGTTTTTTTATGAAAACAAAAATTAAAAATACTTCAAATTAGAAAATCGCCAACTTATTAGCTTACAATAACAAGCAAAAGCGCGAGGTTTATTAAATTCCTTCTATTAGCTCACACTCTCCTGATATATATGTTATAGAAATTTTCAATCGTTAATAAAATACGTTTTCATCCAATCAAGTTTAAATACATTTTTGTCACCTATAGTGGATGACAATTGATGTTAATAAAGTTTTTCTAAATATTTATTCAATAATTAAATTATAAAAATTCAAGTTCTATCCGGATTTGAACTGTGAATCTTCATGTTCAAAGTCTAACGTTCTTTGGCACTGCGCCAACTTTCCAGAAGGCTACCAGAAAATAAATTTCTCAAAGTTCTCGTTGAAAACTCTATCATACAACGTTAAACTGTTGCCATGTTTACCACAAAATATCATAAATAGTGCTGTAAAGTTAAAAATAAATAAAAATAATAAAATAAACAAACTGGAAATAAGCAAACCGTGAAAAAAATTGCCGTTCTTGTCTTTAAGTAGGAATTTTTAATATTATTTATATTTATACATTAGATTTTTTAAACAAATAAGAATGAGAATCCAAACCTACAAATGCTTTACCGCTTTCCGAGTACGGTACTATGTTTGAACAAGCTTAGTATTACAACAATGCTTTGGGCTTAGCTTGCTGAGGAGTAAATAGTTAATAAAAAGATTTACACACAGTTATTATATGATGACATTGTCCCTGAAACGTCGTTTGAGTAAATATACTAATAATTGTGAGTTAGTGTACATGTTTTTATTAACTTAACTCAGTTCTAATAAGAAATTGAAGCAACTGCGGTGTATTTTTTAATTTTAAATAAATAAAAAGTCTCAGCCACAAACAACTTTTTTTCTAATTCCTATATGTTCTATTGCAAAGCAATCATCTCCAGACGATTTCTTTACAAGAATAACTGTAATTATCTATCCCTAACCATCCTAGCCTTTTTCGAAATATACATTGAGATTTAAATAAAACGTTTCTGTGATTCAGAGGTTTTACTTATTTAGAATAATAAATAAGCATTTTACTTTTGTTAGTATTATTTTTAATAGTAATATTTCCATAGTGTAGAAAGTATTGCATCTAAAATTACCGTTAGATAGTGCGCGTTAATAAAATGTCTTTAAAAGAGAAAATGTCTCCTAACTTATAGTCAACGTGTATCTGCCCTCCGAACGGTTAAATGCAATTCACTTTGTAGCGTACGCTGCTACCCGTGTGCCCTTGACACAACTGAGCACCTTCGCTGTAAGGTCGCCCGCTGTCCTGGATTCCGTAATACCAAAACGCAAGTCTACTAGCCTAGCACCATTACAACTATGTTGCCCGAACTGAACCGATGACCTTGGCTACTACAAGCATATCGCTCGCTTTATCTTATCCTCACTACAAAGTTTTGCGAACACAACAAACTCGTGCACAAATGATAAAGAAAACTTCCCACATTGTAATATTACTCTGCAGCTGTTGTACACTTATGATGTGTGAAATACATTTCTTTATACGGTACTGAATTCCCTTTATAAATAAATTAAAAGCAACCCTTGAAAGTGGAAAAGGTTCCGATAATGCTCTGAAACTGTAAAACTAAAAACAGTTCTTACAAAAAGAGTTGATAAAATACGGTTCAGTTTAATACGTGGGGCAGTAATAATTGTAACGGGGCACTAATATTTTTAACGGGGCATTAGTAATTGTAACGGGGCACTAATAATTTTAACGGGGCATTAGTAATTGTAACGGGGCACTAATAATTTTAACGGGGCACTAATAATTGTAATGGGGCACTAATAATTTTAACGGGACACTAATAATTGTAATGGGGCACTAATAATGTTAACGGGGCACTAATAATTGTAATGGGGCACTAATAATGTTAACGGGGCACTAATAATGTTAACGGGGCACTAATAATTGTAAAGGGGCACTAATAATTGTAATGGGGCACTAATAATGTTGATGGGGCACTAATAATGTTAACGGGGCACTAATAATTGTAATGGGGCACTAATAATGTTAACGGGGCACTAATAATTGCAACGGGGCACTAATAATTTTAACGGGGCACTAATAATTGTAATGGGGCACTAATAATTTTAACGGGGCACTAATAATTGTAATGGGGCACTAATAATTTTAACGGGGCACTAATAATTGTAATGGGGCACTAATAATTGTAATGGGGCACTAATAATTTTAACGGGGCACTAATAATTGTAATGGGGCACTAATAATTGTAATGGGGCATTAATAATTTTAACGGGGCACTAATAATTGTAATGGGGCACTAATAATTTTAACAGGGCACTAATAATTGTAATGGGGCACTAATAATTGTAATGGGGCACTAATAATTGTAATGGGGCACTAATAATTGTAATGGGGTTGGGTAATCAACTCAGTCCGTGGCTGACAATAGAAAGGATAGGTGTGGGAGGAAAACAAGAACTTCCATATGATACACAAACTTCCACTGAGAATATATTTAGAACAATTACACGCTTAAAAGGATCACTCATTTACAGTATTTGTGTTATGATACACAAACTTCCACTGAGAATATATTTTTGAGAGAAAAAGTTTGTATTAAAAAAACACATGTAAAACGTATTTGATTGTAATTAATTGAAATAAACTATAAAGAGGAATTTCTTCTATCACTAGAAGACGAAGGGGATATGATAGGAATGAATCAGTGAAGTTTTTAATGAGAGAATTAATGAAGACTAATAGCATGTTATTGAATTAATACAAACAAATTCAAAATGGCAAGTAGCCTTGCTGACGGAATTATTTCCCAGTAGAATAAACGTCTAAATGTATAAACATTAAGCATGGTAAAATACACAAACCACAACATCGCCTGACCGCAGTTCGTGCCTCTCTGGACGGTTTGTGTTTTTTTTTTATTTCTGTTGTCATGGTTTAGTGTTACTATGGTGTTCCTGTTGTGATGTAAATATATTTTACATGGGTATAACGTCCAACAATTTAGTACTCTGAAAATGACAAAAGAAACCAGCTTTAGTTGATCACGAACGCAGACTCTTAGACACAAACCAATTAGTTACAGTAAAGAAGATCGTGAGTGCCTGTAGTCGGTCTAGCGGCCAGAATAACAGCCTCTCGAGGAAGATGATGCTGGTTCGAATCCAGAAGCGGCAAACGATCGGTTAGGAGAGGATGTACGAATACGAGAATGTATACATCGAGAACAAAAAACACATTGTGCTAACCACAGGCCTCCTCAAACATAAAATGTTTATAGCTTAATTTGAGCGGAAGATTTAAAATTTTGAATCTAAGGACGTTAATGCTCTGTTTTGAAAAATAAAATTACAAATAAATTTTAATCTTTGTCCTACTTAATGCAACGTAGTTTATTATATATACGGTGTACGAACACGTTGTAAAAATAACGTTATACTCGCTAAAATTAAGTAACAGTAATAAAAAATTACCAAAGCGTTTTAATAAAAGTAGTGTGTGTGTGTGTGTGTGTGTGTGTGTGTGTGTGTGTGTGTGTGTGTGTGTATGCGTGGGTGCGTGTGTAAAACAATTCCACATTTATATCACCTGAAAAAAATTAACACATAATTAATTCCTAAAATAATGCATTTTGTAGATGAAACCAAATTTTTAAAAATACAATTTTAAACCAAAATTTAAGTGGCTATTTAGAAATATCGTCGAGTAACCGTCGCGTGTTTTCCAAGCAAAATTCATATTTTTAATACGCATTGCAAAAGACCTATTTAAATAAAATGTCTGCATTCTTTTGAAAGCAAAACGTGAATAGCCTACTTGTTACGAAATTCATTAAGTTGGTAGGCCCTTAACATCGGACCATCCTGTATGTGCAGTTTCCGCTATGACCCTTCGTTATCAGGGCGGAGGGGAACTATTATAATCACTGCTAGCACATGGTTCTACTACGAAGCGATTTGCTCTAGATCCGGAAAGATTGTGGTTAAACATTAGCTCGTCATCGTCATCATTGAGACTATTACTATAGTGCATATAATTTACAATCACTATTGAGTCAGATTCGCTTTATCAAAGCATTAATATTTTTAACGCTATTACTATTTATTAAAACACATATTGTATATGTGACAAGCTAAAAACATCACGGTAAAATTTAAGACATCAGTTTAAAAGGTACTGTACAAGTCCTAGACAACCCTTGTTGTGTAGTGAACTATAGAATTCTTGAGGAAAAAATTAAAACTGTTTTAACACAAAATTTCGATGAAAGTAAGTATTTTCCGGGCATGCAAAAAACTGCTAAAGCGAATGCAAAAACAACAATATAAAAGAAGACTTGGAATTGTTACCAGTCTGTTCACTAAACATGGAGAAAACTGTGCTTAAGTTGATGCAAAATAAGTCTAAAGAATCTGCATTGCTACCCACTTGCTCTCTGGATCCGCGAAAACTCAGACGCAATTAGAAACCACCAACAAACGTCACATACTTGAGCATTTGCACTGGAACTGCATAAAACTGTTCATATTTTGTCAAATAAGGGAACACGTCAGCTATTGGCCACTTTTGTAACACCGGCTGCAGTGCATTATTTGTTGAATGTTTTAGATATGTGTAAACCTTGTTGTCCGTAACCATGTGGGACCAAAAACAAAAGTCAAATCCAAAAACTCTATGTGAAGTTTTTAAACCCAAGCACTAGTCCTTAACCAGCAATAGTCATACGAAAAACAATCTTTTTGTGCACCATTCTACCAACTGAAAATGAAAATGTTTTTCCTGGCGAAAACTCAATTACGGTTATCATCACGAATCAACAGCAATGTAAAAATCAAAATATTATAAATAAAACAAAAAAATTATATTTTACAAAAAAAAATTACAAAACATAAAACACTAAATTTAAACATAACAGTAATAATATAAAAATAAATATGTAACAATAAATATATAACAATAAAGAGAAACGTAACAATAAATAAGAAAAAATCTATAAAAACCAATAAATAAATATTAATAACAAGAACATAAAACATACTCAATTTAAATAAATAAAAAAACTATACGCAAAACACACACACGCACAGAAATATATGTATAAATATAAAAACATATATATGGAAGTGGTTCCAAGTAATATGTAATATACGAGAAAATATGCTTTTAAAAATAATTCTAAATTAGACTCATCAATGTTATTAATAAAATAATGACAAAATTACCAAGGACTCATTAGGATGGAAGGAGAATCAAATGCACTCGCACCTACGAAAGATCTCTTATACACATTTAATGAAGAGATTTTTATCTTAGAAAAAGGACAACGGATACATCACTTCAAAGACATTTTTTTAGCAACCCTATCCTTAACTGTAATTTGGCTCCTGTTCTAATAATTGCTCTTATAACGCAATGGCTTCTATCCAAGTGGCATATAATACCACTTTCAATCTGTGATTTATATCAGAAATGCCATGGCGTATCACTTCTGTCACCACATATCGTAAATTTCAAGTTTCATCCATCAGGTTCTGTCAAAGTATACAAGTTTTACCATATTTATGGAGCTTTCCCTTGGTGTAATGACGAACAGACAATCGCTCTCTCCAAGCCATTGTTTCAAGGGACAGCTGTTGCAGTAATAAATCAAATGAAATGTGTTATTGAAATAATAGTTTACCAAAGAGTGATTTTATGTAACCCGCCTTTCTACTCTCGCGAAGGTACCTCAATATTTGGAAAACTCCACAAGTTCCTCATAACTCGCTGAATGATGGTCAGTACATTTGCCTTCCAATAGGCATGATGTATTCTGTGCATGTGCATAGTACCCGTATGTGATAATAGACCACAAAACCTTCTGTCCTTGTAACGCTAGAACCAAAGGAATTTTGTCTTTAGGGACGGTCAGATAACGCACAACTACTCTTTTCCTCGTATTGCAGAATTTTAAAAACATTTCACCTTTGTCGATTAAAGTGTCTTTAAAACTTCACTTACACAAGTGGTAAACTATGTGCATACACAAAATTAAAACATATGCAGTAAATCGCTCAGTATAATTCTGAGCAAAGAAACAGTTCTTAGGGAGCTATCTGTTCGATAATTGTATTTATTGTGGTACTATACATTACAAAAACACTGCCCACTTAAATGTCAAGTAAAAAACTAGTTGGAAATTGTAATGAACTCCTTGTTCCTCTGGTAAAGCGAACGGCCATTTAGGAGCATCGATGTCTTACGTCTTAGACCAGGCATCCTCACTACGCGGCCCGAGGGCGATTTTTTGCGGCCCTTAGACGGTTAGGATTGAAGTCAAAATATTTTATAACTTAAATAAATATTATATTTATTTACTGAGTGTTTAAAATATCTGTCGTTGTTTTACTAAACTTAATTAATTACTCAAACTACTGAAGTTAAAAACTGCGATTTACTAAAACTGTTGAAAGACCTGAAGGAAGAAATGTCTCAGAGGTTTAGTGACGTAAGGGAGTATCAGGAACTATTTCGCTTGGTAGAAAATCCATGGGCAATGAAACCAGCTAATGTAGCTCATCTTTCTGTTTTTGGATATGAAGGGATTTGAAAAATTAATTAATCTATCTTCACAATGATACGGAACTCAAAAGTATTTTTGAAGAAAAGATGAAGAATAAAGCTCACTATGAGTTTTGGAGGGTTGTTGAAAAGGACAAATTTCCTAACTTACTTGAATGTGCTCAGAAAATATTGTGTGTTTTTTCATCTACTTATGTCTGTGAATCTACATTCAGTAAGCTGAAGTTTGTAAAAAACAAGTACAGATCTAGGCTAATAAGTGAGAATGTTGAGAACATTTTAAGAATTTCAGTTTCTTTCCAACCTGCCAACATAGATGCCATATTAGAGGACTGTGAAAGATTTCGCCCATCAACTTCAAAGAATTAAGTAAAAAAAAAAAACATTTTCAAACTTTTTTATGCGCAAAACAGTTTATTTATGTTGGTAATGTAATAAACGTATGTTATAATCATATTGTTTGTCAGTTATTTAGTGCCTCTTGTACTTGCGGCCCTCAGGAAAATTGTATGCAAAATTTTTGGCTCTCAAAGTATTCCTAGTGAGACCCCTGTCTTAGACGATTAATTTCCTGTGCATTTGCAGAAACCTTTTCCTTGATGTTAGCCACCAACACGGAACCAAGATTCTCATGCTCGTTATTATTATTCTCTCTATCTTTACTCTCGCTAGTACCTATATTAGAGGTAACAGGCGAGATGAATGGTTACACGAACTAGACACCATTGTTACTTGAGAGAAAAAATTAATGACTCTAGACTGACGCCAGAAAGCACTAAAATTAAACAAAATGCGAAGTGACGATATTTCTTTCTTTTTCTATTTAAACATACCGAAATGTTCTACAGCATCTAACTGTAAATAAAACTTCAATTAAAAAAAAATTAACACACAAAAACATACATGACTACGGTAAAAACACGTGTGAAGTTTGCTAATTTGAATGAACACTTATTAAAGATAAAAAACAAATGAGGCCAGAACTATTAGACAGTAGGCTCTACTAGGATTCCAGTAAAGGAAATCTTTGTCTTCTATTCCTCGTGGAAGATTTGCCAGCTGCCGGCAGGTCACGAAAAGTATTCCTTGTTAAAAACTAATCTCCATTAACATTCTGCTGCAGTTACAATTCCGTCCAAACAACTGTGTTGCGTTCTGCTACAGTTACAATTCCCTTCAAGCAATTGTGCTACATTCTGCTCCAGTTACAATTCTGGTCGAACAATTTTGTTACATTCTGCTGCAGTTACTACTCCATCTGAACAATTGTGTTAAATTCTGCTGCAGTTATACTTCCGTCCGAACAATTGTGTTACATCCTGCTGCACTTATAATTCCTTCCGAACAACTGTGTTACATTCTGCTGCAGATACAATTCCGTTCGAACAACTTTATTACGTTCTGCTGCAGTTATACTTCCGTCCGAACAATCATGTTACATCCTGCTGCAGTTATAATTCCTTCCGAACAACTGTGTTACATTCTGCGCAGATACAATTCCGTCCAAACAACTTTATTACGTTCTGCTGCAGTTATACTTCCGTCCGAACAATTGTGTTACATCCTGCTGCACTTATAATTCCTTCCGAACAACTGTGTTACATTCTGCTGCAGATTCAATTCCGTTCGAATAATTGTGTTGCAATCTAATGCAGTTACAATTCCTATCGAACAACTGTGTTACATTCTGCTGCAGATACAATTCCGTTCGAACAACTTTATTATGTTCTGCTACAGTTACAATTCCGTCCAAACAACTTTATTACGTTCTGCTGCAGTTACAATTCCGTCCAAACAACTTTATTACGTTCTGCTACAGTTATACTTCCGTCCGAACAATTGTGTTACATCCTGCTGCAGTTATAATTCCGTCCGAACAATTGTGTTACATCCTGCTGCAGTTATAATTCCGTTCGAACAACTGTGTTGCAATCTGCTGCAGATTCAATTCCGTTCGAATAATTGTGTTGCAATCTAATGCAGTTACAATTCCTATCGAACAACTGTGTTACATTCTACTCCAGTTAAAATTCCTTTCGAATAACTGTGTTGCAATCTGTTGCAGTTACAATTCCTATCGAACAACTGTGTTACATTCTGCTCCAGTTAAAATTCCTTTCGAATAACTGTGTTGCAATCTGTTGCAGTTACAATTCCTATCGAACAACTGTGTTACATTCTGCTTCAGTTAAAATTTCTTTCGAATAACTGTGTTGCAATCTAATGCAGTTACAATTCCTATCGAACAACTGTGTTACATTCTGCTCCAGTTAAAATTCCTTTCGAATAATTGCGTTGCAATCTGTTGCAGTTACAATTCCTATCGAACAACTGTGTTACATTCTGCTCCAGTTAAAATTCCTTTCGAATAACTGTGTTGCAATCTGTTGCAGTTACAATTCCTATCGAACAACTGTGTTACATTCTGCTCCAGTTAAAATTCCTTTCGAATGACTGTGTTGCAATCTTTTGCAGGTACAACTCCATCCGAACAATTGTGGTACATTCCGCTACAGTTACAACTCCGTCCGAACAATTGTGTTACATTCTGTCGCACGTACAATTGTGTTCGAACAATAGTGTTACAAGATATAATCATTTGAGATTCAATATGAAATTATTAAATTAGTAACACTGTCTACTCAGTATCAAACAGCAAGCAACACGGGACAAAACAAATAATTATTTTAACAATTACTCAGTATACAAAACAGACCGTGTACACACGAAGTTCATTGACCTACAGTTTATCTCTCTGTTATATTGCCTTTTGTTTATATTACCTATTATTAATTTATATAATTACCTTACACAATCTAATTAGTTTACGGAAACACCTTTTGCCTTACGCAGTATCAAGCAAAAGGTATTGAGCAGATCAGTAGCATTAAAACATCAACATTCTGACGGCCCGCTTAACACTAAATGGCAAAAACCAAAATTTTATGCTTGACTCATTTCACTTGTGCACATATTGATAACCCAGCTGCCAGAAAATACACCCATTATTGAAAAAGAGGAGGCACTATTAAGACCTATATTCCGGCACATGCGATATTAGGAGAAACACGTCAATGGAAATAAATTTCAAATGTTTCAACGTCTATTGATGATGATAACTTGGTAATAGAAATTGTAATTGAAAAAACAACTTGAAGTAACTCTGATGTAATTTTTTCAAGGTTTTAATACGAACAGCCAGTAAGACTATTTATGGTCTACTAAGGATAAGAAGGAGTTTTATAGCTATAGGAGTAACCCCCTGGGAGAATATATACGGGGATGTTGGCGTCACCTGTGCAGGGTTGTGCACCTGCAGCAGACCAACTCTCTATCGAGGTCACAAAGAGAAATCTACCAGTTACACCTCTGTAAAATTAGAGGTAGATGGACTAAGGACAAGACTATACTTTGATTTAAAGTAGAATAGGAATGGGTCTGAGGCAGAGTAGGGATGCGGTGTTGTCAGTTCGAACTCTGTGACTCTCAACCCGCCATCGCCAGCGGCAGAACGTAGCAAGCTCCCCCAAAGCTACGATGAAACTGAGCGACGAACGGAAATTTAACGTCGAATTGGCAACAATGTTCACCCACGCAGCAAGATGTGAACTTCCGATTCGCTCAGATGGCTGTAATCCCCATTCCCTCTGGCTAATTTCACCTATGTAGAATCCTATTGTTTTAAATCAAACTATAATAATCCCATTGTATTGGAGATAAAAAAATTTATAACATCGAATGGGCATAGGTGCTATATATTGCTTACTTGAAGTAGACCTGGGGAATATTTGACCGAATAGTGGTCACCTTCGATTGCCTTCCTTTTACTTATGTTATTAAGAAGATACAGTAGACTTCAGTTGCTGCAAAACATAAATTTCCTACTGCTAAACATTTGCAAAATGTTAAATATAAACTAAATGTAAGAAAACACCTGGAAAATAAAGATGTCTTAAATATTACTTCATTAATAAACACGTACATTGCAATATACGTAGAATATATACGGTTAGGATAGATTTAGTTATCAAAAAATAACGTTAGTAGCCCTGTTGTCCACTGAAGTGGAGAGTCTCTACCCGCTACCCGAGATAAAATATACATAATTTGATTTTTAGTTATGTATTTAAAACCTGACTTAATTTAAATTAAGCAGGAAAAATATCTTAGTTTGTCGGTTTAACATTGAAGCATAATAAACATCTTTTTTTAACAAGGTTGATTAGTTTTCTTTAGAAATGTAGCTCTTTGGTTAATTGTACATCTTCCCACCAAAACCCAGAGTCTTGATCAATCTAAGTAAGCTATGAGATGTCTTAAAGAGGCCGTGTAAGATTACGGAACTGTCGGAAGCTGTTGAAATTGCTTTCTGCCGTCTCTGTCCGAGACGGAATAAAGATTCCTATAACATACATCCCCCAGCTACCTACAAATAAAACCTCACAGAATAGTAACTTCAAATATCTTTTCTAATTCTTGCGATAGCCTAAATACTACAATAAATAATGTCCAATTCCTTAAACCACGAACAAATATCTGTTTGTTCCTGGTGGAATAGGTACTCTGTTTCATTACATTGTACATATGCTAAAAGAAATTTTACATTCATGGTGAGGTATCCTGTACAAATATATCTCGATACAAATTTAACATCTCAGTACTTAATTTCTTCAATCAGATGGTTTAAAACATTAAAGGAAAATCTATCTAATTTGTAACTTCTAAGACAAATTGCCTCCAATTTATAGTTCTTTTCTCTCGGCCGCATAATCTCAGCTTTGAATAGATAACAGATTAAACTTCAAGACAGAACTTAGAAGATAAACTGGTATCAGCTGGCGCTAAAGAGGGGGGAGAGCACATGTTACGTCACCCCACCACAAGCACACGTTTTACACCGGCCGGCAAACGTTTACGGGCTGCTTGTTTCTCTCCGACTGGTTACACATTTGCAGAACTCACACATTTATTAGTAACAGTTACTAATAAATACAAATTAAAAAAGCTCAAATAACCCAACAGATCATTTCCTGTATTCAAAACGAAAAATCCCTCTAATGCGGTTTAAAAGTGAAGTTGTATGTACTTTCAGTAATTATTTTGATTAAACAAGTTTTTTATTTAAGCTTACTTTTGTGAATTTACCGAAATGTATTGTCCATAAACTGTGCTCACTAACTAAATAGCTGAGACGCAAAATGGAAAAACCAACCGATTGCATAATTTTGAGAGTTCTATTTTCAAAGCACCATAGCAGAACGCCAACACAAATAATTCCTCGGACAAAATAGGCACAAAGAACCAAACCTTTTTACGAAAACACACTTTTGTATTAGTTTTTCCACAGTTGGCAAACGCTAATAGCTTTATTCGACCGACAAATATATTGTGTGTCAATAAACCCGTTACAATTTTTTAAAAGAGTATAGCACTCATAACATTCTGAATGAATTGCTTATACATTCAATTTGCATACTACCCAAAAAATTCTTTTCTGTACAATATTTCTTATAATTTCATATCTCTGTAAAAAAATAATTACTTCTAAACCGACTTCTTAAAAAAGCAGTAAAAAGTATACTTATTGAAAATTTCTTTTCTTAATACTGATTTTATCAATTAATACTGAAGCATTTTTGTCGAAAATGCAATCTGTAACACCTACAACAATATATCAATAAAAGGCGTTGTTAACAGCTTACATAATACAAATTATGAACATTAAATACATAATGTAAACTATAAAATTATATAAAAACACAAGCTGAATCTAAGTAGATAGAATAAGGCCAAGTGTTGTGTCAGTTATTAATCTGGGCGGTTTTGATGGTGTCCTTGAAAATGTTTGTGGTGTGGCATTCATCCGACTCCCTGTGCTTAGTTGGCGGCTGCGCAGCGAGGAGCGGGAGGGGAACGGTCACCGACCCACGCATCGACAGGGAATTTATATACCCACCAGGGATATTCATCTTGTGCACGAAATTTGCTTCACAACTTTTTTTTTGCAACATATTCTATATAAATGTTTATACTAATGAATAACTGTTCTACAAATTGTCAGAGTTTTTATTATTACAATGAAATCAACAACGTTATTTCCTCTAGAAAATAATCACTATTATTCACAGTACAAATATTTTAAAGCTTTAAATATTTCGTGTAAAATGTTTATTTGGGTCTTTTGCGTTATACGACCTCATTTCTTTAAACGTTTTCTACGTTTGGTTCTTATTGTATAAATGTAACCATTTAGGTAATGTATAAAATTAAAACCAGATCTAACCTGACTGGACATTTCTTAGGTATATTTTAATGGACCCCGTTTTGGCTTAATTTTTATACATATATTTAAATATACTTATAAAGTCTCCAGTTAGGATAGATTTGGTTTTAAATTTATACATTACTGTATACCTATATTAAAATATACCTAAAAAGTGTCCAGTCAGGTTAGATCTGGTTTTAATTTTATACATTACCTAAATGGTTACATTTATACAATAAGAACCAAACGTAGAAAACGTTTAAAGAAATGAGGTCGTATAACGCAAAAGACCCGTTTATTTTATACCTAATAATACCTTATTATTACTTCTGATACTTTGTTATTATACCGACCATACCTATAGAGATTGTAAGACATTACAGAATGAAAATATATACAAATAAACCTTTAACATTAAACTTTAACATTCCTTACAACCAAAACTGTCCTCTAACTGTATACTTTCTAGATATATTTTAATATAGGTATATAGTAAAGTATAAAATTACAACCAAAACTATCCTAACTTGATACTTCATAGGTACATTTTAATGTTGTAATCTGCTAACACATAACTCAGTTCAACATATCTTTCCACAAAATTAGACTATTGAGGTAATAAAAAAGTACTTACCTCTAATAGTTAAGTTTTATGGTCTAAAGAAATCTACCTCTATCTTCAAAGCAACAAAACTGGATGTTGAAAGTCTTTAAAGAACTATGGGAAGTCGAACTTTCTTATCGTTATGATATAAATTGTTAACATAAGAAAAGGTTAAATACACGAAAAATTGAATAGTATTTGATCTTCTTTTATTTCAGTAAAATAACTACCGAATGTTTTCTGTGGATTTCTAGCATGAAGAGCAAAACTGAAATCTGTAGTATTTTGAAATTACATTTCGAATTATGAGTTCTATGTTGACCGATAAACAGTATAATGTTATAGATTAAAAAGTGATTTTTTTAGATTTCCTTGGGTATACCCAGAATATTTAGATATAAAAATTATTTTGTTCACCTCTTTTCCTTCTCTTAAAACAATGACACAGAATCTAATGAATTTAGGTAATATTTTTTAATAGGTTTATGATAATATTAACTTCGGGCTGTTTTCTATGGATTTCTAACCTATAAGACAAAACTCTATAGTAATATTATTAGTAAAAAACAATTAATTGTAAGATTTTCGTGGAAAGCTTACAAAATATTCTCAACAAATACAGAATTTCTTTTACTCTCAATTCTTTCTTATAAACCAACACTACAGGCAGAATCGCATTATGGTAAATTGTATTTCAGTTTTATTTTCTCATTGAAATATTCAATTAATTAAATATAATTAAATCAATAACATGATAATAAGTATTTGTTATTGTGATTTTAGTTGTGTTGCTAATTATATTGAGATAAATCAACATTATGTGTCAAGTGAAAGACGGACCATGCTTCATTAATTCAACAGCCAACATAACTTAAACAAAATAAATAACAATATCTCAAATGTGGTTATGATTTCACTTCAAAATCTATAGTCTCTTCCAAACATAATTTTTTAGTTGGGAGTAAACGGAGTGAATCAGTGCCTAACCTTCGTTTCTTCAAAGGTTTTAGTTTTGCGGTGTTGCTTGGCTTTGTTTGGAGTAACTCTCTTCCTGTGCCTTCAGGTTCTAACACTTTACTTCTAATGTATCTCAGACTTTTGATTATAGAAGTTTCTAGTTTACGCGCTGCCTTTGTTATTCACTGTATACCTGAAGTTGTATTTAGTCTAAAAAATTCTTGTATTTTTTATAAATGAAGCCTTAAAATATCCACTAAAATATAAAATTTGTAGATTATGTGCATTTAACTGAAGACATGTCTTTCAAATTATTTGCAGATTTTATTTTGTCAATGATATTTAACACATTCAAAATATCAATTAAGAACAGATGATAAGCACATGGGAGTATACTTTGAAATGAAGGGGAAATTATCCCCATAATGAAGTTAAAATTAACTTATTGTATCTTTAAAAAAGAAGTTACTTTTAAACTAATAAAAAAGACGTCTTTTTAAATATAATTTTTAAAAAAATTTCTTAAAAAAATCGGTTCTTTAAAATTAATTTGAACAAAATGTAAAGCTTTACAGATATAAAATAAGATTTAAGCTTAGCTTGTGATTCGAAGTAGCTTTATTTTATAATAAACTAACATAACCCCATAATAAATACATGCAATTGTTAGTTTACCGGTTATAATTAATTAATTCTTCATAAGTGTTGTAGCAAATGAGAATGGTGTTTTGTAGCTGAAACGCGTTGGCCTAATTTTTGTGATTTTGTTAATTTTTATTACTAAACATAAATAGTGGTGTTAATGAACTGTTCAGAGAAAATAGAACTTATTTTTATACAGGTAGATTGGTGTTAATATAAATTTACAGGTATGAAAATATTTATGGCTTGATTTATCCTTAGTATTAGTTGTCTCACTCTACAAAAAAGTTATCTCTGCACAGTAACTAACCTCTCATGATCGGAATATCACAGTATCGTCTTTCTTACACCACTGTACTTCATTCACATTACTCCAATTAACTTCACGAATTTAAACAAAATAACTAGATAAACATTACAGAAAATGACAAATTAGCAATATACGTATAAAAAAACTCAAATGTAATAGGAGGTTTGAATAATTTTAAATAATAAATAATAATATATATAAAGAACTAAGTCAAAATACAAATACAAGAATTATAATTGAATTTACATTTATAATTAATGTAAATTCAATGTGAATTGTAAATTCAATTATAATTCTTGTATTTGTATTTTGACTTAGTTCTTTATTAATACACAAGAATACATATTACACGATATATATATATATATATATATATATATATATATATTGAATAAAAAAGGCGACAAAGTGAAAAAAATCGTAGTAAACTCCATCTCCTGTAAGACTCAATTATCACAATGCTCTGATGGTGGACAGTCACAAGGCTAAAATAAATTGGTTAAGATAAAAGGGGAAGCAAATGACAAACCACACCCTACCGGCTAAGTGACAACAATGGACTTCGGTGTGTTATCAAACCCCGTGTTTTATGTTGAATTGAGGACAAGGTCTGGTGAGCAGGAAATATTATTGTACAAAGTGAAAAACAGACCCGAAAGTCAATATTAAGACTTACTTAGTCACAAGATCAAAAACTGGAGACCTGCATGATTTGTTAAAAAGCAAGCACGAAAATGTTTTTTTCTTGACGTTATTATTAAACTAAGTAACAACTGGCCGAACATATACCTTCAGTACATTTTTGGAAAACCTATTAGGACGAAACGTTTTTTTATTGCACTTGGGCTGGATGCTTGCAGCAATGCCAAGCAGTAAAATATCAGGCAATAACTAACCGTTCATTTCAAGTTGGCATTTAATTATGCATGGCGATGTGGTTATTTGAGCATACAGCTCTCCAAGTATAACTTTTATTTACCTGGAAATATTTTTATTTCATGAGAAGAGATTAAAATCTATAAAAGCTTTAATATACGTATTATACAATAACGAAAACACAACAGTATTTAATTTACTTACACGGTTTAACTTTATGCATTTTCAATCATCTGGAGACTAAATTGAAGATTATTCAAATGTTTATTTTTTCCAGAACTAGAAAACAATTAAAACTATTTAGATTTAATACTTATAAAAAATCATCTAGTTTATAGATGTTGAACCACTGCTAACACAAAACAGGTTTACATCATAAAATTACAGGTTTAGGAAGCCTTGTGTGCCCTATACGGATCTATAAGTTCAAAATGTACGAATAGAGACGGACTCTGGCTGATGAGTGCCCTTAGCTGATGATATAACACGGCAATCTGATATATATACAAGACTGACGAATATAGGTTTTAATTTAAAAATGTCAAAACCATTTCAACTTTTTACAAGTCAAATGTATTTTAAATTGTTTGCTTCACTTAGGTTAGTCGGACCGCTGTCGAAAAACCGAATTGTTATGTAACATTCATTGATTTTAAGTGTTCTCCCGAGACTGTTAAAACTTAACGCTTCAATCAAGAGAGGGCTAAGAAAGGAAACATCTGTATATAACGTAGAAAAAAATATGGTTCTCGTAGACTAGATGGTTTACCAGAAGTAAAGAGACCTCACTCTATTCATCGAGGTCAGAGGGAAGTATCCATCACCTACCATCAAGGACTAGTGGACAGGATGAAGGTTCTGGCTGCAGTCTTTTCTGTCTTAATCTTTAAGTCTCCATTCTGAGAGTCCTCCCCTTTAAGTCCAGTCGAGGGCAATGAAGGTCTGATTGTACTACCTGGACCGAACCGAACAGAGGGGAATTTTGACAGTACGGTAAATCAGGCCGATCGGAGCGATATACTTCGGCGATTTGGGAAGAGCGGACGAAGCCGCAGTCTACTGGCCGAAGACTCCTCTCGTCCCTAAGGCTATTTAGGTGACCAGTCTATGCCTTACAGTAAAGCCACTTACTGTTACCACTGTAACCTTGAGGTTAGATTCGTGGAGGCTCATTCGATGTAATACTCCCCTCACAGTCTACTTAGCAGCGTGAAGCCGTTCGAGAACCATTAAGGTCTAGATAGACCATCTCCATTTATTCAAAATATCACTCATTAAAAACATCCATTTCCTTCCTTAAGAATCCATACGTGCGCGCGAGCATGTTTACTAGCGTATCAATTGTTATAGTCAGTGGAATGACATAGTACATTGATAATAATAAATGCATAGAATTATACGAATATCTTTAAAGTAAAATAAATATTTATTCCCTTAAATGCTGTCTCCCATAATTGTAGGACTACAACAATTTATGGTAGGCTTTCTGTTCTTTGGTATAACGAGAGCTTTATATTTTTTTATTGATTTTAAGTGAAAAATAAAAAGGAAATGAAATTGAAAGTTGAACAGTTTCTTCAATATTAAGTTGAATAAACTATTTCTCTAAGAAGAATAAGCCAACTTATGGCATGCAGTAAACAACACTGGTTTAAGAAATTCCTCTTTTAATTTAATACAAACATCAACAACAGAAAAATCTGTAAGAATCCAAACAAAATAACATCAATCTGATAACTTTTTGCTAATGTTACATTAGATTTCCAAACCATAATGGGGGAAAATATTTTAAAAACTATCCAGCTTGTAATAAATATTTGAAAAATTACACCACTAAATTAAAAATCTTTTTTATTCTTCTAGACCATGGCAATATTCAATCTAGAATCAAACTGATCACGACAATCTTTTAAATTAGTAGGCAATTGTTTACATTAGTAGAGATGACCCGTTAGGATTAATAGACATGGTCCTTGAAGATTGGAAGACAATCCTTTACGATTAGAAGACGATCTTTTAGGATTAAATGACTATCCTTTAGGAGGCGTTACGTTCAGACAGGATTAAATACGTCCTTTAGGATTTTAAGACATTCGTTTATTATTAGAAGACAATCATTTTTAGAAGTTAAGATAGTAGAAAATATCCTTTAAGATTAGAAGAATATCCTAAAGGATTAGGAGACAATCCTTTCAGTAGGCAATGACAGTAGCAACGTTCCTTTAAGATTAAAGCACCATCTTTTAGGATAAGAAGACTACATTTTATGATAAAAGATACTTTTTCAATATTAGTAAAAAAAAATTTTTTTTAATGCTTTTGGAATAAAATAGCCGCTTTAAAAAGTTTTTTAATAGTTTTTTTTCAACTAAATTTGAAAATAGTTTGGACTTGAAAAAAATGTTCATATCGAGAAATAATACTTCATGCCACATACAGTATAAAGGTGCTCACGTAGTACAAGATGTCCGACACGCGTCAATAAAAAGACGACTTCCCTAGAAAGGGCAGACTATTTCCGTACTCAGTACATTTAACACGAGACTGTTTGAATGAATAGGAATATCAGAAATATAATGCCTTTAAAAATGTTTCGAAAAACATAAGACATTTTAAAAATATCACATCAAGAAATAAAACAATTGTTAACGCATTTTTACATCACCATTAAAATTCTTCAGAAAGAATGACAACTATGCAACGACACACTAGACGTGTAGCAAAACCAAGTTTCAAGCAAACCATTTCCTGACCTATGCTAAATTTTTGTTTTGTTTTAGCTCACAAATTGCCTGAACAAAATAAAACACTCTCTCCGCAGGGAAATTTATTTTTTATCTTCAGATACTCCAAAACAAAACTATTTTAAAGGCTACAACTTTTGTTTATTTCTCGTGCTTCTACTCATTTCATTATTTGAAAGAGAGCCAAGTACAGTAGGGCCTACGCAAAACCAACATCATCCATACGGAGAGGTTTAAAATGTTTGTAAACTATTTAAAAATAAACTCAGAAGTAGTTGAATAAGTTCAGACTTCAGTTCTAGCTGACGGGCTGCATAGTCCAGTAGAAAGGGGGTTAGTCGTCCGCATAATTAGAGTATTCTTTTGAATTTTCAAAACAAACGTAATCCCCAAATAATGGAATATCTGGAGAACTTTCTTATCCTGTATAACTATGTCTATAAATCTGCCTGCCCGCTTCGTTCTATAAACATGCAAAGAGATAGTGTGTTGTCTGTAGCAAGATTGGGGACTACGATAGTACCAAACGTCTCAGATGCAAGGCTGGTATCCCCGCCACTTTGTGGGATCCTCGTAAAATCTTTTGCCGACGCTATAGAAAACTCCACTACATTGCAAATTCCAATTCCCTCTACTTTTAGTGCTATCTTCGTGTTGAAATTTAGAAAATGGGGTGAAGGCTAGACACTCTTTAACCCTCTTGACAGAAGGTCTACTCCAGTTAGGCCCGCAAGATGTAATCTACAAGGGGCTTTATCGGGTAGACAATCCTTTATGACTCCAATAGGGATAGGCAATGCAACCCTATACACATGGTGCCAAGACGCTTGCCAATCAGGATTTACGTCCCTATCCTTAATATTACATATTTACAACTCTTAAGCTCCCCTTAAAACTACACAAACAAACCTACTGATGTTACATGATCGGGTTTTAAGAAGTCCGATGGTTTACATTAGAAATTCTGAAGTTACACAAGCCACTAATCCGTTTTTCACTCTACGGATTTTTGCCCGGCATATTCAGCTGTTAAAGTCTATTTCGACCCTCTCATAATGTGCCCAAGATATTGTAGTTCTATAGATTTTATTGCATTTATCATATTCTTCCCAACATTACCTTATTTATTTTCGACCCCCTCAGGACCCTCCCTTATATTTACAAAACAGTATATTAATTTTGCTCTGGATACTTGCTTCTATCTCAGAACAGTAATAAACACAGAACTATAACTAGGCTATCCTCAGTTTTAAGCCTAATCTGATATACATAGCACTTATTTTATTCCGATGGACGTACATAATAAGATTTTTCTTATCCTTACTTTGGCTGCGTTTGTACAATCATTGATCGAATCTAACTGCGTTATTTACATATTCACGAAACAGTGAAATGGCCCAAAACAAGCGTTAACACAATTACTGTAAAAACAAAAGTACAAGTTTTTAAGTGAGGTTGTGATAATTGGATAATTTGGAACACTGACGTTAGAGAGTTGAAACAAATTTTTGCCAACACTGTGACCTTTATACTTTGATGAAGGACACGGAACGATTGCATATGGTAACTAGCGACTGCTTCCTACTACCACACCACGTGGTGTTCATTGAAAACCCGTTGCCTAGCGACCATTCACTACTCTCGTACTCAGGCATACCAAAGCAGACAACGCGAACGCATGTGCACCTACAACGCGCAACTCGCCGGACGTGTAAACTTCTAGTCGGCAAAAAAACGTAATAAGGTTACGCAAGTACTAGACGCGCGGCGGAATCATTGAGCAATGCTCATTGGAGACCAAGTTTCTGAAACATCAGTCGGGGCGAATGCCTCATTCATTATAGATCTAAATCCAAATCATGCTGTATCTGACAACACTTTCAGGAGGTATTGCCACCTTTTAGGGTGCCTTCAGGGTATTAGTTTTAAGAATAAACAGAAGGCAGTTCCAATTTAACCACATTGAAAAAGTATAACAAAACTGAAAACAAATTAATAAAATTTAAAAAACAAAATAAATCTATTTTAATTGATATTTGTCCGTAATACATTTGTACATTTATTGCTAATGGTGCAAGAAGGGGCCACGTACGAAGGGTTATGATTGTTTGTGCTCTTGTAAAATTTATTACACATTTTTTCTACGTCATGATTTTAGTTTTGATATAGCCTACATCAACGTTTTAACAAATTGCTTCAAAATGTTGATTTTTCAAATCATACAATCCATAAACTGAAACTTTCAGAATTTTCTACGTAAAACGTATCTCAACGTAAAATTCCTGCAGACTTTACGAGTGTAGTAAGAACACATTATATGTGGATCTATAATTTATCCTATGCGAGAGTAAGGCTCTAAAGGTACTTCAAGTAATAAGGTACAGTACTGCCAACCAGTAGCGTGACAGACTGAACATCAGACAAACGGAAAAGATTGTGAGATCTTACGTGACGAGATTCAAGTTTTGGATTACGGTATTTCCAATATAACAAGTAAAAACAATACATCCCCTCTCATCCCGTTAGACTAGCCTTTCAGAAAGGGTGGCAACACAACACAGGGTTCACAGGCAGACACCACTCTGACCCAGGTAGAGAGGTCTGCATTAGATAAGCGACCCTTCACCACTCTGCCACATTCTAGACAGCTTTATTCGATCCTGAAGTGAAACCATCTTTCTTCTATTCGAAACTGGAAGGCAGGCGAAACACCCAAAATCCAGGCCTAGTAAAGCTTCTAGGAAGTGACCATAACATTTCAATTCTTAAACCGGCTAAATTAATGCCCACATCTATATTATTTCAATTAATTCCTTCCGTACGTGCTTCAATCCATGACAGATGTAACCACGGGCGCAGGTAATATAACGCCTGTATTTAGACGCCTGCGCTCTAACAAAAAACACACGAAGCAGGAATTTTATTTTATGCCATACCTTGTATTTATTCATTTAGATGATTATAAATCGCAGCCGTAATACACCAAAACAATAAATATATTTCCTGCTGCATTCTCCCTCAAATTTACAACACTATTCTACAGAAAGCAAACCACTTCAGTACTTAACAGCTTCATCTACGATCTCAGTCATCTTGAAGGCTTTTAGAAATATAATTTTGATTTGAACTTTTCCTTAAAGAAAATGGTTGATAATTCTCAATTTTGCAGGCTCTGCGCCTCCCTTTATAAAATTATGAGGTCGCCCTCTCCTCTCATTTATATCTGGTCGATATTTACAATCTCGAAAGGAGTAAGCCAAGTGAGAGCCATTGGAAGAAGAAGAAAAGAAGAATTACAACCTGAGTATGAAACTGAAGCTGGGTGGGTGAATTAAACATCAGATAATTTTATTTTACTTTTAATATAAATATTTGTGTTATATAGATATATTAAACCCTACACTGATAATGAAGCAGTACTACAGTGAAACACTTGGTTTCATAGTTTTCACAATAAAATAGACACAAATACCTTATAATAAAATAAGACTCTTACCTTTGTTCAAGAGATGTTATGCTTGAACACAGACTCATAATAGGGTCTATCAAGACTAAAAATTATATAAAAACTTATTACTTAGATCAGTACGCAATGACACTTCAGTCTAATCGCTGGTACGCCTAACTGAGGATACACACCTCACGCCTATCGTGTACTTACTTACCCACGCCCTCCTCCAGGGGGCGCCTGAGGATTTGATAATCTCTGCCATAGACGAAGCTTAGTTCGTTTGTATCAGCAACCACGCTATTTTACTTTTTCTTATAATATTTGAAATTTGTTATAGACAGTTTTATTCCAAATAATTATATTGTAACTATTAAAGACATACACATATAAATACGCGCGCGCGCGCGTGTATGTGTGTGTGTGTGTGTTCACTTATCACTTATATGTTAAATGTACTTGGTATGTTAATCTTACTTGGTATATATGCGAGTCGACTATCCAGAACTATTAATTACATGTTCCTATTTTCAAGCTCATTCTGAGACTAACGGCTTCTTGTTTAAAATGAAATTATTTTGTATGATGCTTTACTACAGTTGGCATTCAGTGTCCGAAAGTCCTTAACCCACTGCGTCTAGATTTTAGGGTAAGAAAACTAACTTCATTCTCGCAAACCTTTCATGGATTTTTCCAATTAATTAGGAAAACTATAATAAATTTATTTATTGTGAGAATAAAAATTTTTTAAATTAATCTCTGTGATAAAGGGTTGGGGTAAAATAATTGTTTTGCGCCACCAGCTCACAACTTTGCGTTACGACTAACCTGCGTTTACAGATAAGAAAGTAATGGAAAATCCACTTTCTCGACGTAATGGACCACTGTGCACACGCTACTATGTTCATTCATGAAATGAAATCTATGTTGAATGAAACTCCCCACTCGACCCACTTCAAGGTCACTGAGTGAATACAATTTTGTGTTGTTATAGATACAGTAGTACGCCTGAGATACGCGCTGTAACGCGTAACTCTTGCAATCGCAGAACTTATCAGGAATGTCGTACAGATTCGCCTGGCCGTGTCAAAAGTATCACATTGAAATTCTGTTTAAGTATATATTAAATTTATTTGGAAAAACCAGTAGTAGTTACGAAACAGTATGGAGCAAATTATTAACTTTCAAGCACTTGTTCGACTTAAATAAACACAAATTTACTTTGATTATGATTTACTTGATTAAAAGAAGCACTAATGGGCGGCTACAGTTATCACAGTTGAAATTATTTACCAATTACCCGTAGTATTGTAGTAGTTAAACGGAAGGTGAAAATTAAAAAATTGCAAAATAGATACTGGAAAACGGGGAAATATTGAACGCTAATAAGAAATAGGTTTGTGTTTCATAATAGATTCGAAGATTGAATGAGTGGCAGAATCAGTACAGTTTATTATTACAATCGTAATCAATAGAATGTTTAATGATGAAGGTAAGCAATATTGTTTAGGTTTAGCAGTATACATAATTAAACATCCCAAAATTTAATGAGTGACAGAATCAGTATTCTTACAATGGTAAACATTAGAATGTTTAATGATAAAGGTAAGCAATAATATTGTTTAGGTTTAGTAGCATACATAATTAAACATCCCAAAATTTAAAGAGTGACAGAATCAGTATTCTTACAATGGTAAACATTAGAATGTTTAATGATAAAGGTAAGCAATAATATTGTTTAGGTTTAGTAGCATACATAATTAAACATCCCAAAATTTAATGAGTGACAGAATCAGTATTCTTACAATGGTAAACATTAGAATGTTTAATGATAAAGGTAAGCAATAATATTGTTTAGGTTTAGTAGCATACATAATTAAACATCCCAAAATTTAAAGAGTGACAGAATCAGTATTCTTACAATGGTAAACATTAGAATGTTTAATGATAAAGGTAAGCAATAATATTGTTTAGGTTTAGTAGCATACATAATTAAACATCCCAAAATTTAAAGAGTGACAGAATCAGTATTCTTACAATGGTAAACATTAGAATGTTTAATGATAAAGGTAAGCAATAATATTGTTTAGGTTTAGTAGCATACATAATTAAACATCCCAAAATTTAATGAGTGACAGAATCAGTATTCTTACAATGGTAATCAATAGAATGTTTAATGATGAAGGTAAGCAATAATATTGTTTAGGTTTACTAGTATACATAATTAAACATCCCAAAATTTAATGAGTGACAGAATCAGTATTCTTACAATCGTAAACATTAGAATGTTTAATGATGAAGGTAAGCAATAATATTGTTTAGGTTTAGTAGCATACATAATTAAACATCCCAAAATTTAATGAGTGACAGAATCAGTATTCTTACAATCGTAAACATTAAAATGTTTAATGATGAAGGTAAGCAATAATTTTGTGTAAGTTAAGTACCATAAATAAACATACCAAAATTTAATAAATGACACGATTAGTATTATTACAATAGTAAACATATTTAAAAATGAAGATGACCAACAACTTGTGAAAGTTTAGTAGCATTTATAAATAAAAATCCCAGAAGTGGCAATTTTAAATCAAGTTAACCACAAGTTAGACGGAAAATCCCAAAAGTGACAATTTTAAAATTAGGTAACCACAAGTTAGACGGAATTAAATTTATTTTTGTAGTGCAAACTAAATAACGCAATAACATGAGACCAATCTGAGATAAGGATCAATGGCTAACTCAATAGCATGAGTTGCTGATTGACGTTCAGCAAACATTTTGAATTAAAGCTTTGCAATCCGATGACTAGGGCATATTTATAATTAAATTACTTCACTAAAAAATTTTAACATCTTAAACTTGAGCCACTGGTCTACACATATACACAATATCTGAAAACTTGTCTATAGAGTTATTTTTTTAAATATAACTGATAAAAAACGTTATTGATTGCAGTAGGCAATAATCATCGTTGTCTGCTGATGATTGTAACACTGATGATAGATAAGTGCTATGAAAATCTACTTCAATTATATGAATCGTTGAATTAGTTTCAATTAAAAAGAAGTAAACAGTAAAACAACAGTTAGGAATAAACAAGTTTCTTAAAATATGGCCTTATCTACATTTCAATGACCATGTTATAACCCTCTGAGCTTATGAACTCAAACTATTATGTCCTTAGGGAGATAATTTGGCTAAGAAGGATTATTAATACTGTATTTGTGCAGGACACTTTAAGAATATAGACTATAGGTGTTGAAAAAAGGATCAGTAGAGTTTAGGTAGGGCTATATGATCCTCTGATACTGGAGGTGTAGGTAAACGTTGGCCCAAGGGATTAGGGACATTTACCCAATGTAGCCTATTTCCTAAAGTGGTTAATGATTGTCTCCCTTTCCTTTATATGAATAAATGTGACACAGTTCAATGGGGTAGTGTTTCTTTTATATGAGTGCGGTGTTATTTGGCTGGGGTGCATCCAGGGATGCAAACCCCCCTCTCAAAAGCAATGCGCGCTTTTATATTTTAAGGGATCGGCTGAGAGAGGTGTAAAATATACGGTTATAGATGAGATTAAGGCAGAGAAATAAAATCCCAATGTTAGGAAGGAGAGAATCTTGGTCCACTTTTGTAGGATCACTTCTACCAGGCATACGTACTCTCTAACGGAGTAGGAGAACGTACTAACCTAGATGTAGGAGAAGATAGGTAGAATATGGTAAGAAACACGCAAAAACGTAAACATTCTTTGTTTAGTACCTTATGATAGCTTAATACAAACAAAAACTATTTCAAGAAATATATTTGACGAAAAAAATATTAATATTGAAATCGAGGAGCTGTTGCAATTGACTATATAAAATCGAATTCAGTGAACCGTGGCAATTTTTTTGGCATTACAAAAAACGTTTGTTGACTCTCTGGTCGTATAAATGTACTTCTTTTTAAATTTATAATACTAGGAATTGGTGTTTAATTATTTCTAATGACTTGTTTTGTCTATTTTTCCAAAAGGTAATTTTAAACTTGTTTACTTTCATTTACAAAACAGAAATACATAATTTATTTTAATACCGCTATTCCACTACAGATAATTCTATGGAAGTTGTGATTAATATATTCGCCTAACGTTAAAATAGTTTTAAAAGGTTTCATTTTAAAACGATATGTAACCTGATTTATCTAATCCAAAATTAACCCCATATAATGATAAGAACCTACATACACGGAAACAATAATACACCTGCTACCGGTGTATCATTATATACATCTTATACTACATACCGTACTGATGTTGATTTAAAAACATATTTTCTATAATTTTCTACGTTATTATTACTAAAATTTTGAAATAATTTTGTTCATAAAAAAATTATTAATTATTTTACACATTCAAAGTAAAAATTTCATTTATAATTACCGTCATAAACAAGGAAAACATTTTGATAGATGTGAGGGACAATTAGTTTTCAAGCAGTGGCACAACTGATCAAACCGGACAAGCCACTGGGAGTGTCGGCAGTCTGCAACAGTTATAAACCCTGTTGTAGTCGTTAATACAAGCATGTAACATACCTCACTATGAAGTCATCTTTCTTGAATTCACAGACCCTGGTTCAAGTAGGATTTGACTATTTCTATCTTATTTTACTGAATTTGTATTTATGTTAGTAAAGCAACAGGATTTAAAGAAAGAACATTATCAATCCTCTGTTAATACAAAAACTGTCTACTCATCAAATTTTAGGTTATGTGTTAGTAATTCTCTTACTTTTAATTAACCTGTTATAAAATTATTTTTTCAAAATTTAGTATTTTCTTATTATTTTGAGATGCTTTAAAGAACACTACAATATATTTTCAGTAAATACGAAGTAATCTTATTGTTCCATGACAATTAGTACAAAGTAATAATTAGGCATTGTCTGTTCAAATATAATTTTAAAGAACAATGAAATATAAGTTTATAGGGAAAATATAACTCCAATTGTATTTTATTTAACCAGTATATGTTAATTTTCATCAGCTATATAAAGGACAGTATTGACATAAAAAAATACAATACTACAAATAAATTATAGTTTATTTGAAAATAAATATATTAAACAAATATGTTTGTAGAATAAAAGATTGTAAGTTATTAGACTAGATTTACATAAATCATTAATTAAACCTGTTTGTGTTGGTGAGCTCGTGCTTGTTGTATGTGTTGATTCAGCGACGCCTTTTGTACGCTAACATTACCAAAAACTAAGAAATGTACACACAAATAAAGCCTTCAACCAATATTAAAGCAAATATAGACCTACCTCCCATTCAACAGAAATATAAGACATACATTTTCTTATTCCTAGGTAGGAATTATGGTCCCCCAATCTTCTCAACACTGGTTTTTCATTCCAAAACAGAAAGGTAAATAAATAAGCAACTTCAAAAAGTAAGTGCTCATGACAAACGTCAGCTGATAAATTTATCCACGTTTTTGCCTTGAGAAATTTCATATTTAACAATTAACTTGAATCTCAGCCTTCCCCTTATATTAACCAGACTATATCTGGTTCACCTCGAATAGTTCTAGCACACGATTCATTCTACTGGCTCGTAAACGTACCACAAGCTCTTACTTTCCATATGAGATATCTCATATTATCCTTCGTCGTAGCCCCCGGATGAATATTCTGTTATTTCCAATAACAGATATCAATAATATAGGGAGATAAAGCCCCCCCCCATTCCTCAAATTCGCCTACTCTCTAATTACATGAGGGCCTTATGAAAGTGTATGGTTACATTCCTGCAGGAAAAAAGATGATGAGAAGGTTCATGTAGAATATAAGTAGGCATAATTATTGAAATATAAAATTACTTGGGTCGTAATTAGGAAACTGGACATGAAAACTGGCAGAGCTGTGAAGTTTAACGGCAAACTTCAAAAGATTAAAATTATTTTATCAAAACAGGATTGCAGGCAGGTTGCAAGTGTCAAACAGTGAAGAACTTATGCCAACGTATCCCGAACTAGGCAGAAACGATAATTCATCGTTTTATAATTAGCAAATATAAATTGATAGTTTTGGAGTACCTGGAAAGCCATTATCTTGGATTTAGATTAAATGAGAATATAAGAGACGGATGCCAGAAACTGGACATGAAAACTGGCAGAGCTGTGAAGTTTAACGGCAAACTTAAGAAAATTAAAATTATTTTATCAAAACAGGAAAGGCAGATTGCAAGTGTCAAATGGTGAAGACCTTATGTCGAAGTAGCAGCCAGAAAGGATAAAATATTCATCTTTCTATAATATATATTTATAATTTATCAAATACAAATTAATGATTTTGGAGTACCTTGAAAGCCAAATCTTGGACTTAGATTAAATGTGAGTAGAAGAGACGGATGCCAAAAACTGAGCATGAAAATGGGAGAGCTGTGAAGTTTGACCACAAATATAGCTTGGTATATGAAAATTTAAAATATCAAAATAGGTAAGAGAGGATAAGCGCCAAATGATGAAGAGTTTATGTCGAAGTAGCCCCTAATAGGCAAAAATGATAGAATATTAATCTTTTTAAAATATAATACTGCATATATTTATAATTTAATTTAGCAAATATAAATGAACGGTTTATATTTGATTGATTGCTAGCCAGCCTATAAACCACTGTACATGCTCATTACTCGGGTGATTGGATTAAGGAACGTTAGCGCCTCCTAACCCCTCTGCTATCGATCGACCACGTGTGACTGATTACATAGCATCTGCCGTTTTATCTACCCCTTCCTTACAACAACGTACACAGCGTGTGCTTCGGAGCATGCTAGCCTATGTAACGGTACACGCTACACTTTCTCCTCACACTATTCTTACAATCTGTTCAACTCTACAAGACATTGCACTGAGTAAAATTATAAACACACAGCCTAAATGTAAAGGTTCTAATAACGGGATAACTGTTTCATTAAAAAAAAGAATATTTTCTTTGATGAAAGCATAGAGAAGGCTTTGGGGACCCCCTCCTGGATGGATTATACCGTATCTTTTTATTTTATAGGCTGCGAATATTCGTTGAAATTATCCAGTTTTGTAACAAATTTCTTTGAGTGCACTAACTATTTGGGAACAGACTGTGACGAATTTGTAATTAAGACGTAAAATTATGATTTTGTTGCCTTTGAGGATGGTTGATTTGTAACCGAAATGTACAACACATTTATTTAAAAATATTATCGTGGTTTAGGGAGTTTGTGTTATTTTAGTGAATACTCTGTAAATTTAGAATGCATTTGAATTCGGGAAAAATTTAATTTAATAATTGTATACAGTTTGTGTAATTTTAAGACAAACTTGAGTGTAATGGCGTAAAATTGCATTACTTTTTCAAAATGTTAGCTTGGGAGTGATTTAAATCCCAGTCATCCCGGAATCTATGACCTTTCCCCGAAGGAATTTCTGGCTGCGTTGAGATTTCTTTTAAACAGAAGGCAGTAAAAAAAAAAAACAACTTTTAAAGAAGTCCATTCGACGAATGATTAATGCCAGAAATATTTTCTGTTAAACAGAAAGTTTCTAGTATGCTTGTCAGCACTTGGAATGGCCTTGTCCGGTTCCGAATCTAATCGAGTATACAAAAGGATTCCCTCTCGAACAGAAACCTTTTTTGTATATGAATAAAGCGAAGGTTTTATTGTTTTCGATGAATCTAGAAAGAATGAGAGACATAGGTTTAATTAGGGTAGGAAAAACTCCCCAAGTTCACATCAATGAGGTAGGCCTACACCCTTCTGGGACTAGAGAGATGTATCTAAACTTTATATCTGGGCAGGAATTACAGAGGATAGGAGGAATTAGGTTTCAATAGCGGACACGCTCCCTTGGCACGAAAAAACAAATGGGGAGCCTAATTAAGGGCCAGAAATATATTTGCTGTCATCACAACATTCGTCATATTCAAGTTGCTTGCAATACTGATTCGCGCTTTCTTATCTACCACTGAAGCCACTAAAACCTTTGCATAATCGTGAAAATGTAGGATCAAACGTGTCTTAAAAAAATAGTTTGAAAATACAAACATCTGTACGTATTAATAAAACTTAAGAAATATTACTCATATTCCAAAATTTAAATATATTTTACCCTACTTCCAAGGTGTACAATTTATAAAATTTTAAAATAGCAAAAACATTATTTTTTGTCCTCAAAGTTAATCAGTCGATTTGGCTATAATAGCTTATTAAGGTTAAGATAAGATATATGAGAAGACAAAAATCAATAGAGAAATTTTACATTTTTTCCCTATTTAATTAATTAATTTTCATAGATTTATTTCAAGTTTTAAAGAAAACTTGTCAATATGGAGATACATCTCTGTGTATAAAATTTAAAAATCCACAAACTTAGACTTGGCAATTAAGAGCATTTATTTTTTGTTTTCAAAGTTGATCAATCGATTTGGCTATGATCGCTTATTAAGATTAAGAAAAGATTTATGTAAGACAAGAATCCCTATTCAGAGAAATTCCACATTTTTCTATTTTCCATTGATTAATTCAATTTTAATGGATTTAATTTCGCGTTTGAAAAAAAACTCTGTACACATGCAGATACACTCTCTAAAAAAAGAGACATTACTATATTTTTTATGTTTTGTAGATTTTATAAAAAGATAATACTAGATTTATAGATTTTGCTGTAAATGGCAATTTAAAAAAACAATTGAGGCAGAGAAGCCAAAGAATATTTGCACTTTTGGAGTTAGTCAAGTTTCAGGCAGGTAAAGTACAAGAATATGTAGCTAAGGGAGGTAACAATCTTAACAACTTATTGAAATATAACTGCTTCCATAAAACAAATACCATCTGATTTATCCAAAGCTTTAAATTTTAACTTCAATTTTTCAAAATAGAAAGAGTGTCATTCCTTGGCCTCCCAATGTCTTAATCCGTTGTCGGAATTTGCATGAATCTAATCGGAATCGAAACCTGTTGAAGTGGGGAGTATGTTGTCCATAGAATCTTCAGACTACGTTTTTAGGAACGTACCCCCACCCTAAAGTCTGCAAGGCCGTGCTTCTAGCCGTTTAGGCTAGAATGATAGAATGTAAGGGAGGAAATCATAGCCCAAGTAAACCTTAAAAATAGCCAACCTTTATGAGGCTATGGAGGTGTAGTTATTGAAAACATGTACCTAATTAACTTTAAAATTCGCCGACTTTCTATTTATCATAAACAATGCCAGATTATAATAATTATTGCATAGTCAATCAAATATTTTCAACTTAGATTTTCTGAGATGTATTGAAACTTTTTAATCAGGTTTTTAAAAAGAGTAATGAGAAGTATAGGTTAGGTTTCTTTGATATGTTTGTTACAGACGATATCTATTTGAATTCCTTTGTTGTGAAAATGTTAAAGACCATTAGCATAAAATACTTAAAAATAACTTCTATTTGAAAAAAATGGACATTCATAATTAAAAATAATTATTTAAAAGTATTAAAAAATATATAACCAAAAACTCCCAACGTCCAAAATTAACTTTTAAAATGTTCTTTAGTCTCACAAACTTAACCTAACCTACTTACCTTTTTCAACAATTACAAGTTATATACCTCATCATCATTTAATCCAAACAACTAACAGGCTACACTAGTTTCAGTATTTCTAAACATCATTTTTATACCTTAAAGAATGTGGAATTCCGTCACACAACCTGTACTTCAACTAAAATAACTTTTTATATATGTCACGAAAAGGTTTATAGATAATTTTATGTAATAATGAAACTATAATAATTAGCAAATTACTTGAAACAAAATAAAATGATTGTCTACATGATCAGTCAACTGGTACCAGAGAATCAACTTCATTTTTTTTCAGTGGGAGAGTGAAATGAAAAAGAGCAAGAAATCCCATGGAGTGCCAAACAAAGAGAAAATATAATTGAATATAAAGACTTCCTGTAAATAAAACTCCAAAAATTGGTTTTTAGTAAATTTTCTGTATACTCTGAACACGTTATAAGGTATCAATTTCTTTAAACATTTTCCTTACATATTTTTATTCTATAATAGACTTTTGATTCTATGTTAAGGCCGCTTAAATTGTATTTCATTTTTAATTTAAAGTAACTAGTAAAAGCAGCGGAAAAGAGCTGGGATTGATTTATTTATTTCAAGATAACGTGGCCTGACTAATCTGATAAAGCTGCTACGAAACAATGTGATAAAGAAAGCTTTTCCTATCAGTAACTAAGTGACCCACTACAATTAAGGTTAGGTTATAATCAGCAAAAAGGATATTTGCTCATGCCTAATCACATACCTCTAGGCAACACACACCAAAAAATAATAATCTCTTACTCCATATATACTAGTAAATATAGACGACTATAAACCTTAAAAATAGAACTAGTTACCAAACTAATCACTTGATGATTCAACTTTTATGTATTATCGTCGCCAGCTAGAGCAGCACCAACAAAATCATTAGCTATCGTGAAAGTACAATTAATACAATAAAGGATTCTTTGCCGATTTTCAATATCTAGGGCTGAATGCATGTAGTGGGAGTACAACCAATTCAATAAAGGATGAATTTCGTGGTTTTGTTTCCAATTTTTAAATATGGAGGGCTGATGCACTTCGTGGAAGTACAACCAATAATATAATAAAGGATGTATTTGGTGGTTTTCTTTGCAGTTTTTAAATATCGAGAGCTGAATGCACTTAGTGGAAATACAACTACTACAATAAAGGATGCATGAGATGCTTTTGTTCAAACTTGTAAATATCGAGGATTGAATGCTCTTAAGTGGGAGTGCAACCAATACAATAAAGGATGTATTAGAAGCTTTGGTTCCAGCCTGTAAATATTGAGGATTGAATGCACTTAAGTGGGAGAACGGCCAATGCAATAACGGATGTATTAGATGGTTTTGATCCAGCTTGTAAATATTCAGGATTGAATGCACTTAAGTGGGAGAACAGCCAATACAATAACGGATGTATTAGATGGTTTTGATACAGCTTGTAAATATTGAGGATTGAACGCCCTTAAGTGGGAGAACAGCCAATACAATAACGGATGGATTAGATGGTTTTGATCCAGCTTGTAAATGTTGAGGATTGAATGCACTTAAGTGGGAGTGCAACCAATACAAGAAAGCATGTATTATACGAATTTTTTCCAGCTTGTAAATACTGAGGATTGAATGCACTTAAGTGGGAGTGCAACCAATACAAGAAAGCATGTATTATATGAATTTTTTCCAGCTTGTAAATACTGAGGATTGAATGCACTTAAGTGGGAGTGCAACCAATACAAGAAAGCATGTATTTTATGGATTTTTTCCAGCTTGTAAATATTGAGGATTGAATGCACTTAAGTGGGAGTGCAACCAATACAAGAAAGCATGTATTATACGAATTTTTTCCAGCTTGTAAATACTGAGGATTGAATGCACTTAAGTGGGAGTGCAACCAATACAAGAAAGCATGTATTATATGAATTTTTTCCAGCTTGTAAATACTGAGGATTGAATGCACTTAAGTGGGAGTGCAACCAATACAAGAAAGCATGTATTTTATGGATTTTTTCCAGCTTGTAAATATTGAGGATTGAATGCACTTAAGTAGGAGAACGGCCAATACAATAACGGATCTATTAGATGGTTTTGATCCAGCTTGTAAATATCGAGGAGTTAATGTATTTAAGTGTTCGTGCAACCAATACAATAAAGGATGTATTAGATGGTATTGTTCCAGCTTGTAAATATCGAGGTTTGAATGCATTTAAGTGGAAGTGCAACCAATACAACCAAGCATATAATATATAGTTCTGTTCCAGCTTGTAAATATGAAGGACTGAATGCATTTAAGTGGGAGTGGAAGCAATACAAAAAGGATGTATTAAATAGTGTTGTTCCAGCTTTAAATATGGAAGATTAAATCAATTTAGTGTGAGAGCAGCCAATACAACAAAGCATGTTTTATATGGTTTTTTTCCAGCTTATAAATATTTAGAATTGAATGCACTCAGGTAGGAGAGCAACCGATACAGTAATGGATGTATTACATGGCTTTGTACCGCCTTCTAAATATCGAGGATTGAATCCATCCAAGTGGGAGTGCAACCAATACAACAAAGCATGTATTATATGGTTTTATTCAAGCCTGTAAATGTTTAGGATTGAATGCACTCAGGTACGAGAACAAAAGATACAGTAATGGATGTATTACATGGCTTTGTACCATCTTCTAAATATCGAGGATTGAATCCATCCAAGTGGGAGTGCAACCAATACAACAAAGCATGTATTATATGGTTTTGTTCCAGCCTGTAAATATTTAGGATTGAATGCACTCAGGTACGAGAACAAAAGATACAGTAATGGATGTATTACATGGCTTTGTACCACCTTCTAAATATCGAGGATTGAATCCATCCAAGTGGGAGTGCAACCAATACAACAAAGCATGTATTATATGGTTTTGTTCCAGCCTGTAAATATTTAGGATTGAATGCACTCAGGTACGAGAACAAAAGATACAGTAATGGATGTATTACATGGCTTTGTACCACCTTCTAAATATCGAGGATTGAATCCATCCAAGTGGGAGTGCAACCAATACAACAAAGCATGTATTATATGGTTTTGTTCCAGCCTGTAAATATTTAGGATTGAATGCACTCAGGTACGAGAACAAAAGATACAGTAATGGATGTATTACATGGCTTTGTACCATCTTCTAAATATCGAGGATTGAATCCATCCAAGTGGGAGTGCAACCAATACAACAAAGCATGTATTATATGGTTTTGTTCCAGCCTGTAAATATTTAGGATTGAATGCACTCAGGTACGAGAACAAAAGATACAGTAATGGATGTATTACATGGCTTTGTACCACCTTCTAAATATCGAGGATTGAATCCATCCAAGTGGGAGTGCAACCAATACAACAAAGCATGTATTATATGGTTTTGTTCCAGCCTGTAAATATTTAGGATTGAATGCACTCAGGTACGAGAACAAAAGATACAGTAATGGATGTATTACATGGCTTTGTACCACCTTCTAAATATCGAGGATTGAATCCATCCAAGTGGGAGTGCAACCAATACAACAAAGCATGTATTATATGGTTTTGTTCCAGCCTGTAAATATTTAGGGTTGAATGCACTCAGGTACGAGAACAAAAGATGCAGTAATGGATGTATTACATGGCTTTGTACCGTCTTCTAAATATCGAGGATTGAATCCATCCAAGTGGGAGTGCAACCAATACAACAAAGCATCTATTATATGGTTTTGTTCCAGCCTGTAAATATTTAGGATTGAATGCACTCGGGTACGAGAACAAAAGATACAGTAATGGATGTATTACATGGTTTTGTACCATCTTCTAAATATCGAGGATTGAATCCATCCAAGTGGGAGTGCAACCAATACAACAAAGCATGTATTATATGGTTTTGTTCCAGCCTGTAAATATTTAGGATTGAATGCACTCAGGTACGAGAACAAAAGATGCAGTAATGGATGTATTACATGGCTTTGTACCATCTTCTAAATATCGAGGATTGAATCCATCCAAGTGGGAGTGCAACCAATACAACAAAGCATGTATTATATGGTTTTGTTCCAGCCTGTAAATATTTAGGATTGAATGCACTCGGGTACGAGAACAAAAGATACAGTAATGGATGTATTACATGGTTTTGTACCATCTTCTAAATATCGAGGATTGAATGCACTTAAGTGGGAGTGCAACCAATACAAGAAAGCATGTATTTTATGGATTTTTTCCAGCTTGTAAATATTGAGGATTGAATGCACTTAAGTAGGAGAACGGCCAATACAATAACGGATCTATTAGATGGTTTTGATCCAGCTTGTAAATATCGAGGAGTTAATGTATTTAAGTGTTCGTGCAACCAATACAATAAAGGATGTATTAGATGGTATTGTTCCAGCTTGTAAATATCGAGGTTTGAATGCATTTAAGTGGAAGTGCAACCAATACAACCAAGCATATAATATATAGTTCTGTTCCAGCTTGTAAATATGAAGGACTGAATGCATTTAAGTGGGAGTGGAAGCAATACAAAAAGGATGTATTAAATAGTGTTGTTCCAGCTTTAAATATGGAAGATTAAATCAATTTAGTGTGAGAGCAGCCAATACAACAAAGCATGTTTTATATGGTTTTTTTCCAGCTTATAAATATTTAGAATTGAATGCACTCAGGTAGGAGAGCAACCGATACAGTAATGGATGTATTACATGGCTTTGTACCGCCTTCTAAATATCGAGGATTGAATCCATCCAAGTGGGAGTGCAACCAATACAACAAAGCATGTATTATATGGTTTTGTTCCAGCCTGTAAATATTTAGGATTGAATGCACTCAGGTACGAGAACAAAAGATACAGTAATGGATGTATTACATGACTTTGTACCACCTTCTAAATATCGAGGATTGAATCCATCCAAGTGGGAGTGCAACCAATACAACAAAGCATGTATTATATGGTTTTATTCAAGCCTGTAAATGTTTAGGATTGAATGCACTCGGGTACGAGAACAAAAGATACAGTAATGGATGTATTACATGGCTTTGTACCATCTTCTAAATATCGAGGATTGAATCCATCCAAGTGGGAGTGCAACCAATACAACAAAGCATGTATTATATGGTTTTGTTCCAGCCTGTAAATATTTAGGATTGAATGCACTCAGGTACGAGAACAAAAGATACAGTAATGGATGTATTACATGGCTTTGTACCACCTTCTAAATATCGAGGATTGAATCCATCCAAGTGGGAGTGCAACCAATACAACAAAGCATGTATTATATGGTTTTGTTCCAGCCTGTAAATATTTAGGATTGAATGCACTCAGGTACGAGAACAAAAGATACAGTAATGGATGTATTACATGGCTTTGTACCACCTTCTAAATATCGAGGATTGAATCCATCCAAGTGGGAGTGCAACCAATACAACAAAGCATGTATTATATGGTTTTGTTCCAGCCTGTAAATATTTAGGATTGAATGCACTCAGGTACGAGAACAAAAGATGCAGTAATGGATGTATTACATGGCTTTGTACCATCTTCTAAATATCGAGGATTGAATCCATCCAAGTGGGAGTGCAACCAATACAACAAAGCATGTATTATATGGTTTTGTTCCAGCCTGTAAATATTTAGGATTGAATGCACTCAGGTACGAGAACAAAAGATGCAGTAATGGATGTATTACATGGCTTTGTACCATCTTCTAAATATCGAGGATTGAATCCATCCAAGTGGGAGTGCAACCAATACAACAAAGCATGTATTATATGGTTTTATTCAAGCCTGTAAATGTTTAGGATTGAATGCACTCAGGTACGAGAACAAAAGATACAGTAATGGATGTATTACATGGCTTTGTACCACCTTCTAAATATCGAGGATTGAATCCATCCAAGTGGGAGTGCAACCAATACAACAAATCATGTATTATATGGTTTTTTCCAGCCTGTAAATATTTAGGATTGAATGCACTCAGGTACGAGATCAAAAGATACAGTAATGGATGTATTACATGGCTTTGTACCACCTTCTAAATATCGAGGATTGAATCCATCCAAGTGGGAGTGCAACCAATACAACAAAGCATGTATGATATGGTTTTTTTTAGCTTGTAAATATATAGGATTGAATGCACTCAGGTACGAGAACAAAAGATACAGTAATGGATGTATTACATGGCTTTGTACCACCTTCTAAATATCGAGGATTGAATCCATCCAAGTGGGAGTGCAACCAATACAACAAAGCATGTATTATATGGTTTTTTCCAGCTTGTAAATATTGAGGATTGAATGCACTTACATTTGAGTACAACCAATACAATAAAGCATATATATTTTATGGTTTTGTTCCAGCTTGTAAATATCGAGGATTGAATGCACTAAAGTGGGAGTGCAACCAATACAATAAATGTACTATGTGGATTTTTTCCACCTTGTAAATATCTAGGATTGAATGCATTAGAGTGGGAGTGCTACTATTACAATAATGGATGTATTAGTTTTAATAGTAAACAAGTGATATAAAGAAATGATTCAAGTAAATTCCTACAGATGTTAACAAAGGCAAATTTTATTTTAGTTACTCTAGAGCATTATTTATGAGATTGAGTGTAAACCATGGTAACAGTTTACTACTACTACGTAGCGCTACAGCCCGGGGTGGGCCTTGGCTTCCTTAACAATGTTCCGCCATGTACTTCTATCCTTAGCCTTCTGTTTCCATGCTGTAACGCCGAGTACTCTTAAATCTTCCTCCAGGTCATGTAGCCATCGTTTTCTTGGTCGGCCAACTCTTTTTTTGCCAATCATAGTGCCATGTAAAAGTTTGTTCGGCATTCTATTGATGTGACCCAACCATTCTAGACGTCGCGTTTTAATAAAAGGATTTCATTTGCGTCTTTGTATAAGGAATACAACTCGGCATTAGATCGAAGCTTCCACGCATTTGTCTGTACATCGTGGACAGGACCATAAATTTTTCTTAAAAGTTTACGCTCAAACAATTTAAAGCCCACGTCTCCGCTCCATACGTTAGGACTGGCCGAATTAAGGTTTTATAGAGTCGTACCTTAGTGGTTTGAGACAATAGCCTACTTTTAAAAAACTTTATATTTGCGAAGTATGCTCTTAGCTGTCATTATTCTTTTCTGGACTTCATTTATTGTTTTATTTTCATCATTTACTTCCGAGCTCAAATATGTAAAAACTTTTTACTTTTTCAAATGAATATCCATCGATATCTATAGTCGTACTGCTACGCCCTCTGCTTGAACTCATATATTTAGTTTTCCCTCATTTATGCAGAGACCTATCTTTTTGCTTTCATTATTGATTATATTAAAAATTTCTTTGAGCGATGGAATATTCCTGGCAACCAAGCATATATCATCAGCATATGCACATATTTGACTGCATGAATGCATGATATTCCCTGAAACGTTAATCCTCCTCAAAACGCCATGTAAGGAGAGATTGAAGAGGGTAGCAGACAGGTTATCGCCTTGTCTCACGCCAGTCAAAATAGGGAATTCGGGACTAATACCGCCACCTATGACAACTTTGCCGTCACTATCACACAATGTCATGTTGATCAGTCTGATCAACTTGTTTGGTAGGTTGAACTCCTTTAGGATTTCGAGCAATTTTACTCTGTTGACTGTCAAAAGCCTGCCAATAGTCAATAAAAAGAAGATGAAGGTCAATTTTATATTCCCAACACCTCTCGAGTAACTGTCTTAAAACAAATATCTGATCGATAGTTCCCCTTCCCTGTCGGAATCCGCACTGATAATCTGTTATGATGTTTTCAGCAAAGACGTTGAGCTTTTTCAGTATTATGTTTGAGAATATTTTGTATGCTACCGTGAGCAGAGATATTCCACGATAATTACTGCATTCCAATTTGTCATCCTTTTTAAAAACAGGACATATGAGACTAGTTCTCCATTTTCTAGGCATGCGTTCTCTTTCCCATATGTCTAGGATCAGGGAATATAATTGTGACTGTACAATTTCTCCACAATTTTAAAAAATTCGGCTACAAGTGAGTCTTCACCAGGTGCTCTGTTGCTTTTCAGCTTTTCGATCGACTCCATGAAGTCATCCATGTCCGGTGGCTCAGTGTCATCCTCATTTGTCAATTCTAATCGGCTCGAGGTATTTTTGTCCGTGTCTATCGTCTGAGCTCCCGCGTTGTACAGGTCACCAAAGTACTCTGCCCATCTGCCAATTGCTTCCACCTTACCCTCACTACTCTACCATCTTTATACTTGCATGAGTCGGTTTTAGGCTGGAAACCTCTATTTATATATTTAACTGCACCATAGAATTTCCGGGGTTCGTTATTACTTCTCAATTCCTCAATTTGCTCTACTTGCTTCCTTAGAAAGGCTTTTTTCTTTTCACGTATGACCTTATTTGCTCTTCTACGGCTTAGTTGGTAATCTGAGGTGTTCTGTCTTGTAGCGCGCTGTAACATTATCAATCTACATGCATTTCTTGTTCTTAGCACTTCACGACATTCGTCATCGAACCATTCCTCACCACGTCCCTTCATTTCTCGTCTCACCAATCACATCACTCGCCGTCTCCTCAATGACTCTGCTAATTTTGGACCACTTTACTTCTATTCCTGTTTTCTCATTTTCAATACCCTCTTTTAGTAACACTTCAAACATTTTTTTATCGCCCAGTTCTCTAAATCCTTCTAATATGTCCAGATCTTTAAATTTTTCTAGGTTTCAGTGCCTTCTTTTATATAATTTCTCTTGTCGCAAACATCCCAGTCGCTCTTTATATTTAATTTTCACCAGAAAGTGGTCTGAATCACAATTTGGGCCTCTGGCCGTTCTGACATCAGTCACTGAGGAAGAATGGCGTTTTGAAATGAGTACGTGATCAATTTGGGTTAATGTGCCATTTGGTGCTTTCCAAGTTCCAATGTGTATTTTTTTGTGCGGGAAGCAAGTACTTTTTATTATCATGTTGTTTGCTTCAGCAAATTCACACAAATGTTTACCATTATCATTCGTTATATTATGAAGTGAGTAGGTTCCAGCAACAGTTTGTGTAAAATTTTCCTTACCCACATGGCAACAGTTTAAGGCTATACAATGGAGACAAGGACAACCAGATAGGGGCAAAAGAAAAATTCATATTTATCTTTAAGAATATACATTTCTAGATATGGGTAAGTTGGCTCAGTGCCAAAGGGCGCTAAACTTCGAACATGAAGATTCTCAGTTCGAATCCGGCTGGACCCCACAAATTATTGAATAAAAATTTGAAAAAACTGTATTAACATCAATTGTCATCCTCTATTGGTTTAAAAAAATGTATTTGAACTTGATTGGGTGAGTAAAAAAGTATTTTATTAACAATTGAAAATGTATGCAAGATATATCAGGATAGTTTGAGTTAGTAGAAGGAATTTAAAAAACTTCCTGCTTATCGCTAATGATCCTTCTTGTAATCTATTGCAACTTAAACGGTTTAATAAAAAAATAATAATACTTTTGTGGTAAATTTAACATTATTTTTTTTAAAAAGAAAACTAAAGATTTATTAATACGCAACCATCTGTTTAACCGATAACGGTTCCAAAACAGAACTGAATTGGCAAACTTCACTTAACCCATAATGAGTTAAGTTGGCGGGAATCCACTGAACGTCTAATCCCCCCTACCGACCTATGTTCTTAGAAGCAAAGGTATGTCGCCAAATCCGTTCTTACAGTTTATTCGCCAAGATTTTTCATGCCAATATTTTAGATATGCATGCGTAGCTTTAAAATTATACGGTTTTTGCTACGGTATAAGAATTAATAACAATAGTTATCTTGAGAATATCGTATTTAGATAAAATCTTTTTTTATAATTGTAATAAAACCATTGATTAAATGATAAGTGTAATTTTCGTTCGATTACATTCAGTACGAAGAAACCATCCTAATGTTTTCAGCTTTGCATTATCTATTACAATATTACATTTACATTTCACAAGCGACGAAAGAACGCTGGGTTGTCATGAGACCTGAACTTTGCGCATGCGCTAGTCAAGAGGTTGACCTTGAGCTGCTGAGCAGACATATTATCAAATCTGAGCCATGCCTCGGATAAACAGCAATAGCAGGTTTCCATACGGAATTCTCCGCCGCGGAGCAACAATGTAGATAGATGGCTTACAGCCAAATTGTAGCACTTTTTGTAAACGATGCTTGCACAATCAACGATATACTTTACTAGTACCATTTTGTAGTAAACATGTAGTTTTTTTAATCAGTTTTATTTTCAACGAGTTACAGATCTAAAAGTATGTATTTTATATGTAAAATAGAGTTAACGACTTACATTTCTAGAATAAACAACATTTACTAACACCTTAACACCTCGTAATTTCCTCTGAAGATGATTGATTTGTAATCGAAATGTACACCACAACTGTTCCTGGTTATTAAAGAACATTTAATCGACTTATCTGTTCTGACAATAACTGAAAATTAAAACTGAAGCTTCCATTATCTCAACACTCGTTTCTTATTTCAATTTTTGAATATTTGTTGCTGGCGTTTGCCCTGTATAAGCGTTTGGAGAACTTTTAGCACCACTATCATACAAATATTAACCCTGGAGCCGGGGGACCAAGTCTTACTTACAGACCCAGAGCAAGGGAGTAATCAGCAAGGGAAGTATCATTTGTTGCTGGCGTTTGCCCTGTATAAGCGTTTGGAGAACTTTTAACACCACTATCATACAAATATTAACCCTGGAGCCGGGGGACCAAGTCTTACTTACAGACCCAGAGCAAGGGAGTAATCAGCAAGGGAAGTATCATTTGTTGCTGGCGTTTGCCCTGTGTAAGCGTTTGGAGAACTTTTAGCACCACTATCATACAAATATTAACCCAGGAGCCGGGGGACCAAGTCTTACTTACAGACCCAGAGCAAGGGAGTAATCACCAAGGGAAGTATCATTTGTTGCTGGCGTTTGCCCTGTATAAGCGTTTGGAGAACTTTTAACACCACTATCATATAAATATTAACCCTGGAGCCGGAGGACCAAGTCTTACTTACAGACCCAGAGCAAGGGAGTAATCAGCAAGGGAAGTATCATTTGTTGCTGGCGTTTGCCCTGTATAAGCGTTTGGAGAACTTTTAACACCACTATCATACAAATATTAACCCTGGAGCCAAGGGACCAAGTCTTACTTACAGACCCAGAGCAAGGGAGTAATCAGCAAGGGAAGTATCATTTGTTGCTACAGATGATAGGAATGCGCCAGAAACCTAACGCTTTGTCCGGCTGTCTATTTTTGCATCCCAGTCAAAATCGAACAAACGTCGATTTCACTTCAGCGTTTATTTACAATTCGGGTCTGACAGACTGGACGCCCTGGCTCCAGCTATAGTGATTCGGGTCTGGCAGACTTGGCGCCCCAGCTTGTGTTACTGAAATTTGTGATTTAAAATAAATAAAAAATGTTTGTTCTTAGTGTTTATGAATGATTTTTTCGAGTAAAGTGTTTATATTATCGGCTATATCGAATAGGTTTTTATAAACTATTTGAACAATGGCTAGTGTTCTTCTAAAAGACTACATTCACCGACTTCTCAATGAAAGTTTTTATTCTGAGCTTGATGACACCCCAGATGAAGATGATGAGTAATGGTGATGCCTTAAAGCCAGAAATAATCACTTTTTATAATTCGACCAAAGGTGGAGTTGCTACTCTGAATCAGTTGTGAGCTACACAGTTGTGCGCCTAAGAACACAATAGGTTGCTGGCACTTCAAAAACTGCTGAACGATTCCCTCTAGATACCAGGAAAATGTGTTTTTTTTTTGTAAAAACGACAGCAAAAACCAGGTATAGTTGTAAGTACTGCCAAAAATTTATACTTTTAGGCCATGCACAGTAGTCCCGGACTGCACTAACACTGAACTGGGCATTTTGTAAGAACAAAGCTAAAACGTTTTTGAAACAAGTCTGTTGTTTTGTGACGTTGTTTTTTATGAGTTTATGATAATTTTTTAATGTATACTTATTGTTTCACCATCCCTAGCACAATTTTTTTTTCTTACAATTTTCAACAAGTTTGTTTAATTGTAATAAATTAATAATAAATATTTTACAACTTTTGTACTTTTTTATTACACTCCTTAAAAATCATTTGATAGAGCCTAATTTACAGGTATATCAAATGTTAAAAAAACCCTGCCTTTGTTTCTATTCCTGAAAAAACTAAAAACATAAATGGGTCTGTCAGACTTGGCGCCCCGGCTGACGTTACAAACTGGGGTGCCCCTTCTCCAGAGTTAAGATCCAGTTCAAAAATGTGAATCTTGCACAAAAAATTCCACTAGCATTTGATAAATACTTTTTATTTGTTGATAAGGAATATATACAATAGCCTCTTGATTATTTTAAGTCTGGTTACATAATATAGAGGCCTGACTAGTGTTATCTAGTATGATAAGAGATCAGGGTTCCAATCCTGCTGAAGGGAAAGAAACTAGTTCAGTTTACGTTTGGAAACTCAATTCTTTTTTTTTATATAATCAAACCTATTCTAACCGGATACTTTCTAGCTATATTTTAATATATATATATATATATATATATATATATGTAGAAATTCAAAGAGAATGATTGGACTGGAACTCTTTCATGTGATGGAATGATGAGACTGAAGAGCAAAGACTGTTTTCATGTGATGGAATGATTGGACTGGGAAATCATTCATGTGATGACATGATTGGATTGAAAGCAAATACTGTTTTCGTGTAATAGAATGATTGGACTGAAACTCTTTCATGTGATGACATGATAGGATTGAAAGCAAAGACTGTTTTCATGATGGAATGGTTGAACTGAAAGCAGACTATTCATGTAATGGAATGAATGGATTGAAGGCAAAGACTGTTTTCATGTTATGGAATTAATGGACTACAACTCTTTCATGTGGCGGAATGATTGGACTGAAAGCAAAGACTGTTTTCATGTGGCGGAATGATTGGACTGAAAGCAAAGACTGTTTTCATGCGATGGAATGATTGGACTGAAAGCAAAGACTGTTTTCATGTGATGGAATGATTGGACTGAAAGCAAAGACTGTTTTCATGTGGCGGAATGATTGGACTGAAAGCAAAGACTGTTTTCATGTGATGGAATGATTGGACTAGAATTCTTTAATGTGATGACATGATTGGACTGAAAGCAAAGACTGTTTTCATGTGATAGAATGATTGGACTAGAACTCTTTCATGTGATGACATGATTGGACTGAAAGCAAAGACTGTTTTCATGTGATGTAATGATTGGACTGAAAGCAAAGACTGTTTTCATGTGATGGAATGACTGAACTGAAAGCAAAGATCTTTAATGTAATAGAATGATTGAACTGAATGCCGTAATTACCTTTTACCTAATAAATAAATACCTTTAAATTTTAATTTCACTTCAAGTCCAGTGAAATAAAATCTGTCAGCATGTTATATTTATAATATGGCTAATAATATTGTATAGTATTTTGTGTAACAAATAACTCAAAGTAAAAACATCATAAATGAAGAGTAATTCTTCTTAAATTTTATTTTCTAGAAAATATCCAAATAATATTGTTTATTAATTATAGTTTTCATGTATACATGCTTCGGACTAAAGAAATACACGTCATCATCGCTCCCAAGTGTCAAATATGATTGGTTTACAGCCATAAAATAAACACCAGACTACTGCCCCCAGCCAAAGATAACACTACTTGTTGATCCACATATAACCACCTACTGATTGACCAAACAACTGGGTCTAAGTAGGAGGTACTGGTCTATCTGAATGATTTTCTAAAATTAAAATTACGGTATATTTTGTAATAGTTTTATTTCCGGCAATTTGTATTCGGTCAGAATTTTTAAAAAAATCAAAATGTTTGGTTTCTAAACCAACACATTAACAATTTTACTTTTAATTAAATTTAAAACATTTCATAAACTTAATATTTCAGAGTCGAAGTACGTACTTAGAGACGGAAAATCTTATTGGAATTTACCAAAAAAATGTCAACTTTTCACGTTCTTCAGTTGCACACTCAAGATTTCTGTGACTTCCAATACAATTTTTTTTTGTAAAACCCAGAACCAAATTTGGAAATTTTGAAGTACAGTCATATAGTATTAATGTGTTATCTAATGTTCGAAATTAAATTTGTTATAGCAGAACCAGGTTGTGTGTATTATAATAACTGACAGTTAAAATCCTTCTTTTATTGGCCCGCATTATACTCACGAAGGGGACTTTGGAATAGAGGTTAGGCGTTGAATAGCAGGTATTGCCTTCATTGTTTAGTGGTTCCTAGAAATTCTTCCCCCTAGTACCAAATACCAAAAATAGAAGAACGTTAGCTTAGTGTCCTGTTAATACTTAAATAGTTCTGACAAAATTTGAATATTTCTACAAGCAACAGATGCAAGTGGAAAACGTTATAATTATTTCGAAAAACAGTGATCTTCAGGAGATCGTTTGTTAGTCGTAGGCAAATGCCCAAGCACCAAACTAGCTTCTACTTTTAAACAGAGCAAAATAAGAAATCTATTACAAAAGACCATTAGTGAAATTTTTATGATTTGATACTGGAATATAAATTATCTAGCAACTTTTAGTATGAAATGGCAATATTTGACAGTGTGCTTCTGGGATAAAGACGGCACGCCAATAATTCAATACTTTGTAAGCAAAATTATGAAAAGACACCTGCATACGACTAACTTTTGTTTCTAACACCTCATTAGTATAACACATGTTCTTTAATAACTCCATTAAATACGTTGATTGAGACCGGTCGATTCGGCACTAGGCTCATTTGCACGACCATCCAGAACAGTGGATAGAAATGATTTCAGCAAACTTGTACTTATTATAAATAAATAAAACCTCTTAAGCGCAAAAACGTTTTATTTAAATCCTAATGTATATTTCGTTTGCAAAGCAATCATTTCAGGGGAAATTATTACCTTGTACTTATTCATCGAGGGGGTATGTGAAACGAAAAAAGTTGGGAGCCACTGCTCTAGAATATTAAATTCTACCAATGTGGCCAGCCTGAAAAAAAAACATTTTTCTGCACTTAGTAGGAAAAGTTTTATGTAGACATCTGTACAGAGGTATATTGTTCTCAGCTATGGATGTTTATGTTTTTTTTTACTTAATATTTTTTTTAATATAAAAAAAGTTTAGTAAAGAATTTACATAAATGTTCGATACATGAATATAATTCAATTCTTTATAATGAGATTCTGTATAAACACGAACATTGCTTTTGCCAAACCTCCATGTAAACAAAAATAGGTTTAAGAGTTGTACAGAAGTTTTCAGGATTGTTTTGATACATTAAGTTGAGGAAGACCTTATGAGTCAGCGCTTTAAGACGAGAATGCCTCAAGAGTGTCTCATAAGTAAAGTTTACTTAATCAATATTAGTTAATCAGCAAATGTTGAATGTAAAACCTAGTGGGACCTGATTAGTTCAATAAAGTTGATCAACTTTTTAGTGGATTAAGAAAGGTTTAAGACTGAGTCAAACCTTATCATTCAAGTGATGAGTGGATTTTTGAGTTGAAGGTGTGAACCCTCTGGATTGCTCGAAGGCTAACAGTTTCGTTCAAATCGTATCAAAAGCAAGTAATTTTTTCCAATAATCCACAAAATGAGTGCCAAGTTGATCGAAAGTTTATGTTCACATTTTAGAATTACACAATAGGTACGATTTGTGTTTAAACACACAGTTTGGATCGCTATAAAAATAAAAATATGAGATAAGTGCTTTGAGATGTATATTGAAAGAAATAGACATTTCAGGTTTAACCCCTTCTAACATGGAATACATATTTTTCTTGTAACACTGTTATACATAGTAAGGAACACTATTTTCAAAACCATTGGTATAACAATACTATATGGCAGTTATTATTTGGAATGTATGAACTCCAAAACTGATTCAACTATTGCTGATAAAGAAATATCAATCAACTAAACGACTAGTGAAAAATCTTAGCACATCAACCACCAGAAGTGAGGAACAGAATTATGTATCACCATGAACAACTATCATATACTTTGTTAAAGGTGTTAAAACTGCCTCACATCTTAAATCTTTTTAATTTTAAGCGTGAAACTTAACAGCAAAATGATATCCAAAACTAATCAATTTAGTTTGAAAACTGGAACAAATAAAGATCAACATTGCCTTAATTTTAAAAATGCTTAGATTTCCTTAATAAAAAAATATTAAAATAAGTTGCAATTATTTTTTATTTCATTAATCACATTTTTAATCTAACTATTCACACAAACTGAGACAAATAAGAACATATATTATGAAACATTATTTTCCAATATTTGCTTAATCAACTAACTATATACCAATGTTCACTTTTTAACTCGCATATAAGACCATAAAACAATTTACTGCAAGTAAATATCTAAAAATGCAAATTATCAATGAGTTTTAAAATATTTAAAAATTTATATTGGCAATTTTAGTATTATGAAAGACTGGAAGGGTAGAAAGTTAGGAGTTGGCAACATTACCACAATGAGTAAAGCCATTGCCACACCTCAAGAGAAATCACCTGCTATTGTCTCTTTAACAGGTGAAATAACCAGAGGCTTGCTTGCCCTTGTAAAATTCAATTGTACTTAAATCTCTGCTTGTAGTTAGTTTCTTTTGACTTACTTAAATATTTATTTTCAATTTTCAAAGACTTATAATCTTAAGGACCTTAAAAATTAACCATAGGACTAACTATGGTACTGATAATAATTCCTTAACATTATATAAGACCTGAAGAAACACAGAACAAGTAGGCCTACAATGTAAATTAAAATATAACTAAATTTATATATATATATACTGTAATTAAAGTACGTTTACCAATAATATGTCTTGCTCTTTTGCAAATCTGCTTTTGGAGAAAATTACTTCAGTTTAAAGCATGCTCAAAATGTAGTATACTTGAAAATGAAGTGACTGTTCAACCTCTGAAAGCAAGCTCGCATAAAAACACAACTAAGATTATTGCAAAATGTATTTTAACAAATTAATATTATATAATTAATATTTATTTATTAGAGTGATCAGTTTTTATTACTTGTACATTAGTACTGCAGGTCAAGAGCAAGGGCCAGTTCCAGTTTATTAACATTTGTTGATTCCATCTTCGCGTGAGCTACTAGTAATCACTAAACACTTTTAAATGTTTTAAACTTGCCTATAGTAGCACTTACTTTGCTTGTTGAGGACGGCCGTTTTGGGAGATGTGTCCCTTTGTCAACTCAGACCGTAACTGAGTTGACAAAGGGACACATTTCCCGAAAGGCCATCCTCAACAAGCAAAGTAAGTGCTACTATAGGCAAGTTTAAAACATTTAAAAGTGTTTAGTTCCAGTTTATTGTTAGACAGCCTGCCACATTTACTAGTGTGCAATCTTTACCAAATCCTTTTCTTTTAAACCTCTCAAAAAAGGTTTTTATTTCTTTTTTAGTCCATATAAAAAACTTATTACAGTTAGTTATATAGCTATTGGACACGATTTAACTAGTTACCGGAGTATACGAAATGATTTAACAAAAATGTTCTCTCAAATTCTTGAGGGTGAGAGAGAGAATAATAAATCCAAAGCTTAAAACCACTTTTACTTTTAAAAAAATCCCTAAGATATGGTGAACTGACAGCAATTTTTTATATATTTTACCTATGTGATTACAAAATATAAGCTTATATAAAAGACAATGAAATACCCACATTATTAAATAGCGCCTTTAAGAACTTGGTATTTCAAACTTAGTACACAAATTATTGACAAGTGCATTTATTATCATTTTTAATCATTATTTGACAGCTTAATTTTTTAGTTGTTTATCACGAAAAATATTTTCTCCTCTTACAGTTTTACCTGCTGTCAACGCAATTTTGTACGACTATTTCTACCAAATCCTTCAGTGATAAACAGAGTCTACAACAAATTATTTTGTTGAAAATATTTAAAATATTTTGTTACAATTTTCATTTTTCAATTCATATATAAAGTTAAAACTAACTGCCTTCTTAAAATTATCAGTAGTAGAATGTTTACATTGTTACGTAAGCAATAATAAATAACATCAGCGTTTCCTATACGGCTGAATTATAAGGTCTAGATATTTGAAGGAATGAACGTTTTCCATGAATCATGCTCTAACTGCCTGGCAAGAGCTGGGAATAACTGGCAAACTATTTTAGTCTCCCTCCCACGGTCGATCGCTTCCGCGCCTAGACAAAACCGAACACCCGCAACAGTAGTTGAACGCTCCGACTCCGATACATCTATGATGATCAGACGAGTAGAACAAACACTGAGACCAAGGCACGTGTGGGGGTGGGAGTGGAGAGGGGAAGTCCCTGACCTTCCTCACGATATGGCAACGTCGCAACAAACCCATGCTTGTTTGTACTCCAGGTCAATTTGACCCTAATAAACAAATAGGACCAACTACTTGCTTAGGTAAAATCAAGTGCAAATTCTGGAATGAAAACCAACTTGTAGTTTTATTTTAACTGCAATTAGTTTCAAATTGTTTGTGTATATTCTCTGTTAAACATATTTTAAACTATATTCACCATATATTAAAACAATTTTTTAAAATACATTACTGAATTACATTAATGTTACAACTAATAAAAACACAAAATTCACAAATTAATCATTTATTGACTCATACGCGTTTCAATGACAAAGTCATCATCATCAGTGAGTGTTACTACTACCAACTCTAATAACTTACAACTCTAGTTTCTAGTAGTAACACTTACTGAGGATGATGACTTTGTCATTGAAATTCGTATGAGTCAATAAATGATTAATTTATGAGTTTTGTGTATGTTTTTATTTGTTTTTAACATAACCTCACAATCTAAGCTCAAAGAATAGTTATATTAATATTACAGTTTATTAAAATTCAAGCAAATCATATTTCAAATATTGACAAGTCACAAAATATTTTATAAGGTCATCATTACTGGCCAACTATTTAATTGTTTTGTAGATATTAACCTATGACAAATTCCCAAATATTTTATGAAAAGGAAAAGAAATATAGTAAGTTGAACAATTTTTTCAATGGCATAATTAACAACAAATCTCACTGTGATTATGCATGATCAGTCCTGTTTCTAATGTCTATTAAAATTTAGAATACAGATGTAAGTGTTAAAAGGGGGAAATGTGTTGACCATAATAAACAAGGTTTGTTTAAAACCAACAACAATAGTATAGATTTGATGAGTATATTTATACTGATGTGAAGTATATACTGATGTGATCTCATTTTTAAAAACATTTAGACATACAATTCCCTTAATTCTGGTAAGTTTTACAGAAAGCCAGAGTATAGAGCTGAGAACATGGATTAAAATGAGAATAAAAATATAAAGAACTTTTTTTATATATAGTAAGGCTAAATTTAGTAATAAGTAGTTGAATGCGATACTCAAAACTGGAACTGTAAGATTGTATTATTTCAACATGACAAAAAAAAATTTTAACCTCATACATTTTTTTGTCCTTTAAATTAAAAGGACAACTAGAATTTTAAATTAACTTTGGTTTCACTCCAGTTAATTTTAAACTCTACAAATATAATTGTATTTTAAATTATACATAGGCACAGTGATGTTGAACAATGACTTTATGATCATAAATAGTTTAGTGTTATATAATTTTTGCAAACAATTACCTTCAGCCAGCCTCCTCGAGTAGTTACTAAAGTATACAGCAGAAACAGGTCTATATCCTGACCATTAATCTTTGGATTTTTTCTGGAGGGCGTGCTAGAAAAAATATTTAAAAAATTACATTTTACATTACTAGTTTTATACCTAAAACTATTAAAGGTAATAGGAATCCATTGGAGGTTTGAAGTAGGGTAGTTCTAATATAGTTATATTTTTTAATTTTTAACAATGGTTAGGTCAATAGATTTAGTTACATTTTCTATGCAGATATTTGTATTTGATATACTTATAAACAATTTTTCAATAAACGGCTTGTCTCAATTTGTTTTCTATTAAACTTTACCTTTAAAATGGTTTGCATTGTTCATTACTCATATTCCAACTTGGAATTAAATTCAATTCCGTTATGCCTTCAAAATTTTTTTACAATATTATTGGCAAAAAATTCTTTAATACCCATATCTAGAAAAAATTTTAATTATTCAAAATATTCATTCAAATTAGATCAAAATAGGATTAAACAATTTTTAATATTTTTATTTAAAACAAATATTGTATTATTCAAGAAATTGCATTTTGTGGCCAATAGTTTTGGAAAATTGTATAAAAACGTTATCCATAATTTTTTTGCCTATTTACTATGAAAAATTATTCAAAATAATTTTAAACGACTTTCGTTTTTCTACAAATCATGTTTATCACAACTTATAGAATTATTTTGAATTCAACAAAAATTTTCAAATTAGTTTGCTTCAAATATTAAAAATTTAATTTGAAAAGTAAATTAACCTAGTGTAGAACATTAACATTATATTTAGTTAATTTTATTATTTAACATAAATATTCTAATACATTGCATACTACACAATTCAATTATGTAAAGGTTTATGAAGAGATAAAAAGATTCTTAATAATTTTATAAAATAAAAACTAATTAAAAATTACATACAAGCAAAGTAATTCTTCTTACACTTATTTATTCTTTAATTTTGTGCTATGAATGAACTTTTGTTACTTATACAACAAATAACCATTTTATATAAAATGTGTAGTTGTATAGACATTTTTATTGATTATTTTATATAATATTTAATGGTTATCAACACCATATGATATTTTATATACAGACTGTCAAATTACTATAAAAAGGCCACCTCGTATTTTAAATCAACAATTAGTTCTAGAATTTTAATTCTGAAAAACTATAAAAATTAATTTACTGAATACTATACTTATTAAAACAAAGTATAACATTTAAATTTGTTATACTATACATATAAAATGTATAGAAATATTCCTAACAGAAGTGAAGAAGAATATATTAAGAATTTTAAGTTCAATCTTTGATTTCACCAAATTGATTAAACCAGTTCAAAAAATAACCGAGTATAGTTAACAAGTAATATCATACAGACAGCTACTACATTAACAGTTTCTTCTTTGAATCACAGATGTAAATTGGGTTTGACTTATGTTAAACACTTTCAAAAGAAATTAAAACAAAATGTTTTGAATTATCATGAACATTTTTAAAAACTGAAAAATAGCCTTGTTTTATTTCATATTTTTTAAAATTTATGTACAAATAGGTGACAAGATGCTGACACTCTTGCATTGGCTACCATGCTAATGTAAAACGTTATTTAAAAAATGCTACAATTTAAAAAAATAACTTGTAATTAACAATAACTGAAAAAGGTTAAATAAATATTATTCACTCTTTTATATAAGACCCACTTATATTTATCAGTTACATTTAATGAACAGTCATAACACATGTAGTGGGAATGATTAGTGGCATTAGTAAAGTTTGTGTTACATATGAAAAATCTGAAACTGTTATAATATTGTGGATCTGACCTCGGTATTGTGGTTAGAAGATTTAATATATGAATAGTACATACTTATAATCTAGTATCCTACATCACAGGTATTTATAATTCAGTTCATTATATTTTTTTTTTAAATTGGTGTTAGTATCTACCTATATTTGTTTCTTATTTAATATTATTAAAAAATATTTATAACTGTTTTTACTTTAAGCAAGTGGCCTAATTTTTAACACTTTTTTTTACTAAGCTCTCCATTTTGTGTTTAGATATATAAGGTTTTTTTCAACTTAAGATATCCTCACAAATTTTTTAGGCTAAAAACATGCAACACATGTTTTTAACAAATTACTTTTACATCTATGTATCTAAAGTGAGTGCTGCACATCTTTAAATTTGCATTTTGATTTATTATACAAACATTACCTCAATTTATGGCTGAATTTAATATGGAGCATTAAAACATTACTTTTGCTATATCTTTGTTTTCAAATCTACTTTTTTGTAATTTACAACTTTACATTTTATTGAGGTTTGATTAAATTAGCGAGCATTTCACATGTCACTGTATTTCAAAATAATCGAAGAGACAGGTTAAAGCAGCCCTTCCAACCTTTTAATACATAAGACTAATAGATGTGGGAATGCCACTACTGTTTATATAATAAAGACAATTCAACGTATTAAACATTAAACTATTGAATATATTTTACTTTATTAGATCTCAACATCAAATGACATATTTAACTCTTTCATTTACATATTTGCCAAAAATATTAACTTTGGCATAGCATACCCAAGTTTTGATCATGTTTTGCAGATATTAAAAAAGAAACTTTATGGCCATAAAGGAAGCGATCAGTTCTTAAGTAATTAAAAAGACGTAAAGTTTTCTTCAAAGAAAATTATATTTTTCCAGGGTAAATTTAATCATTCATTTTCTAAATGAAAAAAAACTTGCACATGACTACATTACAATAATGGATGCAAATGTTTATGATTTTAATAGTCGTACAGTATTAATACCATGTAGTAAACCAATTTCAGTTTATTGCCAAAATTAGTTTGTTACATCCAGATGTAGATTACGATTGCCAAATGAATTTAGTAGATTAGGGTGCTATTGCCAAATCTTTTCCAGAATAAAGCTAACATTGAGCAAAAATCAATTACTTTATGAAGATTCCTTTTATTTACTTTCAATTCTGTAGAATTCAATATTGAAAATTCAACTCAATGGAACCTAACCTGTTCACATAAATCTATACCCATCTAAACTGCATATTAAATTTCCACAAATTTCCACTTTATACACAAAGACTAATTGACCAAACAAACAATACTTCTCCTTTTCTACAACTATAAGTATACAAATTATTTTAAATTAACCTTCAGTTGATATTATCTGATTTTGTTTTATGGAAATTATCCAGGAAAGATATTTTACGAAATATATTAATGAACGGCTGATTAATTACACAAAAGACAATAAATGAAGCAAATTATTGGTTCTGAATGCAAAAGGCAATCTTAATTTTTAGGCCCAGCTTAAAAATTTGCTTTTATAAGAGAAATTGTTGGGTAAATTATATTTATTTTAGGAATGTTTACCTCCAAGTGTTCTTATTTGGCTTAGTACTAGAGACTAATACCTATTCATGCATGTATATAAATAAAAGACAAATTACCCTCGAGTTTCATGAAAATGTTGGAGCTCCTGTATAAAACTATCCCGCTCCTTCTGATATATGGCTGGGTCTTTGTTCAAAATTCTAGCCATAGTGATGCCCAATCACTAATGCTCACTACTCCACACGTGTTCTACCAATACATTTATCCATTTGAACGCATGATACGCGAGTCGCGAACACACAAAACACTGCAAACGCGACTGAAAGATAGCAGTTTCGCCCCAACCAACGAAGGGTATTGTTCCTAGTCCCGCACAACTCACAAGCACTTCTAGATTGCCTCATCCAAATCCCTGTGCACGATCGACATTTCTACAGTTATTGCATCTAACGTCTAATAATGAGATAAATTAAACCGCTATTATTACCACAATTCACTTCATACAGTTATCTGCACAAAGTAACACATTATACCGCACAACAAACACAATTCACAGCACAAAATTGTATATTTCAATACGTGTGACAACAAGCTAACTGAACACACCAACACTCAAAATGGCGTCGGTTCCAAAGAAGGCGGAATTTTGTTGATACAGCTTAAAAGATGGTACTCATAAATAGGGAAATTATTGCGGCAGCTTGTTTTTTCAAGTATATAAAATTAATTTACAACATAAAAATTCACAGTTCATGTCTAATTTCAGAAATATACGTTGAATCCGCAAACTAAAATTCAATATAATTTCAGTAGTTCTGTTCTTCCTCAACTACTCGCAAGAGCAGCACTATACAGATAAATTGACAGTAAAAAATGTCACATGAAAGCAAGATTGATTATTCTAAATGTCATAACTGTACGAGACTTATAATTGCCATACAAGTAATTCATGATGGAAATGGACGTATTTGATTTCATATCAGTATCATATTTTTTAAAAACTGTGGCTCCTATTGGTTATATATTTTAATGGAAGTAAATAAACACGTTATGGGAAACAGACAAAATTGAAATTTTTATTATCATTTTAGCTGTAGATTTACAAATCTTGAGAACAATAATTTAAATAATTTTTTCTAGGTATATGTGATATTATTTTTCTATTGAGATCAAATCTACGTTGCTTAAGAAATCTTCCTTTATATTAAAAATGAATTCATTTTGGTTATTTTAAAATTTTATTTTCGTAAAATGTATAATTTAACAACTTCTAGTACACCCCTAATAATTTATTTTAAATAATTATTTATAGAAAAGCTATGTAATTGAGGGGGTAAGTCAAAACCTTTTTGGGGAAAACCAATTCTACTCAAGGATCCAATCGATTTTTTAAAGACTAAAATACCCTGACAGAAAAACAATCACCTCAAAATCATATCTGTGAACTAATAATCAGTTATAATAAAATCAAATCAAAATGCTAAATTTCCTGTTTACTACATCCGTTTAAAACCCGCTGATACCTGAAGTGAAGTATTGTTGCTTCATCACCTTAAATAGGCTTCATGTTTTGACTAGCCAACTTATCAAAGGGATTTAAATATTTGTTACAGTTTTAAGATTTTTAGATTTCCCTGAAATTTAATAGAGCACTGAAATGTGATATTTTTAGTTTTATACCATTTCAATTAGTTGTTTAATATGCCTATGATTTTAGAATTAAGCTATTTGTTAAATTAACATTATTCAACAGATTACAGTTGAAACAATTGATCATTTTACATCTCGAAAATTGGAGAAAATTTCCTGAAAAAAGTTTAAAATAAAATTTGCTTGACCTCGTTTGTAAATTGTTTAAATGGTAAAAAATTCAACAATTTATAACTACACGATAGGATTTTTAAAATGTTTCCAACATTTTTTTTAGACTGGTTAACCAACCTCTCTCACCTAGCCTTTAAAAACAAGGCGGAAAAATCAATTGCGTGAGTAACTTAAATGGAGAAATATTTTTATCTAGCTAGTATAAGGCTGTGTTAGAGATAAAAACTTTCGTAGGTAGAAAAATACATATTTAAAAGGTGATACTTTAATTTGTTACAATGAGTCCCTTCACTTCAACGTCCTTGAACTTCTACTGTCAAACTACAGCATAAACTAAGTTAGGCCTATATAAAGCAATGTTTGTTAACAATTAGGCGATCATATGAGACAAAAGAATTTTATTAGAAGGATCTAATCTTTGTTTAAGAAATAAATACATTTAAACTACGATCAATAATTTCTATAACATTATATAATCCAGATTTTTTTGTCCATGACGATTTGCGAAGCATTTATGTTTGAAATTAATAACTTAAACAAAAACCTAAACTAATTAAACCCCAAGTTTGGAAAGTCTTGTATTTTAATTTCAAAATAAAAATTTAGAAACTTATCAATGATAATTATTCTAACCTTAAAGTTATTTTTAAAAAAAACTTTATCCTTGAAGGCATACAAATACGTTAGAAACGTTTGTTTTTTTAAGAAAGCATCTAATAAAATTCGAGTAAAAAAACATTTAGTTTACTCAAGGTTTACTCTAAGGCTACTTAAGGTAACTTTAGCTTATCTTAGTTTAAAAACTTTAGAAAAACGTATAGACAAGAGGCTAAATTATTCGCAAATGTCTTACATACTAAGTAATGTGATTGAAATTAAGTCCACCACATACCATATTCTGTAGATGTAATTTGAAGTTGTAGTTATCAAACAGAATAAAATAATTGATGTAATTTCAAATGTTTACTGTCGATATTAAAAAATAAGTTGTCAATATTAATGCCGTTTGGAAAATTATGTTAACCAAGGAAATTATTGTCTATATCATGAATTAAGGATAGGTTTGTTAATTTGAATATGTAAATTTGGCATTTAATATATGCTGTTGATAACTAAACCACTAAACCGAATTATTTATTTCGGTTATGGTTAATTTGAATATGTAACAGATTAATACAATAAGAGTGAATAAGTAACCTACTGAATGATTAGAGCCTACCGTTATTGTATTGCCGAGAAATATTTAGGCCAAATTTTCTAGAACAGTAAATTACACTGATTTAATCGAAATGGTAAATCTTTAAAAGAAAAACGTATCATAAAGAAAGAAATAATAATAAAGTATGGACAACACCTTTTCGTAAAACCCTCCAAGCATTCGTTTATATCTTAACCATGTTATTGTCAAATCCAAATAATATGAGGTAGGGGCCTACAGTATTTTCGAAAACACAAGCCTACTTTATATTCATTTTTATACCATATTTTCTACGGTTGATGACGTAACAGCGTTGATTCACGAGATGAAATTTTGTTTTACTAATATAGATTTAAACTGTTGAACAAAAATGTTTCAGTTTGGTATCATGCTTTGACACTTTATCCGCCATACTCTAAATACTGTTCAAAATTCAACCTACATTATAATTTTCCTAAATTGCAATCGTAAATTTGTATTTTTTTTCAAAATATGGCTGATTTTTACAAATAAACATTTACTATTATTTCATGATATCTGTTATTAGTGTTACTGTGATTCCTCATTTAAAAACGAAGGTACCTTTACACAGCGAATTTCGTGGCAATTTTCAAGGGCTGATTATGGAACAAAATGGTGTGTCGATAAGGCTGAGCACAAGCTATGTGCTTCATTTTCACAACAATTTATTTTGTTAAGAAATTATATTAATTTTTTTCTGGAAAATTAAATACAACATTTAACACGGTTTGAATTAAACACAATGTTTTTCATTTAATACTTACTTTTGTTCGTTCTAATTAATTAGAATCTACTTCTAGCTAATGAATGCATGTTACGTTCTGAATAGTGTCTGTAAAATAATTTTTAATTTTGAAAGAAAACCTCTCAGTCTAATTTTTGGCCAGTTATTTCGCGCCAAATATATACATTAATATATATATATATATATATATATATATATATATATATATATATATATATATTAATAAGCAAAATAATAAAATGACTTTTTTGTCACTTTTTTCGAAATTTGTATATTGTAAAAATTTACTGCAAAATATTCGAACTAAAAGAGTGATTGTTCATTTGTTATTCTGTCCTTATATTTTATATATTCCACCCTTTTAATACTGAAGGTTACTTATAAAACCTCTATTTTTAACTTGAAGAATTTATTTTGGAGTAGAAGTAGTCGTTTAAAGGTGATATCTGACTATATTAAAATTTTAAACTATTACAACTATAGGCTATTAAATTTAATTTATTTGCAACTACGAATAATTAAATTCTTCAACGTTCATTGGTTAGGGCTAAAAAAAATTGATTATTCATTAAATTGGGTTAACCATTTAGTATCAAAACATTAAGAAAATAAACCCTCTTTCTATGAAATATTAAAACACTTCATTAAAATAATGATAACTAGCTTACACGCTTCCTGAAATCCTTTTCTTTGAAAATGCATAGCGAGTCACTCACTCACTCACTAAAAAAAATGTCTCTTAGTTGTTCATTTGGAAAAGAATTTAATTTATAGAAAATTATGTTTCGAAATACTTGAGTTGTTTTTTACATAATTGTATATTTACCCTGTTTCATTCAATAGCACTACTGCATTCATCACGTGATAAGTGTCGTTAAAAAAGGATAGTCAGTTTCTCAGTATCGCATTATATCGGCAAGTAAGTCATACTGGCTGATTACATTGAAATTACGAAACATAAATAAAATTTACTTTATTATAAATTTGTACAAGTCGTTAGATTTCAAAATTCAATTTTAAAGTTAAGCCTATCGACATGAATAGTAAAATGAATAAATAATTTAATTTTTATAAATAATTGAGCTGGCTTGTGAGTTTAGATTATAAACAAGTAAAATAAACATAAACTTTTGAAGTCAATTCCTATGTAGGTCAACAATTTTTTAAAAAAATGTTGTTACTTTTTATTAAATAATTACAGTTAATATAAAATAAAGTAACATAATCTACCACATAACGTATAACATAAAATCAGCTGCTCTATGAAAGCATGTGTTATCAATTATTTTAAACCAAATGTGACGAAATAACTATTGAATACCTTGGTTTTTTTGTAAAAAGGCCCCCATATAAAACGAAAATTAATTCATTATTAAATTTAATTAATGAATCATTAATTGAAAAATTGTTATTAAGATCAAGTGTCATCCACTACAAGCTTACAAAAATGTATTTGAACTTGAATGGATAAATAAGAAGTATTTTTTTAACGATTGAAAATTTTAATAAGATACAGTCTATATAAGGAGAGTGTGAACTAATAGAAGGAATTGAATAAATAAATAATTGCAAGAACTCACAAATTAATATACTTTATTGTCATATGTTTCGATTACTTGTGTCATTATCATCGGTGAAATCACTACAAATTTACAATTGCAACTACGTACTGATGATGATTATATAAGCCATCGAAACGCGTATGATAATAAAGCATAGGCCTATTGTTTTGTAAAATCATGAGTAGATATTCATTTATTTTGTAATTCAATTCCTCTTACAATCTGAAACGAACTATATTATTCAACACGTCATCAAAAGTCAACTCAAATATACCTAGTTTGTTTCCTAATTAAAATATTTATTTTCAATAATATAAAATTATATTTTAATTTAATATTTTAATAACTTTGTTATTTACTGACCTTAATTTTACCAACTTGCAAAATACATTGTTTAGTTCAACAGCTGATATCTAATTTCCAATGGGTAATATTTATCTTTGAGTTGATATTTTAATCTAGTTAGGGCGCTTCCTGGTGGCTATTCTAGACACTGGCCACAATCAGAAACATCTAGTCAGACATTGGCCAAAATCGACAACGCCTGGTAAAACCAAAAGCATCTCAATAAGATTAAAAAAAAAAAATTGCTTTGAAATTCATGCAAGTCGTTTAAATTACAAAGGTTTCCTTGATTATTTTTAAAATTATTTAAAAATTTTAAATGGTAATTTTAGGTTGCTCAAAAGTGCATCAAACAACCAATTGTAATACATTTTTATAGTCTCAGATGTATTGTATATATATCCATTGTTTAAATCATTTGGATGAGCAGATATCTCCTATCAATTTTTGTCGTTAGTAAAATATAAACGCAGCAGATAAACACAATAATTTCAGAGTAGCTGTAATGAAATTTTATTGACACTATTAAAAAGTTGGAAAAACCAGAATATATTTATCGAGTATATTGATCCTATTGCACATTTGGTTACATCGTCGAAAACATTTACCATGTTTCGGATTCAGAAACAAGACTTATTATTATGCAGTTGAATTCATTAGTCACATCAGCAGCTTTCATTATTGTTTATCCTAATCTTATCCGTTTTCGATATTTTCTTATCCTTTATATGCGTTAATAATCATATTAACTCTTTGCCTTTAAACTACAAAAATAAAGGCCATTAAATTTTTTTCCTAGAGGGACATATTTTTAATTTATTTGTAACTGTTCAGTGGCCAAGAGAGTAGGCTACTTCTGACCTGATCATTCAGGAATCATGCATTCATTTGTCGATATTCAAGAGTTGATAGACTATTTTGATCTAAATATATACTTCAACAGTTGTTTGTTAATGATTGTTGTTATCAATCGTACAGTTGTTTGTTATCAATCGAGCGACCATAAATGCTGAATGGTAGATTAATGTGACGTATAGATTTAATCCGTGAACCGGTGAAGAAAGAAAAGCGCCATATTCATTTGGAGATGAAGATCCGCGTCCTGGATTATGATGTCCGGATATATTTAGAAAAAATTGCTTCCAACTAACAAAAATCCTTATACCAAACCGCCTGACAAGGAATCATGAACTGAGAACCAACGTCCTGTCACAAGCCTAGAATATTCCCTCAACATTGGCATCAATTTCCAGCCATTCCTATAGGAGGCAGAGTAAAACATTCCTATAAGAAGCAGAGCAAAAAAGCAAATAAGCAGAGCATATACAAAAATAGTCCATTGAATGTGTAAAATAAAATTCTACCCACTTCTTAGGCTATATTTTTTGCCCCAAAAATCTGCTTGGCTCATATAGCTATTGTAATTATCGATCACCTCATAGGGTTTTCAATTCGAAATTTTGTATAGGCAATTTATTATCGCTTCCTAAAGTAAACTTTTCAGCGATAATAGTAAAATTAATCATTAAGTGGAACTTTATAATCGCCTATCTTATGAGTGTACGTATTATAGAATAATAGAAAGCATTGTCCGTCATCAATGATGAAAAGACAGTGCCTCCTCACAGATGAGATACACACGCCAAATATTTTTCTAGCAACTCCGTCTAGTAGAGAGTCGAAAACTGGCATTGGATAAAGTAAAGTAATAATATTAGAATAATTCAAATTTAAATTATTACCTCGATAATTTTGGTTGGTGTAACGTAATCTGAAAATTCATGTCGTTAATTGCATTAATGGAATGACTCTCTTAAAATACCCTTTTATAAATCTTATTATCAAATATAACTAAATGTAACTAAAGTTGTTATTTTATTTAACAGTATATCTGAGTTCAAGTATGGGGGTCGTAACTTCAAGTATGGGGCATGGAACCTCAAGTATGGAGCTGTAATTTCGAGTGCTAGTCTTATTTGAAAATAATTGGATGCGAGGTAATATTCCATCCTGTACGACTCCAAAATCTTAGTTATTTTATTTAGTTCAGCTCGTTATATTATTTTCTAAGATATGGAAAATAGAACAAATTCAATTCTCTTTAAATTTTCTGTAGGTCGGCTTGGATCCAAAACCTCCAGCGAAAAGACCATCCGCTTTGAAGACGACCTTCTTATAATTATTTTAAGCTATTTACAGCAAACTGCTTACTAATCGTTTTTATTTTAAAACTTACTTATTTAACTACTGTACTAAATCATTGTCAAAGCTACATTTCTCCCTACGTAAATGTTGGTTAAATATATAGGCCTAGCATTATAATTTGTTACCAGTATGTAAAGCTTCATATTAAACTATCAATCAATATATTGTATACACTAACAGTTGCAGGAAAAATATGTAAAAATTGTTTCACCTGAGATCTCGTAGTATCCTAACTGGATCAACAGTGAACAGGAAAGCTGACAACTGGTAATTGTATTACTGTATAGACTATTAATTATTTTCAAATTAACCGAAGTAACTACTTATTTTCTTATAGCTAAGTATACCGTTTGCGCTGCCGGGGAGGGTTATCATTCAAAATTCTGATGCGAATATTCAGAGGGTACAGTACTCTAAATTTTTGTTGCCGAAATTAACCCTCACCGACGGTTGTACACGGTCAATATATTAATTTAAAACTTTTAAAGGGTATATTGTTATTGCTGTTATCATAAGTAAGGTTGTTATTTTATTATGAAATAGCAATTGTTTAAAAATTTAACAGGGAAAAATGCAATTAAGTAACTTTTGTACATTTCAAAATTGATTCAGGATTATTTAGGTTAAAGTTTTTACAAATATGCGAGGCTGAATTTTTTAAGGTAAAACATTGTTATTTTTATAAGTCGTCATAAAGTCACAAAAACCATGTCATAAACACGTCCAAGTAGGATTGACACAATCATAAGAAGTAAAGGTAAAAGTTAACTCAGTGTTATTAATCTTGTTTGTAAGAATAAATAATTTCAATTTTTTCAAAATTCAGAAAGTCTACAATTTTAAAAGGGACAAATCATTAGTAATATTGTAATACCTGTGAGTATCATGGTTACCGTGTTTGAGTAATCAGAAAAAAATAAGGTTTTATAATTAACAAATTATTAATTATACTCATTGTCAATATCATTAGCCATAAGTATCTGTAATATTAGAAAACCATTTATATACACCAATTTTTTTTTATTATGGTATAAAAATTACATTTGTTATCTTTACCAAATTTGAAATGTTTGGATTTACAATACCAATTGTAGTAAACAGCTGATTTCAGACTTTCACACAGGTCTACCAACACACTTTCATCAATACAAAAATGAGTATTAAATATGTAGGAAAATAAGTCCTTTCTAAAAAGCATTATGTAGTAAGGTTATAAATACAACACTATATGGGAAAAATATAAATAACTATTATTTTACATTTACAAAAGTAGCAATTAAATAGAAATTCAGACAGTAAAAAAATAGTTAGTATAATATATAAAAAAATAAGTTTCAAACGTTTGAAAATAGATTTTCGAAATATATATCTATTAATCTAGTTTTATAATATATAAAATTAACTAGAATGTTAGTAAAATTGTAGGAAAACGGTTTAAATGAAAGCATTACAAATATTGGTACTACACACACACACACACACACACACACACACACACACACACACACTTATACCATATACAGTAGGTATAGTATACGTGATGTGTTCATTAATTTATGAATGAGGTTATTATTAAAGTAAAAAAATTGGTAAGGAGTTTTTTCATATAAAATACGTAATATAATATGTTAATATAAATATGTCATATAATATATGTTGCTGAAATTTAAAAATGGAGATAAACCTAGAATTACAAAACACTTGTAAATGTTTATAAACTTGCCTATAGTAGCACTTAAAACCCTAAGGCTTAATCTTAAGTAACTTGTTTTATATGTTATTTTTGATTATTCTTGTGGTATTGGGGCTCTTTCTAATATTTTCATTGTAATATAATATACCACTGTGCTCTCGATATATTGTATATAAACCTAGTAGTGTATTTTCAGTATTATTTTTTATTCAACACTTCAGATTTACTCGTTTTATATTGCTTTATTTTAATACGTAAGCAAGTTATAAATGAAGCATTTTTCCCGAGTGTTAATTTACATAATATAATATTGGGGTGCATGCATATGAAATTAATACTTTGATCTCGTTGCCATTTATCCATCAACTTACAAATGTTCATCTGTTCGTTCGTTCATTGAATCAACTTACTAATTTGTTTGTAGTATTTTTAAATACCGTCCCTCTTGTTTACGTCGTTTGTGTTTGTTGTATATTATTGTATTTGTTGTGTATATACTTTGTATAATGACTACAGTAAATATGAGACAACAAAAACTGGAACAACAGGTGATATTATTTACAATTTTAATTTATAATTTTTCTACTTTTTATATTTAGAGCAATCATTACTTTTTAAAACTACATAACCTTACCCTAAGTATTTCTGTGAAAATTGTAATTTTAATTTATAAACAGTGTAGTCTTTTTGTAATTGGTTAGTTTCATCTTTGGTTTACACTAATGTAAATAAGATTCATAAGCTTCATTAAATTAATAATAAAATTGTCCAATATACATTTCTTATAGTTTAAATAAAATTTGTTCGCCTAATTCTATTGTTTCCTTATTTGTATATTTCTGTCTTGAGTAATATTTAAATAGTTGCATTAACCTAGTTAAAATAATATTGAAATAGATTTAGGACTGGTAAGTAAATACTGCAAAGCAATAAATTTAATAATTTTTTAATTCCAAACTTATAAAAACTGAAACTTATAATTAATAGTTGTGTAAGATTATGATTCAAACGAAAAATTTAAATTGAACCTTTTGGTCTGAAAAAAACCATCAGTTCTTGGTAACAAGATTTATTTTTAACATTGATGCTAAAATAAAGTAAAAGTGAGTTTTATAACTTTAACAGTTATAAATTTTACAATTAATTTATAAAGAAGTTTATTTATAAATCTTATGGTTTCTGCTATAAAATATTCAAATTACTATAATCTTTTCAACACTTTTCAGATGTTAATATTGACATAAAATTATAGTTACACAATTAAAGTTGAATCTGTATTTAATATTAAACTTTAATTTTGTCAAAGAGTGATGTTTGTAGCAATCATTTTGAAGAACTATGCCTTTCTATTGTTTATAGAATAATTTCATCAATAGATATTGATGTGTTATTTTAGTAGTAGGTTAAACTCGACAAAGGCTGGCTCAACTCTGTTTATTTTTTGCTTTTGTCATACAATTATCAACACTTAAAATATGTTTGAAAGAAGAACCAATTGATTATAAATGTTGCAAACTATAAATAATGGTTAAAACTTATAGTAGTTATCGTCATACAAACATGACCTCACGTTGTAAAGATACTTGTGTACCAAGTGTCGCTTTAGAAATAGTTTACTACATTAATTAATTAATTAGAATAATTATTACTACATTATATTATTATGTTATGCTATATTACTATACAACTTTATTAAACTGTAACTGGTTAGGATAGAAAAAAAAATTAAATATCTTACACAAATTAATTGCTTACCTAATTGTACAAGTGGCTTAAATTGTCCTTGTTTTATGTATGTTAAAACATACATGATCACTTATGTTAGTGAAATAATTATTTATATAATCATTCTATACTAATCAGATACTTTGTAATTATATTGTAATAAAGCTTTATTATAATGTGAAGTACAATCCAGTTCTCTGATTTTATTAAAAAACATTGAGTTTTGCAGTTTTGAGATTGATGTTGTGTGTATTTTTCATAGCTAAATGCTTGTAATAATTATTTATGGTCTGTGACATAAAAAAAACTGATATAAAACTAAAAACATTGGGATGGATCCAGTCTTTGTCAAGTAATTCTCTATAGCTTTATGAGAAATGTCAAGTATTATGAATGTTTAAACAAGTTCTTGTTGCTATATTAAATAATTGAAAAATATCATTAAAAAAAAAACAAATTTAACCCAAGCACATTTTCAAAGGGAGCTAATTGTTAAAGGCAGAAAATGGAACCATATAATAAGTTAACTCATGTTAGGAAACATCATTATTTCTTTTGCTCTAACCAAATCTATCATAACTGGCTGTTTTGTAGTTATTTGTAATGTATTTGTCATTTACATATTGTATATATATCTGTTTACACCTATATTGTAATTTGTATATTACTTTAGTAATCTGTTTTAAAAAACTTAAATTCATAAAATTTTGTATGTGTTTCTAAATTGAGAGGTTATATTTGTATGTTGGTTATTGGTGAAAGTTTTAACCAATGTTTGTGGTCTGTTATATTTATAATAACACTTTTTTTTATTTATAATGTATTTTAAGTAACATACATAATTATGAAAAATGTTTGGATTGTTATAGCCTATTTTAAGTATTACCCGAGAGATTAAGGTTTTTCTTCAGGTTAAGTGGATCTACTTTACAACACCACATGTCTGCTTGATTTAACATATAACTTGTGAGACTGTATACCAAGGAGGATTTCTTTAATAAAACCTCACAATTTGGTTGTTTTGTTCTTAGTTCTTAGGTTGACTTATAGGCATGATTTAGTACTTAAGTAGAGTTATACTAAGCCACATAGTAAACCCTTGTTACAATGACTTCAAATACAACAAACATTTCATTATAATGACCTGAAATACTTTTCCCCACAAATTAACATTAATATATTATCATGAACATTAATACATGATATGTTCAACAAAATTAGTTTTCAGTTAAATTTAGAGTTGCAATTTCAGTTGGAATTTAGAGTAAAATTAGGTATTTGATGTCCATTAATATCAGATAAACAGCCTCCACATTTCCAGGAACCTAGGGTGTTAAGTTTTTAGAGTGAAATTAGATAGTGTATTAAATTAGTAATATATTAGAAAATGTATCAGAGAAATAGTTTTCACCTTTCCAGGAATCTAAACTGACAAAATCCCCCCTTTGTCAAGCAAATTGTCAATCCCCCCTGTTTTTTCCATAGTTTTGTTTAGTTCTCAGATTGTGCGGTTGAGTTTAATGTTAGATTGTCATCTACATCTACATGTTTGAAAACTAAATTGATTTCATTTGAACAAAAATTGAAAATACTTGAACACTTTGATTTAGACATTTTTACCAGAAAGCCGATTTCAAAAAAGTATAGGATTTCACAATCTACACTTTTCATTATCATATCTTCTTTAGTTAGAATTGACTCAATTATGTTAAAGGACACGGGCATCAAAGAAGTGTTATTTTTGAGTTGTTTGATTGGCTTAAAATTTTGAGATTAACCGAGATACCAATATATAGTCTGCTTTAAAAAAAAAGAAACAAAATAAATTTATTGTCAATTTGTAATCCCTAACTTTGAATGTTTTATTTAATGGTTATAGAGTCTCTAAAACTGAAATAACATTTTTTTTCTCACATCAATTCTGAGGAAATGATTAGAGTACACGAAACTTGAGTCAACAACTGGCTAAAATATTTGAATTAAAAAAATCGAGGTACTTTTCATATTGATGAAGTCAGCATGATTTCCCTTCTTTTGACAGATAAAACTGTTGATGGTAAAGGTCTTTTATGCAATGGTGGAGCGAAGAGTTGAGCAAAACTGATACCTATGCTCTTTGGAAAGCAGATGGGAAGAAATAAAATGAAATCGGTTGATTGGATAATACCAGACTCCTAAATCTGTGAAGAACATATTATAATTATCCTCCATTTTGTCACCATAAAAAAGCTTGGATCTATGGGTTCTTGTTGAGTGTGGTTATTAATATTACAAAGAAGGATGGCTACCAAAAACAAAAATCATGAACTTTGTTCATAACACTAAGCCGTTAAATGTGATGACTTGGATCTATCCAAGATCAAAATTGTATTTTTCACTCCAAAAGCAAGATCCGGAATACAATTGTTGGACCAAGGTTTAGTTACGAATTACAATTATCCTGCATTTAGTCACCATAAACAAGCTTGGATCTATGGGTCCTTGTTGAGTGTGGTTATTAATATTACAAAGGAGGATGGCTACCAAAAACAAAAAAAAAATGAACTTTGGGTAACTGTTAAGCCCATAAATGTGATGACTTGGATGTACCTAAGATCGAAATGGTATTTTTCACTCCAAAAGCAAAATCCAGAATACAACCGTAGGACCAAGGTTTAGTTACATGTTTCAAAAGCACAAGCAATAGAATCTGATGATAGTCATAGGTGTATGATAGTTGTCAATAGTCATAGGTGTATGTAGTTGTAAATAGTATACATTTAATTCCATTGTCTACTTTGCAAACTTCAGTGAAAATAATTTGATTTATCAGTAAGTTTATTTGGTCTATATATCAAACATTTTATAAAAGTAATGTAATTAGACAAGGTGAATAAGAAGTAGTTTATATTTGTTGATTCTATCTTCACGTGAGCTACAAGTTTTTAACTAGAAACACTTGTAAATATGTCACACTTGCCTTTAGTAGCAATTATTTTTGTAATTGTTGAGGACGGATTCGGGAGATGTGTCCCATTGTCAAGTCAGACCGTAAGTGACCTCAAGGTATTTGTATATTAGGGTGGGGATGGAATATTAGGTGGGAATGTAGGTGTATTTTGTGAATATTAGGAGTTATTATGTTGAAAAGCGTATGCAAGTTATAATGTATTTGGGTGTTAAGCATGTGTGTAAGGTGTAGTTTGAAATGTTTTTAAATCTCATGTTGTTCGGTTGAGTTCGGTTGCAGCATCCTAAGCAAAATTTTCCTACAACACATAGAAAACACCAAAATACTCTCAAACAATACACACACACACACACACACACACACATAAAATCATTTACTGCTTCGGGTACATTGATTATATCATAACACTGTATAGAGGCAACACCAGCCAGTGCAAAAAATCCTCACCTACACTAACAAAATACAGCAAAAACTCTAGTTCACCTCAGAAATTGAATTTAACCGGTCCCTAAACTTCCTTGACCTCATCATAACAAAAAGCCACATACAAAAACACAGGTTCAACATATACAGGAAACCAACAACGACAGACACTCACCCACAACCCCTCAAACCACCCTATCCAACATAAAGACGGTGCCTTTAGATCCATGCTCCACAGATTCAAGGAAGTACGACAGAAAACAAACAAAAAATTAGACACCATTAAACACTTAGCATACACAAATGGATACAACACCACAATAACAGACAAACTATGGCACAAAATACAAACAAACACCAAAAACAACAGTAAAGGAAGGGAAAACAAATTTATCACAATGCCATACATAAACAGAACATCAAATAAAATAGCTCACAAGCTCCAAAAAACAGGGTACAAAATAACATTTGAAACTAATAACAAACTGCAAAACAAAATACAACACAACACCAACAACAGAGATAAACTCTAAGCACCAAGTATATACAAATTAAACTGTATAAACTGCAACAAATTCTACATAGACCAACAGGTCACAACTTCCAATAAAAATTTAAAGAGCACATAAAATCAATGAAACACAACAGCGACTCAGCATTTGCCAATCACCTAAATGAAACACAGCATAAATTCACAGTTATTAACCATAACCTAGAAATCTTACACATCATCAAAAAAGGATCACATCTCAACACGCTAGAACAGTATGAAATTTACAAACTCACAGAAACACAAAACAAACATATTAAATGAACAGACCTAATACAAATCACAAATACTCTTTGACACAATTGAAAACCTGCCTTTAAAACCGTCTCCGCTTAAGATCGCCACGAACAAGTAAAAACGTTATATCTCAGTAAGTTTTTACAAATTTACAAAAAAATTTAAGTTCTGATAGTCGTAAGCTAATGCAAAGTTATTAATTAGGTTTCACCGAATATAATGGGCTACAAAATTCAAGAGTTAGATGTTATGTTTGTGTAGTAATGGTTGGTGGATATGAGATGTTCGGCGAAGTTTGATTGGGTGTTTTTGTTTGTTAGTGCTTTTATGTGTTCTTGGTAGTGTGTGTAAAATGACCTGCATGTCTGGTCTATGTAAAAACTGGAGCATGAACTGCAAGTTATTTTATAAACACCAGCGGGGTTGGATATGTCGTTCATTATGTTATTGGGTTTAAATTGTTTGTTGAGAGTGTTGTGTGTGTAGTACGCTATTCTGTAATTGGGTTTTCGAAGTGTGTTGGTTAGTTTGTGAGTTTTGGGTTATTTGTGTGGTATTGTAAAGTATTTTATGGGTCTGTCATGTTGTGTGTTTTTAGTTGGGTTATTGAGTTTATTTTTTAGGTTGTTTTTTATAGTTTGTCCATTATTGTTGTGTTGTATCCATTGGTTTGTGCTACATGTTTTATGGCGTTTAATTTTTGGTAGTTCATTTCTTTGTCTAACTGTGTTTTCAACAGGCATTATATCATTATGTTGTAAGCAGCTAGTTAGTGTGGGCGGTTTGAATAGTTGTGAATGGTAGTATTAGTGTTGGTGGGTTTTAGGTAGGTTGAATTTATATATTTGTTTGTCTGTACGTGTACACATGACCAATTTGTGGTCAATGTTTTATATAAAATTTGAAATACACCTTTGAACTAAGAAATTTTTTAAACTCTGAAATTTGCATACTTTGAAAATTGAGATAACAGGTACATGCACTGAGAAAGAGAATCGAAATCTGTCCTAAAATTCAGACCAGGTGCATGAATAAACTAAGGTCGAATCCTTGTGTACCATCTAGTCATTTATCTAATGCACTGACAGTTTTGAAAAAACACACATTCTGAGAAATTAACTTATGTCTGAATTTTACATACAAATATCCCACTGTAGTAAGTCAAAACTGGACTATGGTGTTGGAAATGTGTTTTGGGATAAATACAAGTTATATGAGGCCTGTTAAAAAAATACGCGGACTGAGGTCATACAAAAAAATGTACTTTGTTTGGAAGTTACACGTCTGGGTCTCCTTCAAAGTACTCTCCTCCCTAACGCACACACTTATCCCTATGGTGTTTCCACTTGTTAAAACAGTCCTGGTACGCTTCTTTTGTGATGATGTTCAACTCCTTCGTCGCATTTGCCTTAATCTCCAAAATCGTTTCAAATCTACTTCCTTTGAGGGGTTTTTTGAGTTTTGAGAATAAGAAAAAGTCACAAGGAGCAAGGTCAGGTGAGTAGGGGGGGGGGGAGAATAGTGATCGAGTGTTTGGTCAAAAACTCAAGAGTTCTGAGTGCTGAGTGAGCTGGAGCGTTGTCGTGATGGAAAAACCAGTTATCACTTCTCCACAGTTCTGGCCTTTTGCGTCGGAAAAGTATAGTACTTCAATGTAGGGAATCTGGTTGACTGTAGAGCCTTCAGGAAGGTACTTGTAGTGAACAACACCCTTAGCATCAAAAAAAACTGTCAGCATCACCTTGACATTCGACCGAACTTGGCGAGCTTTTTTTGGTCTTGGGGACATTTTACTCACCCATTGGGATGATTGGACCTTCGTTTCAATGTTGTAACCATACACCCATGAATCATCACCAGTTATAATTCTTGACAAAAAGTTCTCATCTTCATTTGAACGATCAAGCAGTTCCCCAGACACGATTGGCTTTTTGGTCGTCGGTCATCAGGCGTGGGGCACAAATTTCGCAGCGGTGCGGTGCATCTTCAATTTTTCGGTCAAAATCTCGTAACAAGATCCAACTGATATCCCACACTCTTCGGAAAGCTCCCTAATGGTCAGATGTCGATTTTCGCTCACCAGGATTTTGATTTTGTCAACGTGTGGGTGGTCAGTTGACGTTGAAGGACGCCCAGGACGCTCATTGTCATCAATCGACTGTCGGCCACCCTTGAAACATTCATGCCACTTGAAACATGCAGTAGGCTTATGGCAACATCGCCGTAGGCCGTGTTAAGCATGGCAAATGTTTCTGTTGCAGATTTCCCTAGTTTTACACAAAGTTTCACAACAATTCGTTGCTCCTTCAGGCTGTCCATTTTACAATCCGACAAACGAAAAAAACACTCTTTACTAAACTGCGTGTAACTCATCAACAAATGAAGATATCTGAGACTGAAATACCGCGTTTTGATCAGCTGATTTATACAAACCTAGCAACATCAAGGGGTTTCTCCTGATACTAACTTGAGCCGCGAAATTCAAACAGTCCGCGTATTTTTTTAACAGACCTGGTATGTCTAAATGAGACTTTCATAGTGAGTGAATATGTGTATAAAGAAAAGTTAAATGATCAGTAAAATGCAGTATTTATCTGGGATACCATCTGGGATATTATACTCATTTCTTATGTGCTGGGATAAATTTTTTTGAATAAGTAGTGTTTAACTAGGCTAGTTCCAAGGGATGTAAAGCATTGTTTAGTTTGGTCTGCAAGTAATAAAATAAATATAAGATAAATTGTAAATAAAGTGTAGAAATCTTATGATTAACTTATATTGTTAAATTATGAGTTTATGATTAGGCATAATTTAATTTTCTTGGAATTTTTCTTTTCTATATTATTATTATTGTTTTAGAGATTAATTTGTATTTTAGTAATTTTTTAAAATAAATATTGCTATTGTTTTTATACTATTATAAAATTGTATATTAAATTCATATACATACTGATGCAGTAAACCAAATGTTAAAAATATTGCAATAAAAAATATTGGTATGAAATATCACGTTAGCCTGTATTGTAACTAGCAACCTTGAAACTAATGGTCATTCTAAGCTATCTGCTTTGATAAGGATGACTTTGGTGTTACAAAGTTAGTGACCTGAAAATATTCTTACTTTAGTTGAAGAAATGTTTGTGAACTTGATCATAATGTTATCATCTTTCAACCTATTTAAATATACTAAAGTGAGTATTGTTTTATGATATTTTTATCTTGAGTGAATAATAGTTGTGGATATAATACACAGTTAGTAAATAGTATTAGTATATCATTGATTATAAAAATTTTAGAAAATAATTGGTTATTATGTAAATAACTTAAAATACTTATTATAATTTCATTAATTATCCGGCATGTACTATATAGGAATAAATTTTGGTTTTATTTATCAGATTGGATTTTACTGTGACTTAGAAGTTGGAAAATTTACTAATCATAATATATCAAAAGAGATTAATTACTTAAAATTGATGGGATATCAAATTTATTACTGCTTTATTGATAACCTAAGGCATAAATTAGTTTTATAGCACTTTATAAAAGTCAAAGTACAAATAAAACATTGATAAATGTGTTCAAGTTAATTCTTTGTAACTGTAACATTTGATAGGTATTAACTTTATTGTATTATTGTTGACACAATATCTGAATATTTTAATGAATTATAATAAATTGCTTTGTTATATGTAGATATAATAGCCTTGATTTAATGTCAGCCTTAAATTAAAAAAAAAAAAAAACCAAAAAGTGTATGAGAATTAACGAACAAAATATAGTGTAGAAGGTAAGTTCTTTAGAAGGAAATTAATCTGAAATTGCATACTCATAAGGTAACAACAAAATCCTTGTCAATTATATGGAAATAACTGTTAAATTTAAAGTTCATAAGAGTTTCAGATTTCATTGTCATCCCTCAATTAGCTTTGACAAAGTTTAACTGAACTGTTTAAATTCAATTTTGTTATAATATCCTTCTAAATATATATAGTCTGTCATAGTATTTTCTTTCCTATTGGCTATGTATCTTTTGAGAACAGACTTTCGAGATCAGATAACATTGATAGCCCAATGTCTATGGTATTTAGAACAATTTTCCCCCTTATCAGTGTATTATTCTGCCTGGATGTCCTTTAATCCTTCTTTTGCTGAATTGACAACCTGCAAACTCTTCAGTACTAGAAGTATATAAATGATTTATTCAAGTTAAATCTGAACAGATAATGAGCAATAATTAACTTAGCACAAATGTGACAATAAGTCTAGGTATGTTTTTTTTAATGAATTAATTACAGTGGTATAAATTTGAATGTTATCATGTTAGCAGTTTTCTAAAAGTTGTATTGGAGATAAGAAAGTTGGAATACATATTCATAGGTTTTTTTATGGGAAACAGTAAATATAGATTCCTTCAGCTTATCAATTGAGGAAAAATTGACAGCAAGGGACCTGTTAGGATAAGACAGTCGGGTCCTTAATAAATTTGTGGTTTGCATTGTCATCTGCCCAATTATTCAGATCTGCCGCAAACCATCACTTCTAAATTATGCCAGTGTTATATAAAGGGCGTATTAATTTATTGTAAATTCAGCTCTATATTGTCAGCAGTGATTTAAACATAAGTAAAATAGATGTTTCCAGAAAGAAGGTTGTGCATTGAACATACTTGTTCAATTCCTGTGTTATCAAATAAATACAAAAGTTTTTCATATGATAAATATGAAATCTAGATATACTGAATAAGAACATTAAATTTCGGAAAAGCTTTTGTGGTATACATATTTTTAGATGTTCCAATTTCCAAAAACACTGTAGTTTTCTTTTCAGTTTTTCTTTGTTGCAATGCTTAAAGTTATTATATCATTTTACTGCATGAAAAAGTTTTCTGTTGTCCAAATTATTGTTTCTAAAACTTTTTGTTTTTTGTAAAAAAATTGGTAATTTAGCAATTTTGAAGGTCATCTGGTGAAATAGTAAACATGATAACTATCAAAGTTTACTTAATTGTAAGATGGCTTAGCCTTAAATTAATATTTCTTGCCAGTGTGTAATTTATCCATGTAGTTTTATTCTTACCTAAAATATTTGTTGAATTTCTTTAGCGACAGTTAATGGAACAAAAAATGCGTCAAAAGCGACAAATGACAGGAATGATGCAAGCTTCAGATGCATCAAGTGCAGCACTGATCAAAGCTAGAGCACAAAGGTCGGGTTCTGCTAGCAAAGGAGGACGAGAGTTACATGGTTAGTTGTTTAGTCAGTATTGAAATAAACCTTGTTAATAACAGTTTTTTGGATCCTTTTTCTGTAGTAATTACTTAAGAAAACATTGTTAACCGAGTTTAACAATAAATTTTAAAAATTATTATTCTTATGGCTAAGTTCTAGTATGCATCATTACATAGTGGAATGGCCAAGATGGACTCAGATTGACACAGTTAAGTTCTGTTTTATTTTTTGTTGGCCAAGTGTTTTGACAAGAAAGTGGAAAAGGCCACAATTTTTTTTCACTGTGATAACTGACTTGTTCTATTACTTGCTGTTGGGTTGTAGATCTTGAGGTTTCTGAGTTATATTTAATTATTAATTCACTTGACAAAAAACCAATACTTACTGACATTTCTCAGTAGACTCATTTTGCAGTTTTTCAATTCTGTCATTGTTCAAAGTCTTGCCTGACTCACATCATTGAACAATGCACTAAGTGCAAAACACGTGTGCTGAGAAATATCAGTAAATAATGATTTTTGCCAAGTTAATAATTAAATAAATATTGATTCTCATTTTTTATAACAGTAAAGAGTTCTAAAATTAAAGAAACATAATTGAAGTTACGTTGAATAAAATACATTGTTCTAGACTGGAAGATACAACTAGATATAGTGTTTATGACATTTTTACTCAAGATTTGAAGGTGAATGAAGAAGGAAGTTGCTCAAAATGACTTTATTTTTTAAAATTAAGTGGCTCTTTGAAAATTAAAAATGCCGCTATGAGCAACTAAAAATTGTTTGAGATATATAATCCTCTAAAATATCTTATCTTTGCAATGAAACAAGATCAGTTAATAAAAATGTTTGCAGTGAAATGTACTTATAAAGTCCCTACCAAAGGAAAGACAGCAATTTTAACACCAAGACAATGTTTTTTCTCTAAGTAAAACGGTTTACTTAGTTTCCCATCAATATACACTCTAAGGTCAGATGAAGAAGAATGAAGGTTGTTTTTATGGTTAAATTTGGCTACATGGTATAGTAAGGTAGAGAGAACTTGATTTGTATAAAATTCATAACTGAATATTTCACCTCATACAGTTTTCATATATTCTTCAAATCTTATGTATTGAATTTTAATGAAATAACATATCACAGTATGTGGGACTCCATTCAGCCTTCATGGACATTTATAGTATGTAGAGATTTAAAAAATGTGATAAAAGTGATGTATATTTTCTTAAAAGGATACATTTAAATATTGTTTTTGAAAATGGTTAGAGAGTTTGCGGCGTCAGAAACTAATCATTTTTAAGGGAAAAAGGTTAACAAAGAATAATGCTTTGCCATACAATTGGAAAAGGTTATCTGAATAAATTATATATGAGAAAAAGTACATTAAAATATTTTTATTTCAAATTTTACTGTATGATTTTGAATTTTATGATAAAGAAAATCTAATTTGAAATGTTAAAGAACTTAGTCTTCTTGTAGGATATGATGGACCACTTCAGTTTACAATGGTTCATGGCAACCCAGATACAAGTGATATCATGGAATCACCAGGCAGTCCAGTTCAAGGAAATGAAATTGGTAAGAGAAATATATATATTGTAACATTTTGAAGTAGTATATATATAAAAGGCACTTACAAAATAAGATAAATATATAAATAAATTCAGTATGTAAAAAAAAAATTACTAAAATATACCAGGAACGAAATGTAAACATAACCTAATTTCACTTGTGTAGAAAATGCACACGGCCACATTTTAGATCTAATCACAAGATTTTATATAAAAAGAAAAAAAAAACATACAAATCACTATTTATAAGAAAATGTATTAGAAGTAATTGATAGATAACAATTTAAATAGAACAGTAGAACGATATAAATACACTTAAAACTTTCAAACAGCAAGCTAGTGAATGTTCTGTAGTAAACAAGATGTAGAACGGATTTGTAGAGTTGCGTGCGCATGACCGGCAAAAGATATTCGTTTTAAATATTTCTCGTGGATATATAATCTAAAACAGTTTGGGAAATAAGATTTAAATGCAATTGTTTTGCAAAGAAATTTAAGTGCAGTTGTTAAGAAGAAGAAGTGTATCAAAGGCGGTGAACATGACATCCGTAAAGCTGTTACTTACAAGGAATAAACGAGAAAATAGCGGAAATTCACGACTTGGCCATTTTATTGCTAAAAAAGGTAGCGTCAGTGGGAGTTGGAACAGAGCATTTGAACGAGGAAGACGTGTTCAGAATTGGCTGTAGAAATTTTATTTTTTTAACTGGTGCGAAAAGTGTAGTATCGTATTCAATCCTAATTACAGAATAACATTAAGCCAAATCATTGAACTGATCGATTAAGAAGACATTATTCAGGAAATTATTTAATTAGAAACCAAATAACTTGTAAAAAATTTTAGCTTGTAAGAATTGTAACTTAGATATTTTTTTGAAAGTGCCAACTCAAATTTTATTATTCAAAATTTAGAAAACCCACCTATTAACCCGAGATAAAGAGAGCTCAAGCTCAAATTGAAGTAATTAAATCAAATTCAATTAATATTAAAATTTATAACTAAACTTCTTGCTGCCATAAACAAAATTTAGACTTAGGCTAATAAAGCTTAATTTTTGTAATTCTTTGTGGAGGAAATAAGAAATTGTAATTAGTAAGTGACTTTGTAAAAGAAAATAAGGAATGTCATATTAAGATATTAAAAATTTATTGTAACAAAAGCAGCATTGAATCGTTATTTCTTTTAACTTATAAATTTTATTAAGACTTATAAAAGTGGATTTACCAAGTATTACAATATATTGAAATTGGGAACCTTTTAACATATATTATTTGTTAATGATTTTCATCATATTAATAACAATTATTATGAAAAAATTTGGGTATAACTCTCGATTATCCGTGGAATAGGGTGGCCCGGCAACGCCGGATAACTGAATCCACCAGATAATCCGCTATGAACAAAGAATACACAAAACGATCGATATTATAACATAAATTATACAAATAATGACCCCGGTTAATGCAATTCACAAATAATCTTCAGAGGACAAAATAAATACAGAAAATAATTTAAAATGTCGATGTGCTCGTTCGTTGACGGATTATAACATGTACATTTATATGTCTAACTATTTACAACACGTACATAAGTATATGTCAAAAGTAAGTATGTTTGTACATATGTAATTTCCTTTACACATAATACTTTCACTTTTTAACAAGAAAATCTGTCACTTTTGTCTGTTTTTTTGTGAGCATTGATTTAGCTTTAATTTGCGATCTAAGTTTCTTGAGAACCATTTTGTTGCATAGTGAAGTGTCGTCTTGCTCTAATTATTGTGTCCGTTGTTTTCATCTCAAAAATTTTATTTCTACTATATACAGGTTTATTTGGGACATTAAAACAGTGTATTAGACATTAAAATGTTGTTTTATTTATCGGTTTACAATTAAAAAAAGGAAATTTACATAAAATATCAACTAATACAAATGATAAACTACTGCATGACAAAAAATAAAATTCAATAAAAAAGACAGCAAAATAAAAAAAAAGCATAAACATTCAAACTACCTACTACTAAAATAACCACTCAACGTTCAACTCAGAATGTTTGTTTCTACTTGTGTCATATGTGTCACAAAGCCATAAAGATCGATAATGTATATGACAACATGGATAATGCATATGTCACGTCCTAGACTATTTATGGCCGGGATTAGCTGACCTTTGTTTACAATCTTATGATACACATTAGGTTTACGGGCGTCCAAGCATTTTGTCATTGTCTCTTATATACAGTAGAGTTGGTTCATTCTGAGGAGTCTTCCCACCTCGAGTGGGTTCATTCACTCTAACAGGACAGTTATCGTTTATCCTTGCGTTATTTGAGAAAGCCTAGTTTATTTTTATGATCGTTGGTTTTACCGGATATTGTGCCGCGTTGAGTGGTTAAAAGAAACAATAATGAATCTGATTGGAATAAAACTTGGATATTTGTAAAATAATGGCAGACTCCGGATAATCCGCAAACCGCTTAATCCGCCCACGGATAATCGGGAGTTTACTGTATCAAGAACAAAAATTGTTAGTGCATGTTAGTATGTAGATATAGTAATACTCTTAGCTACACACCAAGTTAAAATAGTCAATACATAATTTTTTAAAAATCATTCAATAACTACTTCAACTAACAGAAAATAAAAAACTGGTTGCTGTCAACAATTTGATAAAAAACCTCTTGTTACCTGATTTATGGCCAGTAAAATGTTTATAAACTGCTATGTCAAATCATAAATGGCTACTTATTCTTCTTATTTTTAATAATTACCCACCCAAAATATAATGTATTTACATATGAGTAAAAGTGACCAACATCAATCTCATCATGATTACTATATGGTTAAAACAAATAAAAATTGTGGTGCTCTGGTTAAACTCCGTATTACACTGGGCAATAAATAATTACAGGCTGCAGAGTAGAAGTGCAGGTTTAAAATTCATCACCAATGAATTTTAAAGGTTTCCTTCTGAAAATCTTGAAACTTAAAGCTTCAGCCGATCATTTTATAATCAGGATAGTTCCAGTTATCAAGCATTTTGTTATCAGATGAAGTGGATCTGCTAATGGTATTGCTACATTATATTATGATCTAATCATCGAGAGAATTGTATTGTACCCATAAAGATTCCCATTTTTTATAACATTCAGTTAATTTTATTTATAAATCAAAAAAATTACTTTTGGCAACGTTACTTTCTTTAGTTTGCATAAACTATAAACAAAATCCTAGATCCTAAACAAAATATACAGATTTATTTCAAAATAATCTGATTAATATAGTTTGTTATAATAATTAGAATAAACCTTTTGTTAATTTATTAAATATAGAACTAATCTGTTTAATTCTTTTATTTTAACTTTTAGCACAAGTATTATGGGACATCGTAGCAGGCCATGATATTGGAAAATGCGTCTAATGCGATATATTGTATTTACATCTGTTTCCTATTGAAATTAAAAAAATTCATATACTATGCAGGATAATGTTGGGTTTATAAAATAATGCATAATAACATGCATATATTTTATTCAGCCATTTAATATTCATCTCAAATTTGTTGTCATGGCAACAGGCAGTTATTAAGAAATCTACATTTATGTGTTTTGATGTGAATTCTCTGAACTGAGACACTTGGTGTCAGCCCATGTGGACTGTTACTTTTTTTGCATTGTTTCTGTTCCATTACCTGTCCGATTACACTTTCAATTTTATGTTGATATTACTGTTTTGGTTTAGACTTGAGTTTGGTTTAATATCAACAAACATGTACCAGATGACATAGCTTATTTATTAGTTAGACATCTGCATCACAATGAAGTTTGTAAAAATTCAAATACAGTGCAAGTTAATGTTAGCCTTGTACAAAGCGATAGGTGACCTGCACTAATTCTGCCACCCGCTATTCACCCCCAATTTAGTGTCATGGCGACCAACAGGCATTCGTCTAAGGGTTTGAATCTCACTCATTCTCCGAACCTCATTAGAGGCACTCGCTGTAAGCCCAAGCAATCTGTCACTTTGATTTTGCATTATTATCCGAGGGGGTCCCGGTCCCATTTACCTTGAATTATCGAGACCCTACAGTATTATATTTGTTTCTATTCTTAGTTTGTTTTTATCTATAAATTACATTAGTTAAAATTACTTACTATTAAATATTTTAGGCCTTAAAAATATATGTAAAAAATATGAGAGTTCTATTTCATATAATAGAATTAATTAGGGTTAAAGTAATTAGTACAAAAAGGGTTAAAAGTATTTGATTTTCTTAAACTAGATATTGTTTATTTTACCAGTTATAAAATCTCAGGTTTATAAGGATTTGTAGCTGAAATTGCTTTTATCAAAATTTGGACCAAGATGAAATTAATAATCGTTTTTCATAATAATCAAGATGATATAATTATGTGAAAAAATTGTTTAGAATAGATAATATTAAAGATTAATTGATTTCTTTAGATCTAGGTGAAGTTATCCCTCTTAGTGGCAATATTCTTCTGAATGACCAAATAGAGCTGGAAGATGAAGAATCATCTCCAGTTAGTCCTCGAATACAGATACAAGAGACAGATGCTCCTGGAATCATAGTACCTGCTGAAATTTCTCCTTTTATACACTCACCTACTGAAGTAAGTCGTACAACATTAGTTGTTCTTTTACAACATTAGTCATTAACTGCAAACGGTTCATGTCCATCTTCAGTGTCAAAATAATTGTTAAAGCAGAAATAATTTGTTTTCTACATGTATTCTCTCTCTCTCTCTCTCTCTCTCTCTCTCTATATATATATATATATATATATATATGTATATATATATATATATATATATATATATATATATATATATATATATATATGCATTTTAATTAGTCAAGTTTTACTCTTTTTCATTGGTTTATTGTTTTTTTTGTCATAAAAAGAGTTATCTTTAGCAGATAAACTAATTTTAGATCAATCAGATTAAGGAGTTATGGGTTGGCTGAGATGTGCAGTGTTGGAGAATCAACAATTTTAGACATTTGACGGAGCAAACCTACACTTTTAACCTTGTGCCAGTGCTGGAAAATAAGGATGAAAGTGCTTAAAAAAAATTAATTAAGACATCTAAAAACAAAGAATTAGAAGCTAATTTCAAGTGTTTTTCCTACAGCGTTGTATGGGAAACCCAATTTCAGATCTGGTTCTTTGTAAAAATAACTTATATATTAACTCAGAAGCTTTGTAAAAAATAAAACTATAAAAAAATAGTTTTTTTCTTTCATTTGCAACATACATACAGTAATTAATTAAAATTGACATTTTTTTTGATAAAAATCCAAATATTTTAGTTATTTGAATAGGACATGAATACTTATTTATCCGAATGAGGCATAAATATTTATTTATCCGAATGGGGCCTGGTCCCAACTGATTTGCATGGTTGGAGTTCTACTGTACATATGGTAATAATAGTTTTTTTTTTTAAAGTAGAATAAATGTAGTTTAATTTATACTTATCTGAACACTATTGACTCAATCTCCATGTATTTTATTGGTACTTTTATAAAATGTATTACTTAAATTTATTTTTGTTTAACATTAAGATATGTTCTGCATTAGGAAGTGCAAGGAGATGTTATAGGAAATTTAGACAATTTTGTCTTACAACCTGCTCCAGAGAGAGTACATTTCAAGTGTCGAATCACAAGAGATCGTAAAGGCATGGATCGTGGGCTTTACCCAACTTATTTTCTTCATTTAGAGAGAGATTATGGAAAAAAGGTTACTATTTATTTAACATTATATGTTTTTTATTTGTAAAATTTATTTTTTTAAGTTTTATTTATATTTATAATTATAATGAATAAGTTTTTTTTTGTTATCAAATATGAAACTTTCTTAATAACTTTGTCTCTACCTTCTTCAAGTTGATTCGAAATTACAATAAATAATTCTAGAGTATTACAACTTTTAAAACCCTTTCTTCGTTATAGATATTTCATGGATTCTTTTATAGTTTGTGGTTAGTTCCATGAAGTTTGTTTAAAACATTTTCAACCAAATAAAAACTTTAGTCTTACTTATTATATGTCACATTATTCGAAGAGCCTTGCAAAAATATTTCTATATATTAAAAATTATATCTCATATATAGAAAAGTCACTATAGCATAAATTTGAAAAATTCAAAAGAAAAAGAGATATATTTGACATTAAATTTTTTGAAAAAGATTAAACATACAAATAACAGTCTGAAAATCAATTTTTTGAAATTTTTTTTAGAAATATAAAACCTGAGTATAATTTAAGCAGATGATAAAATTCTGCACACAAATGATCTGAAATATAGTAAACAATACAGCTATAGTGAAAACTGCAGGCGACCACTGATTATTAAATTTCATCAGAATGTGTAAATTTCACAAACATTGCTCTGTTTGTGAAAAACATCTTCACAGTGAAAAAATATATTTGTGAATAAATAATTGGACTGTGATCATTAGTCCATTGAAAATGAGCTGGAAAACTGCCTGTATGATTTGAGAGTCAGTATTTGAGTCAGAAAGTGACTAATATCAGAGTGAGCGTGTTTTTAAATTTTAATTATAAAACAAATTAAAAATACATTGTAAACACTCTGGTGCAAATAAGTTATAACTATGAGGATGAGAAATGAATAATAATGTTGAGGTTTTTGAAATATACACAAAATTAATATATTGTAGTATTTTGAAATTATAGGATGACTGATTTTCTAGTGTTCTGATTATTTCAGATATTTCTTTTAGCTGGACGTAAACGTAAGAAAAGTACAACAAGTAATTATTTAATATCAACAGACCCAACAGACCTTTCTAGAGGCGGAGAAGCATTTGTTGGCAAACTACGTTCAAACTTATTAGGGACACAGTTTACTGTGTATGACAATGGGAGATCACCCAAAATATCTGCAAGTAGAGATGAAACTAAAGCCAGGCAAGAACTAGCAGCAATTGTTTACGTAAGTATGTTAGCATTGACTGTCATTTACTGAGAGTGTTTAATTTATAATAACAAATGGAAGAATTATGTAACTGGGATCTGCTGGTTTTTCCCATTTTTAATATAATGCAAGCTTGCAGCACAACTATGCTCTAAAGTTATTAGATATGTGCTCTTTTTTACCTCATCAAAATTTCATCATCCTATGATGCACTGATTGTGCTATTATCACTTTTACTAGTACATGATATAACTCTTTCTTACTACAGTATAACCTCATTTATCTGACCTTTATGTATCTAGATAATGCTGATAAGTTTTTGATGCAAATAAATGTTTGGAGTGCAGTATATTACTCTCTTAGATGTATAATCTTAATCCAGTAGATGTATAACTAAAGCATTGCTAGATTACTGTAACAGTGTAATACTGGGAGGTTAGCTGTCTGAATATAAATATATACACACATACACACACACACACACACTGCATATTTTCAATGATTTATTATTCATATTTTATGTTGAATTCATTTTAGGAAACTAATGTATTGGGTTTCAAAGGACCACGTAAAATGACAGTTATATTGCCTGGGATGACACAAGATCATCAGCGACTACAGATCACTCCACTTGAAGAAGCAGAAAGTTTACTTGGTAAAATCTTGTAATGTTTACTTTTTTACAATTGCTGGAATATATATATATATATATATATATATATATATATATATATATATATATATATATATATATATATATATATAGATTTTTTGGACTAGGAGACTGACAGACTTACCTTGGTAAGAGTCCACACTGTAGTCTTGAAATAGAAACACATAAAAGCACTTAAACAATGATATATTTCAACCACACAGTGGTCTTTATCAATCGAAGAGAAAACACAAAAAGAAATATGAGAGAATGAAATAAAATAAATATAAGTTGTAATCACAGATTGTGTAGAGTAGAAATCAGATGACACAGATGCACAGATTAAAGATATATATATATATAAATTGTTTCCATGAGCATATGAGTGATTATAGTTTATATAAGTCTGTCAGAGGAAAAGAGATAAGGTTATTGGGGGAAAAAAAAAAAAAAAAAAAAAAAAAAAAAAATATATATATATATATATATATATATATATAAAGAACTAAGTCAAAATACAAATACAAGTGAATTTACAATTATAATTGTAAATTCAATTATAATTCTGGTATTTGTATTTTGACTTAGTTTTTTATTAATACACAAGAATACATATTGCGATATATATATTTTGATATTTTACGTTGTCCATTATTTTTCCGTTGCACTGACTTTATGAAGTTGATATATTACTATTGTAAATACTTTTATCCACCACTAAGTGCAATAATTTTACCTTGTTGTGATGAGGCATCTTTCGGTCACTTGACCATTGTCGAATCACTGATAATTTTCTGGTGTAGATGTTGGTCTGTGATGTTGGTATTTGTTGAGGTTACATGCATTTTCTCTTGATCTGCGTGTATGATGTTTTTATATAGTATGACTTCTGTATATGTGGTCTGTGGGTTCATTAAATTGTTGTGTGTGTTTTTATAAATGTGGTATTTTTCTAGTGAGTTTAATTCTATTGGGTTATTATTTATTTCAAGTATGGTTACGTTATTTTCGTAGTTTGTTATTTCATGTTTATGTGATATTAGGTGTGCTGCAACATTTGATACTTTTGTATTTTTATTTTTGAATGCTCTTTAATGTTCTTCAAATCTTATTTTAAATGATCTGGTCGTTTTCCCTATGTAAAATGCGTTATATATATATATATATATATATATATATATATATATATATAAGGTTAGTTCTAGTAGAGCTTAAACACCTATGTGGTTCAATTTAGCCTTTTCTCCCTTTTTTTAAATTGCTTCTATTAGCTTATACACTCTACTTGCACACTCTACTTATATATATCTTGTACAAATTTCCAATCATTAAAATACATTCTCATTCATTAAATCAAGATTAAATACATTTTTTTAAACCTATAGTGGATGACAATTGATGTTAATACAGTTTTTTCAAATATTAATTTAATTATATAGTTTGTGGGGTTCAGCCAGATTTGAACTCGTTTGAAGTCTTGCGCACCTTGGTACTGCGCTAAGTTTCTAATACCTAGTAATATATCTCTCAAAGATGTATATGAATTTTTTTTTGCCCATCTGGTTTTCAAAACTTCTATCGTACAACCTTAAACTGTTGCCATGGTTACCACACAATATCATTAATAGTGCTCTAGGGTAAAATTTTTCTTTGTTAACCTCAATAGGAATTTAGTTGAAAATTTTTTTTATATCACTTGTTTGATTGAAAAAGATCATTGTATGATCAAAATATTTCAATAGTGTAATGTGTTTATATGTGTGTCTATTTATTTCCAAGAGATTGCAGTTTTGGACTATTGCCACTAGGCAAGTCTGTCAGTCTCCTTTCTAGTCGAAAAATTCCTATGTATAATATATGTATATATATATATATATATATATATATATATATATATATATATATATATATACAGTATAAACAAATTAATTAGTTTATTACTAGGAGCAGGCAATGATAACTAAAACTGAGTAAGTAATAAGTATTTATTACTTTAATCAACCAAAAAAAAAATAAAAGTTTGTATTCTGACCAGACAATTTTTTTCAGTTAATTATCTAATCGGCATTCAGAAAATTGCAAGTATATAATGTAGTTGTCTTAAATTACGCTTCTTTATGTATATGTTGATGTAAAATAAACCAAATGTTTGAAAAAGTGGCAGGATATGATTTTCAACTCTCTGTATATATGTGGATACCAGGACTCAAATGGTTAGTTAAAATTAGAGTTCAATGATGTTTTAGAATGTTGGAGAAGTAAGACTATGGATAACCTCATAGAATTACACAACAAAACTCCAGCATGGAATGACGACACTCAGAGTTATGTACTTAATTTCCATGGACGAGTCACACAAGCTTCTGTTAAAAATTTCCAGATTGTTCATGATTCAGATCGTAAGTATTTTAAAATGTTTATATATTTTGTTGAAACTAAAAGATTCAACAATTAACATAGGCTTTTTAAAGTGTACAATTGTGTGTTGTGTATGTGTCATTGTCTGTGATTAATATTTTATGATGGTCTAAAGCTTTTAATGATGTCATGACTATTCAGTTGGCTTTCAAAGATAATTTTTTATAGATATGTTAATTGAAACAGTTTGATTCTCCATTATCGCTTAATTTATTTTCTAATAATTTTATGTATATAAGTAATGTTTCACACCTCAATTTTTTTTACATCCTCTTTGTTTGTTTCATCATCCAAGTACAGTAGGGTGTGATTAAATTTCTGTATTTAAAATCTTCCAAAGTCTTCACATTTCTAGAATTTTCTCAAGGAGATAAAAGGTTCTAGGCTTGTTTGGTTGCTGCTATATATGCAGCATTTAAACTTCTGAACAATAATGAAACAGCTCACTGCCTTTTGAAAACCATATCACTCATTCTGATTTGGGACGGATTGCAGTGGTTTGGGATGACATTATTACTCGTATTCATTTGGGTTTGAAGGATAGTCAATGCTTTTCTTAATGATTTGTGAATGTATCTTTATTTCTTTTACACAGATAATCTTCTCCCTGTTATTTTATTATAAATGTATATATTTCAGCAAAAGGCGTCAAGAAGGAATCTTTGAATAAACTGCAGCTGAATAAAAATATAATCTACTTGGTGGTTTAAATAGCAAATGTAACTAGATTGTAAGGGCTACAAAAACAATAGAAATATTCGGTTTGAGTTGATTGAAGTCAAGGATGCGATCTTGCTAATATAAAACTCCCACTCATTTGATTTGATTTCACCTTATGACATTTCTTCTAAACTAATTTATAACAAATTAGAAACTAAAAGAAACTTAGAGATTTAGAAACTGGTAAAGAATGTTATCACCAAATAAGATTAATTTTTAAGCAACAAAATCAAATAACAAAATCACTACTATAATTAATAATAAAAAATATATAACAATAAATATACATTACCAAAGTAAGGCAAAAAAATAATTTTGGTACATTGGTAAGTTTGAAATGAGATACTTTTGTTACTATGCAGACATCTAATATGTATTCAATTTCAAGTGTGTTGAATCATTTCTGGAGTTGTGATTGCAGAGTGTGATCTTACATCGAAATTTACCAAGGTACCAGAAAAAACTTCTTTTTTCCTGAACATTGTTAACATAAAATTATGAAATTATATTTAATAGTTTTTTTACTTGTACTTACTTCAAATTCCGACATTCTTTTTCGATGACCTTGTTATGATAAGAAAACTGTAATAAAGTTACAATGTAGATATAATATCTAACAATGATAATTTGTATAAAAAATAATAAATTCATACTTTATATTTAATGATGCATAAAATACATTAAAAAAGGTAAATATTAAATAAACAAAACATAATTAAACAAAAAATAAAACTTGAAATTGAAATTACAAGTTTTATAACTTTACAAAACTAAAAAAGAAGTTGTGATAAAAAAACGCTCATTAATTGAATTGAACACCAGAATTAAAAATTAAAGCAAGTGACTGAAAATTGTAAGAATATTATAGTAAGGAAAAAATTAAATTGTATTAAACATATTTGGGTTACACAAGAAAGTGATGAACCAAGTGATGGGTTACAGTCAATGACATCATCGATCAAGCTATCACATCAAACTGACTGTGATACTATCTTCATACAACTGACTTGATGGCACAGTGCTGTAACACATCAAACATCCATGAGTCAGAAAAGAGTAGATTACGAGAAACAAGTAACCATCACCTCTTTACTTTTGGAACAAATGGATCAACTCCACAATATCCTTAAAGAAGACTGTCCTAAATAAATAATCACATACTACAACACATAGTGCAGATGGTTCCATGGATGTAGTGATTTTCGCTGCCTAATCTTTTTTTATTTTTTCATGTATTCTGCAGTTAAAGACCAGACACCCAGCAAAATCTTTTAATACTTGTAGTACACTGAGGGCAAATTTTAAATTTGTATATAACCATACAACAAGATTATCTAAATATATGAAATTTACATGTAAAAAAGATAAATCTGAAGCTTTTAGAAATTTTAATTTACAAAAATCTAAAAATTCTGGCAATACAATATGGTGTTATTATTATCTAACAATGAAAGAAGAAAAAATGTCCAGTATTGATATTATTTTAGGAAAGTAAATCCATTCAGGTTAAATTTTAGACTGATATCGGTAAGCTCATGTTGCAAATTATTATAGTGTTTCTCCCTGAATCGTCACTTCAGTATTGATAACTTTTTAAGCAGCCTTTGTTAGAAATTTTCATTTTACATGTTTACTACAATACCTTAAACGACACTGGTAGTAAAATATTGCAGTATATAACACGGTTTTATAGAAACCCATTTGATTAGTGTCTGAGTTAATGGCTGGAAGGCTGATGCTGGAAAATGGAAGGCTGTATCCCCTAAAGAACCATATATACACACACACGCACATACACACACATAACCTAATAACATTTTCAGCTATCGACAGTCATTGCATGGCTATTTTAAAAAGACAGTAGTGAATGTATGTTTAGATTATTTTTGGTACACTCCCTCGGACATTATGCAAATAAAACTGGTAATTATAACCTTTGGAGCTGTTATCAACAAAGCAAAAACAAAAGCTTCTTGTATATATCCTAAAAATCAAACAAGATTTTTGTCTACTGATCCAGAGTATTTTGTTGAAAAATGGTTATAACAAATCATATTTAGATTTCAATTTGCGTCAGAGCCTTGGAAACCTATAAGAATAGCAATCCCAATACACTTTCCAGACCTTGATAGGCTGAAAGGGAAAATTTGCTGCAATGTGATTGGTCGGTTAGTGTAAGAGGAATGTTTGGAGAGTTAATGATGTATATAAAAAATGTAACTTAGTACAAATGTAGTTATTTTGTAATAATTTCCTCTGAAGATAATTGCTATGGAATTGAAATGTACATAAGGGTTTAAATAAAAAGTTTTATTTTGTTGCTAAGGGGTTTTATTTATTTAAATTTAAAATATTACATCACAGTTGCTTGTTATCTGATAAGATTTTGATAAAGATTATAGTATTGTTACTTTTTCAATTTATCAAAATGCAGTTTCTAGTTGTGTATATGTAGTAAATTCATTGTAAATTATTTTTACTATAACTTTGTAGTTGTCATTTTTGCTTTTATTTCAGTATTTTAAAAGTTATAAAGTATTCTGTATTTTATGGTATTTAACTTGTGCTTATTGTGCTTGTAGCTGAATATGTAGTGCTGCAGTTTGGGCGAATATCTGAAGATGTATTTACAATGGATTATCGATACCCAATATGTCCTCTACAAGCATTTGCAATTGCCCTAAGCAGTTTTGACAGCAAGTTAGCCTGTGAATGAACTGTGAATGCATAGGTAATTCAATATTCATCCAATATTATATAGGGCTATGGATTTTCTTTAAAAATATAGATGTACTTATGTTCACTCATGATAGATTAAATTGCAAAGCCAGTTTTAAGCAACATTTTTCCACACCTCTTACATACTTGTAAATGTCCTTCTGATCTTTGAATAAACTCATATAACATCTCTTGTGCAGACGTAGCAATGTTGTATATGTACGTTTGGTATCTTATTTGTTTCAAATTTTTTGTGTATGTCTGTCTTGGTTTTTTGTTTGTATCCATTTCTCGGAAGACTATCAATGAACATACGAATCATAAAAGCAAACACGTTTTAAAAAAGGTAGTCAATTTAGAAGGGATAATCTATTAGTTTGGTAATGGTTGTAGGATCTTTGTTTAATTGGACTGTTTATGAACATTAAAGTGTGGAAAATTAAAGTCAGAAAATTAATTCTGCATAACTTCTTTAAACTCTTCTAAATTACTTAAATTTACTCAATGTATCAAAACTAACTGCTATGTCTTTTACAAGTGTTCTATAAATTTAATTTTTTTTAATTTGGATTTTTGCAGTTTGAGAGACTTTAAGAAAAAATACTGTTTTGAACAAGATTGTTACTGCCAGCGAGATAACCGTGACAAATAAGTCTGAGAAAAAGATCTGTTGGTATGTTGCTTTACTGTGAACATTTTTGAATCTGGTGACATTAAGTGTGTTAGGACATTAAAATCTTTAGGATATGATATAATTGTCATGCACATGTGTTTTCATGTATATATTTTTTTACTTAATTTATTGAAGTTTATGTTTTACCATAGATTATAGTGTGCTAACTACTTTGGGTGAGTATTTTTACATTTCAGGAGTTTTATGTAATAGACTTGACTATTAATTTTGTAAGACACTACAATAGATTGTTTTAAAAAAGAAATTATTTTTGACAATAATGGCTACAATATTTAAGTTTGCTGCAATGTTTCAACTTTGTGATATGTTAAATACTAAGATAAAATATAGATTATTGCCCATCATCCAAAAATCAACTTTACATATTCATTGTTTGGCTTTTACTAAGTTATAGAAAAATGAAACAATACCTTTAGAACTAAAGTTATAAAATTGTTTTCTAAAATTTAAATCTAAAATATTTTTGTTAATGATCCATTTAGTTAATATGTGCAATATATTTTTGCAATAAAAATTTGCTCAATTTTTAATTTCTTTATGACTCAACAATTAGTTGATGTTATCTTGGTCTCTTAAAATGAAATGCTTTTTGATTTTTTCAAATAATGTTTATTATTTAAAAGTATTTAAAAATAGTTATATTGCTGGGCACATTTGAATGTCAAAGGTTAAATTTCAGTAAAATAAAGTAATAAGAAATTAGAATAATAAATAAAGACAATAATCTAGTTACAATTTTGAATAATAATTTATAAACAATATTCGAGCTTGGTTGTGAGTTAAGGTTATAAACACAAGAAATATATACAACTCACAATTATAAAAACTTTAATCTCAATCGTGTTTCAATGACAATATGTCATCATCATCAGTGATTCTATTACAGACATAAAACTATAATTAAAGAAATGGAATATAACCTAAAATATTATGTATATATATATATATATATATATATATATATATATATATATATATATATAGCCTATATATATATAGTTTCTTTCTTGTGTTTATAGTAATTTATAAGTAAATCTAACAGCATTACATAAAGTTATGTTTTACCTACTTTAGATTGGCATTAGTTTCCAAAATAATAACATTTTTATCTAATACCATTAATTTCATTGTAAAAGTTGTCAATATTATAGAGACGTTAAAGTTGAATAACTGTATAAAATCAAGTAAGTGAAAATTTTTAGGAATAACTATTATTAAAACTGTGACATTCTCTTGTTTGTTGATAACAGTGCTCATGAAAAATGTAAAGTTGATAGATGTTGATTGAATCATACATTTTCAAGTATGAGAATAATTATTTCTTGGGAATCTATATTGGGCTTTCTTTTATTGTAACTGGTTTTATCTTTTTTTTTATTGTCTCTGTATTTCCAGTAACAGTTAATTTTATTAAGTTTGGTAGTTGAACTTTATTGATATAAGGTGTATTTTGAGGCATGCGTTATTTTTATTTTAAAAAAGAGAAAATGATATTGATACCCAGATGTTTACTAAGGAGACAATAATAAAAGTTATTTTATTATATTTTTAAGAAATTAAATTAAACTCGCAAGGAAATAAAATAATATTAAATGAAATAAATTCAATAAAATATTCACTGAGAAATAAACTTATTAATTGTGCTGTAAATAAATAAGGGAAATATGTAAAAGATAACAGCTTTGCTTAAAGTTCTGTGTATAAACGCTCAGTGCCTTGTATTGATTTTTAAATTGCTTGTTTAAATTAATATTTTTCTTTATTTACAAGAGTTAATTTTTTATTTTAATCTTAATAGTTAAATAACTTTGAAAGAATTTGTATTGTCTACCCGAGCATATCCTTTCAATCATATCACTTGAATTTAGTAGAGATTTGAGATAAAAATATTAACCTTAGTTTATACAATAAAAAAAAATCAGTGGTGTAACAATAACATGTTGCCAAGAACGTGATAGATGTGGTTGACATGTTGTCAAAAGCAATTAATAATAATGATTGAGATGAAGTAGATAAAAAATACTTATTTTAGAATTTTTTAAAATTGGATGATTTAAGGCTCAGTATTGTCTAAGTGCTTCATTTGGGGTGTAATATTATGCGGTTAAGATATAATAATTGTGATAAAATTTAGAAAGTGAGAAGTAATATTGAGAAAAACACTCTAAATGCAAAACATTGAAACTGATTAAAAGAGAGGGAGAGAAAACTTGAAGATTCTGTATTATCAATGTATTACTAGACATTGAAACTTTCAGAGTAATAGACAATGAATGTTGAAGTCTAAAGAAACATAGGTTTGCAGTGACTGTTCTTGAACAAAAAAACAATGAATGTAAACTTTTTCGATACACTAGTTTCTTCTTCATTCTATATATGAGCAAATTACACCTGCTCTGCTCATATTATTTTTTAATTATTCTTTAAAATGTACTCTACTGATTTATTAGAACTAATATATATATATATATATATATATATATATATATATATATATATATGAAGTTACTATATTACTATTGTAAGTAATTTTATCCACCATTAAGTGCAATGATTTTACCTTGTGTGATGAGGCACCTTTCGGTCACTACCATTGTCGAATCAAGTAACCGAAAGGTGCCTCATCACACAAGGTAAAATCATTGCACTTAATGGTGGATAAAATTACTTACAATAGTAATATATTAACTTCATATATATATATATATATATATATATATATATAGATTTTTTGGACTAGGAGACTGACAGACTTACCTTGGTAAGAGTCCACACTGTAGTCTTGAAATAGAAACACATAAAAGCACTTAAACAATGATATATTTCAACCACACAGTGGTCTTTATCAATCGAAGAGAAAACACAAAAAGAAATATGAGAGAATGAAATAAAATAAATATAAGTTGTAATAGAAATATATATATATAGAGAAATATATATGTAAGAAATATATATATATATATCTTGATATTTATTTACCTTGGTAGGTATTAAATTCTTGATATTTAACGTTATCCATTGTTTTTCCGTTGCACTGACTTTATGAAGTTAATATATTACTATTGTAAGTAATTTTTCCACCATTAAGTGCAATAATTTTACCTTGAGTGATGAGGCACCTTTCGGTCGTTGACCATTGTCGAATCACTGATGTTTTTCTGTTGTAGATGTTCGGTCTGTGAAGTTGGTGTTTGTTGACGTTGGTGTTTGGTTGGTAAAGATTATTTAGATTTTTTGGACTAGGAGACTGACAGACTTACCTTGGTAAGAGTCCACTCTGTAGTCTTGAAATAGAAACACATAAAAGCACTTAAACAATGATATATTTCAACCACACAAAAGCACAGTGTTTTCTCTCGATTGACAAAGACCACGTGTGGTTGAAATATATCATTGTTTAAGTGCTTTTATGTGTTTCTATTTCAAGACTACAGAGTGCACTCTTACCAAGGTAAGTCTGTCAGTCTCCTAGTCCAAAAAATCTCTCTCTCTCTCTCTCTCTCTCTCTCTCTCTCTCTCTCTCTATATATATATATATATATATATATATATATATATATATACACTGGGTATCGTTTATAATGACCTTTAAGGGGGGATGAAAATTTGGTCGCTATATCCGGTCGTCGTTATATCCGTTACCAACCAAGATAGAGTGGGGAGAATTTTAGACTGAATAATAAAGTCCGGCACGCTATGGGTTCCCTTACGAGGTACAGAGAGCGTGCCGATGTGCTCCTAGCTTATTTATTTCTTAGATACGGCGAGCTCACCGGCAAGCTCACTCCCAGGCTAATTGAAACTTCTCTACTGTCGATACGCGTTTGTATAAAGGTTTGAGTTTTACGTCAATGCTTCAGAAGAGTTTGGAGAATATTGTGCCTGAGTAGTTTTTAAATCCGATCATCCCAATTTAACGTTTGATGCTTCAACTGTAACAATGTTCTAGGTAGTTTTATGAACAGATTTAATTTAGTTTAACTTTTATATTTGAAGGTTTTTTTTTAGTTTGACCCATTTAACGTGGCAAAAAGCAACGATCGTAAAACCTAATGTGTCAACATAAGATTGTAGTAAACAAATGTCACTTTGTCTCGGCTATAAATAGTCTCGGACGTGACATATGTATTATCTATGTCTCCGTTTACATTATCGATCTCCGAAACACTTGGCACAAACAGAAACAAACACACATTCCGAGTTAAACGTTGAGTACTTATTTTAGTATGTAATATATTTTAGTAGTAGGGTCTTTAATTTTGTATATAAATTTTCTTTTTTTCTCTGTCTTTTTTATTGTGTTTTCTTATTTGTCATACAGTGGAACGGAAATGGAATGGGGATCACGATTTTTAGAAAGCTTTGTTTACATAGAGAGGATTACCGTTCGGAGAATTCTAGAATGTTCCGTCGCTATACCCGATTTTTTTTTTTAGATGGACCTGAAATGAGTGTCGATTTAACCGATCCTTCGTTTTACCTGATGTCGTTATAGGCGATGTAAAATGCATTGAACAGGTACTACTGAATCAAGGGGCCGGGAATCTTCGTCGTTACAGCCGGTACGTCGTATTAAGCGATGTCGTTATATACGATACCCAGTGTATATCCATTTTCCTGTTTCTAAATGATATTCCTTAAAGATATTTAAGATCTCATAGGTTTATGCCTGTACCAAGATTAACATATTTTAAAGAACTAACTTGAAAAGATTTTAACCCTTTGATTAGCATTCACTTACCAGTACGTGATATCACGCTACAAGCTGCAAGAGCATTTCCGTATATGTATGTTCTACTATTTTGCTCAGATTAGCATTGATGTACGTTTACGATGTGATTTCCTGTGTATTGTGATGTACTTTGCAAGTTAAGTATTTGCAACTATCTGGACAAAAATACTACACAGAGTAAATAGTCACCATTCTTTTGTGTCTTAAATCGAAGTTTGTGAGGTATTTTACAATGATTAGGCATTTTTGAAAAAAAAGATTAACATATACTTTTTAGCAAAGAAGTTGTCGGTAAATGTAAGGTAAAGTTTGGTTAACATGTGAAAATAAGTAAATAAAAAAAGATATTAACAAATATTTCTATAATTTAAAAAATTAGAGAAAAATACAAAAAAATTAGAAGAAAAAGTGTAAAAATATTTCAAAAATATGTTGCTCCCAGGGGCCATATTAGGGCAGGCACATGTTGCTAATCAAAGGGTTAAACAAATATCCGGAAAAATACAAGACCAACTTTTAAAGTTCTATATTATTATGGGAAGTTTAGTTATAAAGTATATCCAAAGAATATGTTTCACTTGGGATTGTTCTTTATAAACCAACACATAGAAAGATGAAAAATGATCTGAAACAAAAGTATAATGGAAAACATATTTTAACTGTGCATATTTTCAAGCTAAATAAACAAAGAAGCAAAATAACCAAAAACTTTCATAATAATTTAAAAAATAGAATCCATATTCAATAATATAGTGAAATGTCAATAGTATCTGAGCTAGTTGCGACCTGTTATGAGTCTGATTGTTGATTTGTTTTCATTAGTAAACCTCTTAGACCAAAACAAAAATATTGGTAAAGGATTTTTTACTTAAAAATGTATTTTTGCATTTAAATAAACTAAAATTTTATAAAGTATTTAAAAAAAAGATTTTTTCATAACTTTGGACTTGTTTAAATTACTTAGCAAAAATAATGTCCTCTCATACATACTGTAAGACAGCATTCCAATCATTAAAACAACTGTGTATATACGGCATTAACTTTTTTAAATACATATGTATAGTAATGTATAAAACATAATGTCCCCAACTAATCACAATTTTAAACTTTTAATAACCTGATGCTAAGCTAAATGATTGTTTAAAAAAAGTGTACAGTACAGTAAACTGTCTATAATAATTGATTGAGAAAAAGTCAGTAATTTTTTTAAAAACAGAATATAACTTTTTTAATAGGGTGTTAAATTATTTCTATACACTTCAAATCAGTTGAGTTGTACAAGATTCTGTTTGACCTTCTTATCAATTCATAAATTTTGGCTGCAGCAACTGCTGGGGATGATCCACTTTTTTTGGAAAATCTTTTTATGCTTTACTTTTTTTCTATAGTTACTTGTTATATGTTTTTGACGAAGTTAACATGAATAAATTTTGAACTAAAAATACTCTTAAAAATAAACTTACTGTACAATAAATACAGAAACAGACAACAATGATGCACAACTCTCTATAATAAGAGATAAATAAATTATATTTTGTAATATATACTGTAATTTGTAGAACCAAACAACCAATGCGGACAAAGGACACACATGCTAGACAATAATTAAGTACAATTGACAAAACAATACACAACGAGGAATGCAACCAGCTCATATTTACCATGGCATAGTAATTACTACTTTTTTTTCAGCAAGATGATTCATAACAGATTGTAAAATAGATTTCGATTACTGGCATTTCTGATTATTAATTTTCTACTGTATTATTTTAACTAAATTTAAGGAATGTAATTTAGAATTATTAAACAAAAAGGAATCGTTCTCCTACCCTTTTTCTTTCTTACCTAAAAATGTAAAAAAGAGCTCCGTATTTTGGTATTGCTTGACAATCTATAAACTAAGAAAAAAGGCAATGCTAGTTGGTTACACCAGTGTGGGTAGATCTGATATTTTACATAAATAGTTCAATATTTATTACAGTGTTTATATTGATATTTTATATTTTGTTTAAAAAAATTACTCGGTGGTTATGAAATAATGTTTGATAAAATTATGTATTGAAATTTGCTTCCCCAGTGTTTGGAATTAATTTTTATTCTCCAATGTACTATCATTAATTTTTGTTCCCCCGTTTTTAAAAATAGATACATTCCTACAATCATGATCATATAGCCTCATAATTTTTAATCATTGGCCAATGATTGAGCTCCATTAAATACTGTGTGCAATCGTATCTTGTTGATTCATGTTTAGATTATAGTTCTGGACCAATTTGGTGCTGTGCATAATTTTTTATAATTTTTAATTTGCGCACTCCTTGCTGTTAAAAATGAATCATTTTTGTGGATAGAATACTTATAAAACTTTTATTGAACTGAAGTTTTGAATGAAGTTGTTAACATTACAAAGGTTACTGGTTGTATGTTTGTGATAAGAACTTCATTATCAAAGTATCACAAAATACTATTTTTTAAATGTTTATATTTTTTAGGATTTGGAATCACAAACAGTAAAAATAACAAGAAAATTATGTAAAGTTTTTTAAAATTCAACAGTTTGTAGACTTTATCTGTTTAGTATAATTTTTACCATCTTTATAATTAACTGAAACGTATTTCAAAATTAATTTTGTGTAACAAGGGAAGCGTCAAAGTAGAACTCAGAGGAAAAATAATTCATTAATCTAATGGTTTAGTAATTATGTTTTCTTCTATTTTTGTGTGCAGTTAATGTTTCCAAGCAATTCTTCTGTGCAGCTTGCTATCACTGCTGTTTTTCCTCTTGCAATGTTGGTATTTATAATTTTTCTGTTACCAGTTTCATAGTCATTCTTGTTAATACTTCCTGTGTCTACAGTTTGCAAAATACTGTCATTTTGCAAAAAGAAAATTCCAATAAATTTATTAATTATTTCTGAATAATACAGAATGAAGTAAAGGCTTAAACAGTTTAATAATAATATAATAATGAATAATTATATACAGTTTAACAGTTTTTTTTTGAAGGGGTTTTTTTATAACCATGAACCAATCAATCAACTGTTTGACCATAACAGTCCATAACTGTTTGACTATGACATAGGTGGTACTGGTGAAAGGTCATGCACCTATGTAGGAGGCACCTCTATTTTTCCACCAATGTTCAATAAATATTTTTCAAATAATTTTTTAGTTCTATTTCATAATTGTTGTCTGGTATCAAAATGAAACGAGAAATCGTAGTTTTATTAACAGTTACAATGTGGAGAAAAATCATTATCCTGTCATTCATATCAATTTGAAAATTAGTTTTTCATAAACATTCACTGTTTCAGCAAGATCCTCACTTAAACACCGGCTTTATTCAACAACACAAAAGACTAGTTGAACAAAAGATAACAAAATGAATCAAACTCAAAGGTGATGATTAAAATGTTTAACTCACTTATTGTAAATTTCTGCAGCACCTTAAAGTTTTATAAATTAACTACAAATTATGGAAAATGAGTGTATTTAGAAATGAAAATTTTATTTAAACCTAATTTACAGTGGATAGGATTGTTTAGATTTTGCGGATGCTAGTAATCCCATAATGGTTTGGCAAGAATATCATATCTTTCAACCAATAAACATGGTTGAAGTCATGATCTCATGTATTGGTGCCAACTACTTTTAATTGGTAACTTTTTTTTGACATGTTTCAGTTTTAATATGATAAAATAATAAATATATTTTTAACTTAGGAATGTTCTGATTGTGTATTGTTAGTATATATTTTTAATATGTTTTGTAATGAAAAACTGTTACTCATCTTCATTTGTTTATATGTATGAAAATATATGTTTACACCTCGTACAACTTAATTATGCTAAGAATATCCAAACTGGGGAAGCATTGTTAAGAAAATAATTATGTATTTTGTGCTTACATGACAAACTACTGCAGCTTATTGTATTGCAGAATAATTTTTATGGGTGCCTTAGGTTATATTCTAGTCATTTATAAGTAGGGTTAGGTTAATTAACAGCTATGTGTTTACCAAAAATAAAAGGTACTGATCTATTTTATGTATAATACGTAATTTTATCTCTGATCTTGTACAAAATCTATGTACAGTTGCCATAAATTCTTCTTAATTTTTTTTATTATATGACAAATATTCACATTGCTTTTTTTGTACATGTAGTTATTTTATAAAGACGTGTTAAATTATTTACAGACAAATTTTAATGTTCTTTTTTCCAGTTGGGGAAAGGAGAATTTATATAAGAAAAGTGATCTTTTTATATTTTTCAGTATTAATGGGCACAATATATTTAATTCTGATAAGGAAATTACAATATAAGTATATATGTTAAGTAGCTTGAGTTAATTATAACCATGTAAAGGTTTTAACTGCATGCCGTTATATTTATGGTAGAAGTAAATAAATATCCATGTCTGATTTATATAGATTATATTTTAAAACGACATTTTCTTTAATTTATTTTATAAAATTGTAAAATATTAGCGTTATTCAAGTGTAATATCACATTAATTTTGAATAGTACATCTATAAGTATATATTTAATTATTGTAGGCGTTACCATTTGATCTGATGCCTAGGCCATCATTGTTGTTTGTGCTCATTTGTAAGTCAGTATTTATCATTGTAGGTTAGTCCTTTGCAGGCCATCTCCATTAAAAAAATATCATTATCAGGTTCTATAAAAGAATTAAGTTGTTAAAAATATTTAATTAATTAATGTGTGAATTTATTTTTTATCTACAAGAAACTTTCCTAGATACTGGTGTACAGAACATTATTATTTAATTTCTATAATGATTTTCATTTTACAGTGAAAGTTTTTTACAGTTCTTAAAGTTGTTTTTTGTTTTTAAAATGAGTGTTTTATTGCGTAAATAATGATATGTATGTCATATTTTTTTTCCTACTTGGCACCTGTTTTATCATTTTATTGTGTTTAAATATAAAGCTTTTCATTGTGTAATGCATACGTGCCATGTTAATGTTTTGTTAAATCATTCTGTTGTAATAACGTTTTATGAAAATATGTACACACACATACACACAGACACACATAAATACATATACAAATCTGAGGTCACTAACACATTCGGAAACTTGATAGAAATCAAAACAACAAACAGTTTTATTCCATTTTCAAACAACTCTACGCACACAAAAGCTCACCCATTGACAAAATGGTCATGTACAATAAAATTTTGTTCTCATAAGTCAATCATTAATACTTGTTTGCATTAAAACTACTCTGAAATATGTTACTGCAAAGTTTTTTTATTATATTATGTATCTAGTTTTGGCAGTTTGAATAGTAACTGCCAAGTGCAATATAAAAACCCATCAATGCTCTTATTTTGACAGTCAGTTTCTTTTACAACTTTTTAACAGAAATACTGTTGATTAACGAGTCAGATTTTTGTATAAAATCCAATTTTTAACCTCTTTGTGTTGCAAAACTAGTTTGCCAATTACATAATGTGGAAAAAGAATAACTTACATAACTCATTTTTTGTATTCTCTGCTTGCTTTGTTAGTTCTAGTGATGACTATCTAAGTTTTTACTTTTTGTAAGAGATCAGTTAGGAAAAAGTTTAAACAAACAGTATAAGATGGGTTGATAATACAGTAAAACATCGTTTAACCGTCACTCTTTTAACTGCCATTTTCTGTTAACCGTCATTGTTGTAATAGCACAATAATACTATAAAAACAAAGTGCTTTAACATTTTAGCTGCCGTGTCGGGCCAATTAACCAGCCGGCAGCTGAAGTACTAAGGTCGAGTGACGCGTCCGCTTTGTTTGTTAAGCTGCATGAACTATTTCATATGTAAGATTATATTATTGTACATTATATTTTTACTACATTTGTAGCTACTGTGTGGATCTTTTTATCATGTAATAAATAGCTTTATATGCTATTACAATCGTGTTTTAATTTTTTTTTCACTCGAAATATATTACATTACTGAGAAAGTGATGTCTGTCTATAATATATTTGATTGAGGTTAAGTTTTGGAGGAATAAAAAAAGTGTTTCTGTTATCTGTCTATTTACTCAATTGTCATGACCTCGGTCCTGACGATGACGGTTAATCGAATTTTTACTGTAACTCCTTTATTTTTCCAGGTTGCATTATAAGGGGAAGTGAAAAGTATTCATATTCTGTTCGCAATCACTTGGTCTGATTAATTGTTTACAATTTAACTGTGATTAATGTCAATACTTGTTGACATTTCTGTCAGTGCACTCAAAAGGCAATTGCAGCTAGAATTTAATAATGTCCTTTATACGACACCCCAAACATAAATTATACAAATCACAATGATAAGAACATTCACATTAATATGGAACCCAATTGTATATATTTGAGTACAGTTTTCTGCCATTCCTATTGACACATTTCGGAGTAACTCCATTTTCAAAACTTAAATCGTACTGTTCGCTCAAACTTTGAGTTTGTCTTTATATACTGTTAGCCATGCCCCCATCACTTCCAAAGATTTAGAGATTGGAGTTTAATATTAGGAAATTACACAAGACGATTGTATAATTACAAATTTAAAGTTTGGGCGAACAGTACGATTTAAGTTTTGAAAATGGAGTTACTCACCATCAATAGAGGAGAATATTGTAATGTTAGGAATGGCAGAAAACTGTACTGAAATATATAGAAATATTCATAACAGAAATGAAGATGATTATATTAATAATTGGAACCCAATTGTTTGATTGCTCACCATAAGAACTTCTTTTATCTTCAACAACCGCATTCCAAGTTATTGGGGGAATTGTATTTAAAGAATGGCTACTTCCAACTCTTATTGCTGTTAAATTTTTAGAATTGTGTTATATATAAGAAACGTTAAAACAGGCAAATTATTAAAAGGAATAGAACAAATATTAAAATTATTTTCTTTGCACTTTGTGTAATTGAGCTGTTGCTCTTATTTTTGTGTTCTCTTTAACTTGAATCTGATTTAAGATTATACTTTCTCATAAAACAAAACTTACCAGTGAAAGATGCAAGACAAATTGAATACACCATGTTTAGGAGAGTTATCATTAATATTTATATAAAGTTTATTGGTTAGTTTAGTTGTGGTTCTTCATGTTAAGACTTTAATTTTATATAAGGTAAATATTTAAAATCCTGTAGTTAGTTTATTTTGTAAAATTAGCAATGTTTTTATTGTTACATCAGTACTACTAAACTGAATAAACATTGCGCATGGAAAATATGTGAACTACTATTATAGCAAGTAAATATTGCAACCAAATAGGAAAATACTAGCAGCACTACTACTGGACCGAGTAAACATTGGAAGTGGAAAATACATGAACTATTGCCATCGTACTGCTAGTATTCTCCTCTTGGGTGCAATGTTTACTCGGTCGGGTAGTAAATATTTATAATGTGCTCCAAAATATTTGTGAGTACTCAAGACATTCCTAAAACATTTGTTCCTTTATTTGGTGTAGTTTATACTGTTTAGGTTTAGTATTTGGCAGCAAAATTTATATTTCAGTGAAGAGTTGACCGGGATATTTATTGTTGTATGTTAGCATTATTATTTCAGTTTATATATTTTGAAATAGTGTATGTGCTTTAACAATTCATGCTCATCCATACTGGTTTGTGTCTTTTCAGAAGGGTGTCACATTTGTTGTTAAATATTTATAGTTTATATATTACATAAGTAGAACAATTAGTATAACAATTGTTTGAAATATGTAATTAAAAGCTATATTTATTTTTGAAATGTTAAAAAGTTAAATTGTTAAAAAAATGATTTACTATAATATCACTTGTAGTTCATATCATTAACTCTGAAGAAAAAGGGCTCTACTAAACCTTGCTGGTAGAAATATTGTGGCCTTAAATGATTATATTTTAGAAAAAGTAAGAAAAAAGACATAGTTAATAAAATGTTTTTTCTAGATATGTTTTATTAAAGAAAGTAATAACTCATTTTCGTTCCTATTGCCTGCATTATAATGTTGGTTATTGCTTTAGTATGGTACTTTATCTTTTTAAATTTTATAACTATTTTATTTACTAATTATTTTACTGCTTTGTTTTATTTTTATAAAAATAGTGATGAAACCCTGGTGTTGTGTTTTAAATTTGTATGATTCATATTTTCATAAAGTATAATTTTCATGTGGTAAGCCTGTATGCTTTTGTAATGCTTAATCTATAAGAAAACTTTAACTGGAAATAGAAAAAAACATTTTTTTTAGAGTCAGGTTCAAGGATTATATTTTTGATTATGGTTAGACAAATAAGTTATTCAGTAACAGGTCAATAATGAGTAACATGACCCTATCTTAACTACCAATTTATTTGGATTTTAAAACATTATTTTTGTAAATTTTACTTTGCATTATTTTAGAACAGCTCAATGTTTTTATAAATTGTTTGCTTCATATACTGTATACAGTGGGACCTCAATTATTTACAATTGTCTAATTGAGAGCTAAGTTATGTGAAACTTAAAAAGAATATTTGAATACACTTGTCTAAATAAATACTCTTATTAAATTAAAGAAGTGAGTACTTTTGTTAAAATTTTATAAAACAATACATTGATATATATATATTATAACATAATTTTTAAAGAGACACAATACAATATAATTATGTTTTACTATTTAATAAATTGAATTTTTTATTTAAAACAAATAAAACTACTCAGGAACAATTCAAAACTTTATTAGAACAATTTCATCTCAACATTAAACAATACACAAAACAAAATTTTTACAACTTACAAGTTTTTAACAAAATATACTATTTCTTATTTTCTTTTAATTTTTTAGTTACCACATTTTAATACCTTTGGCTAGTTTAAGATCTCTTGATATCTCGGGGTTATAGTATGGGCTATATTTTTAGAAATTCTTAGGTTAATTAAATAAATTTTGAACAAACAATATTAAATTTTGAAAATAAAAAAAAAAAACTAAACTATTTGAACTGGATTTATTTCTTACTATTAATTAACTATAAGATATCCTAATATACAAATTTAAACTTCTCTATTATCTTAAAAGTCCACTAAAGTTATTTTATAGCGCTATTACTCAACTTAATAAATATCAAAATTTTGCTGGTCGCTTACGTAAATTCCCGTTCTCTCCAATTAAACAATTCACACACTTAAATCCGTTTTAGTTCTTTCAAATTATATTTTCACTGTATTAACTCTTTCAATTTTCTTATTCCTGTTTAATCTGGCCAAGTTTACTCACAAAACTGTATAATTTAGACGAACTCTTTCCAAATAAATATAATTTTGACTGCACAGCAAGGTCTGCTATTAGAGCGTCACCACGCCATTCCCAACTCAACTACTAACTACGCGTCCTTTTTTTTCTTTTAAAATGTTACCAATATGGCGGCTTTCTTCTCCAAAAAACACATATGGGTTATAATTTAGTTCGATTTCTTTCCACTAGACTTTCACACATGTTTTTACAGCTGTTAATGTCAACGAACTATTTTCACTAGTTTTAATCTTGTTAACTTTGTTTGAAACTTACTGTTTTAATTTTCCGATCCTTAATAAAGTTTCCAGTGTTTATTTTATTAATATTATTAGTGTGTGAAGTGTCTTTGTGTTTTACTTTTGAAATAGTTCCGAATTGTGTGTGTTTTGCTTGGACTTTCATAAACATAACCTTCCAATCTCATTGTTTACAATCGTATTTCACTTTCACCTTCAAGTAATTACTTAGCCCTATGTTCCTACAGTTTACAAATTTGTTTACACATAACTATTTTTAGATTATCTTATTTTAATTTATGTGTTAGGTTATTTGATATAACAAATTTCCTAATACATTTCCAGTTCAAAAACCTTGTTTATAATTCTATGCTTTTACCTAAATTTAATTTCAATTTAACCTAACCAATATCTTTATGAATTTTTGTTTAAATTTTGTATGAGTTATTTCTAATTTATTTTCCAATTCTTAAATAATATTATATAGCCCATTCCATAAATGTTACAATGTCCCCTAATTTAATTTAAACAAAAAAAAAATAATCCTAATATCTACATTACACATTTTTTTTACATTTTACAAGCTTGCTTAAATATACATATTTTTTTTTTTTTTTTAATTAAATTTAAATTTACATTTATTTCCTACTTGTACATTTTATTTAATAACTACCTGAACACATTTTTATTGAGTACGTTATACCTCAACACTTTGGCTAACTTATTGTCCATTGTCTTTACCACTTTTATAATTGTCCACTTAAAAGTCATTTATACCTTCATCTGTCCACTTTCGTCCATTTATACTTAATTCTATAATACAATTTTATCTTAACTTTTTACCAATCAAATACTGAGCTGAAAACTTCAAGCTACTTGTCTTACATGGTTTATACTAGTTTAAAACTCGCATAATACTATTTCATTAATTTTATATGTTGTTATTTATTATTCTATTTACTATCTCTTTTTTCGCATCCTCCCAACTATTCATCATAAATTTTTTTTTTCAATTAAAATTAATTTGTCTTAACCTTGCCTCAACCTCACTTCAGTTATAAATCTATCAACTCTATCTGAACACAACTATATTAAATTTAACCCCAATTTCATATTACTATTATTTTATTATTATTATTATTTATTTTTTTTTTTTTAAACTCTTTATTATACTATATACTTTGTTACATATATATATGACGGTAATTCACCTTACCTCCACTTATTAACGTAGACATTTATTTTATTTTAACATATTTTCGACGACATCAACATCATTAACACCCTTATTCACGTAGACATTTATTTTATTTCACATATTATCGACGTTATTTATATATTTCATTTTATTTTCAAATTCCCCTTTTTCCAAATTATATTTCCCCTTTTTATATTGTTATGCTCATCCAGTTCCATTATTTTCTTATATCATATCAGTTTATTTTGTATGAAGTTTAACATCTAATATTTTTAAAGGTTGCAATTTCATATCCTCTATTTGATCATATCTATAGTTCCTTCGATTACACTATCCCTATATCAACGAATATAAATTTTGTTTTAATACTTATATATATCAACGCAGATTCTCCCTTACAATACGACGAAGTTTAAATACACAATTACCATATTTTTATTACAACGATGCTTTAATATTTATTATCATAGATTCATATTTCTTTTATAATATATAATATATACGACGAAGTTCCATTATTTATCAACGCAGATTCTCCCTTGCAATACGACGAAGTTTAAATATACATAATTTTATCTTTATTCATTACTCGACGAAGTTTCTAATAAATTATCATAGATATAGTTACCATCCCTTAAAACTTATCTCCTTCTAACGTTTTCTTATACACATAATCACCTAGAGTTTATTCATATTGCTTCCTTTACCTATATTTAATATCTCCCTTCCTATTTTATTTAAATTTATATATTTTTTCTTTCTTTATTTTTTTTTTTTAAGTGTTTGTTTAATTATTAAGTCATTTCTGGTCCATTGTCATTTCCGGTTTATTTGTTATCTATCCCTCCTACATTCGCTTCCTTCTCCTAATACTTTTATATCCTGAGTCATTCCTGTTGTTTCCATCTTATTATCCTTTGTTATTTTCCTTTCTCTCGACTTCTCCTTGATACATGTCATATTATTGCCTGTAAACTTGTTTCCTCTATTTTAATTTCTATTTCTGGGTTTCCTATGGTCTTAGTTTTCCAATTGACTGTGGGCACCATGCTCTTTTCTTGTCCCCACGCCTGTCCTTGCCTTAACACCGTTTACATCTCCATTGTATCTCCCATCTGCTTCATAAGTTCTATTTTCTGTGTTACTCTCATATTTAAATTCCATTTCCCATTTTCCAAACTCGAGTTGTGCCTCCACATTCATTAACATATCCGTACCTATGATCATTTCTCTCAATAAGCTTTGTACCACTAAGCATTGAGACGGATATTTAACTCCTCCTCTTTCTCCTATTACCATTTTCATTTTATTAATCTTTTCAATTTTCTTATTAGTTGCGGTTTGAATTGTTAAATTTTTTATTTGCAGTACCTCCATCTTTCCTACTTCATTTCTTAATTTTAACTCTCCTTACTCTTCTGTGTTTTTCTTTGTTATATTTTCTACCTTCTCTATCTCTTTTTTATTAATTTCTACCACATCAGCTATTATTTCATTTGTTCCCTCAAAATTTTCCTTAATCTCCTCCTCTAATTCTCTATCTTTCTCCTCTATGTCTCTTCTCACATCCTCTATTACAGCATTACTCTCTGTCCTCCACTGTCGCCTCATATCCTCTATCATTTTCCTATTTTCTTCCTTTAGGCTTTCGAATTTCTTATCCAACCTACTCATTTCCAACCTACTTGAGGCAAATCCTCTGTTCATCTCTCCTTTTACTTCGTTTATATTCTCTTTTAACTCTTTTTTTATTTCGTCCATCTTATCTAATTGTCTATGTAGATCCTCTCTCCCTTTTACACTCATTTCCATGAGAGTTCTCATCATCTCCCTTAAATCTTCATTCTCATTATTTCCCCGTTTTTGTTGTTGGGTTTGCATAGGTAGTAGTCCCCTAGCTTCATCTACCTCCATGTTTGGTATTGGCATATCTGTGCCTTCCATTTCTTTCATTTCCAAATTTGTCCCTTTTTCCTGGTCCCCTACAACTACCAGCTCGCCTATATTTTTTCTTTTTTAGCTGTAAGTAAACTTATTATACACATAAAACCATTTTTATATATACTATAAACCTAGCCTTGATTCGATTCAACTCAGTGTTTAATTTTACAAAATTTTGTCTAAATCTATTTCCAGTTCAAATGTTTTTCATATAAAAAGTACTAAATTAATTTTATTTCAAAATCTCTCTAAATAAATTTTATCGAGCCCCACGTTGTTGCGCCAATTATAACATAATTTTTAAAGAGACACAATACAATATAATTATGTTTTACTATTTAATAAATTGAATTTTTTATTTAAAACAAATAAAACTACTCAGGAACAATTCAAAACTTTATTAGAACAATTTCATCTCAACATTAAACAATACACAAAACAAAATTTTTACAACTTACAAGTTTTTAACAAAATATACTATTTCTTATTTTCTTTTAATTTTTTAGTTACCACATTTTAATACCTTTGGCTAGTTTAAGATCTCTTGATATCTCGGGGTTATAGTATGGGCTATATTTTTAGAAATTCTTAGGTTAATTAAATAAATTTTGAACAAACAATATTAAATTTTGAAAATAAAAAAAAAAAACTAAACTATTTGAACTGGATTTATTTCTTACTATTAATTAACTATAAGATATCCTAATATACAAATTTAAACTTCTCTATTATCTTAAAAGTCCACTAAAGTTATTTTATAGCGCTATTACTCAACTTAATAAATATCAAAATTTTGCTGGTCGCTTACGTAAATTCCCGTTCTCTCCAATTAAACAATTCACACACTTAAATCCGTTTTAGTTCTTTCAAATTATATTTTCACTGTATTAACTCTTTCAATTTTCTTATTCCTGTTTAATCTGGCCAAGTTTACTCACAAAACTGTATAATTTAGACGAACTCTTTCCAAATAAATATAATTTTGACTGCACAGCAAGGTCTGCTATTAGAGCGTCACCACGCCATTCCCAACTCAACTACTAACTACGCGTCCTTTTTTTTCTTTTAAAATGTTACCAATATGGCGGCTTTCTTCTCCAAAAAACACATATGGGTTATAATTTAGTTCGATTTCTTTCCACTAGACTTTCACACATGTTTTTACAGCTGTTAATGTCAACGAACTATTTTCACTAGTTTTAATCTTGTTAACTTTGTTTGAAACTTACTGTTTTAATTTTCCGATCCTTAATAAAGTTTCCAGTGTTTATTTTATTAATATTATTAGTGTGTGAAGTGTCTTTGTGTTTTACTTTTGAAATAGTTCCGAATTGTGTGTGTTTTGCTTGGACTTTCATAAACATAACCTTCCAATCTCATTGTTTACAATCGTATTTCACTTTCACCTTCAAGTAATTACTTAGCCCTATGTTCCTACAGTTTACAAATTTGTTTACACATAACTATTTTTAGATTATCTTATTTTAATTTATGTGTTAGGTTATTTGATATAACAAATTTCCTAATACATTTCCAGTTCAAAAACCTTGTTTATAATTCTATGCTTTTACCTAAATTTAATTTCAATTTAACCTAACCAATATCTTTATGAATTTTTGTTTAAATTTTGTATGAGTTATTTCTAATTTATTTTCCAATTCTTAAATAATATTATATAGCCCATTCCATAAATGTTACAATATATATATATATATATATATATATATATATATATATATATATATATATAAGAATTTTTTGACTAGATAAGAGACTGCAGACTTACCTAGTGGCAATAGTCCAAAACTGCAATTTCTTGGAAATAATTAGACACATATAAAAACATATCACACTATTGAAATATTTCAAACACACAATGATCTTTATCAATCCAAAAAAAAAGAAAACACTGAAGCACTAGAGCTAACCTAATATATATATATATATATATATATATATATATATATATATATATATATATATATATATATATAGAAATTTTTGGACTAGATAGGAGACTGACAGACTTACCTAATGGCAATAGTCCAAAACTGCAATCTCTTCGAAATAAATAAATAGACACATATAAAAACTTAACACACTACTGAAACATACTATAAGTGTCTATTTATTTATTTCCAAGAGATTGCAGTTTTGGACTATTGCCATTAGTTAAGTCTGTCAGTCTCCTATCTAATCCAAAAATTCCTAAATAAAGTTTAAGCTCTACTAGAACTAACCTTAAAAAAAAAAAAAAAAAAAAAAAAAATATATATATATATATATATATATATATACATATATATATACATATATATATATATATATATATATATATATATATATATATATATATATATATAAGTTAATATATTACTATTGTAAGTAATTTTATCCACCATTAAGTGCAATGATTTTACCTTGTGTGATGAGGCGCCTTTCGGTCACTTGACCATTGTCGAATCACTGATTACTTTTTTTGTATATATATATATATATATATATACACACACACACACAAACTACTTTGTTAAAATAAATTCATAAAGCATGAATGGTTGCTGTAAGAGAGCTTTGAGCAGTTTTTACCATATTTGTTCAGGTATAACTTGAACTCCTTCTAACACTGTAAACAATTTAAAGAATAAAAATGTATGTAAATTAAATAGTACAATTGTTATAAGAATATTAATACTTATTCAGTATAAGTATATTTAAAGAGCATTCAATTTCTCAACATATTCACTGCATGTCATATCCGCTGCATTTTGTTGTTGTTGTTTTTTTTTTAATTTAAAAGAACTAAATCACATGATGTATTTTGCCTAAATATGACCTCTAAAATTAATTTACAGCATTTTCATTGTCCTCAATAATGTTATATATAGCACTTGTAATATTGCTAACATCACCTAGCTAACAGAAATTAAAATGCCAAGTTACTTACATTATAAAACTAACAAAGAAATAAACTACTGACGTGAAATACATTTATAAATATCTAAATACCAAATATTCACAAACCCTCCACGTATAGTCCAGTCATTGGAGATTGTTTTTATCAGATTTCTTTATCGAATTATCGAAATTTTGTTATAAAGGATGGTTGCTAAAGGTTGAAATGTAAGACATCATAAACTATACTGTAAACTGTAATGGAATTACTATTCATAACGATTTCATCTTAATAATATTGCAATCTCTTAAAAATTATTTAAAAAACATCTTAAGGGTAGTTTTAAAGTGCAAAAAGCTTGCACCTCATAATTATGATCAAGAACATGAGAAAATATATCTCAACATATTTAAACATGGTGGAAAAACATTTTAGCCATAATAAAAGCATACTTCAGAACATTTAGGTTTCGAGGTAGAAGCTAAAATAAGTTTATTTACAATTTTCTTTAAAAAATCAATGTTTTCCAAAAACTTTAGAGGTAATGCATTATTTTTACTGTCCTACAACTAAACTAATATTTTTTTTCAGTACAATTAAATGGGTTTCGCCAATTATGTTCCAAGCACCAAATTAAAAGTAATATTATTGCACTGAAAAAAATATATGTATATATAAATTATATTTTACACTATAATGTAGGAAATAAATTTCTATTGCATCACTTGTAAAATTATAAAATCACACCCAGTAAGAATATAGCTATGACCAAAATTGGGATATTGCAATAATGTTTAATGTTTTAAACATGTTTTTGCATATGAATAAAAGGTGAATGGCCATTGCAACAATTTTGTTCAGAGTAATAACATTGGTATGTTACATATTAACCCTTTGCACGCATATAACATGATTTCTCATAAGGCAGAAATCTCTGCTAGTGTAATATTTACAATATTTTGTATATGGAAGTCCTAGTTGTTTGTTTAAAGTCCATGGGTGACAATGTTTGTTTCATGTAAATAAACTCCTCTGCTACGTTTATTGTTCTCGGCCACGTGCTACCGATCCACATTCTGTTGTTTTAGCCACCAGGCGCCATTACGTGGTCTATGCATTCGTGTATGTGGAATTCTCGGCAGGACGCAGATGTGTCTGCCAACTGTGTCGTATTTTGTGTTAGCATTGTGATTGCTATAGTTGTTTACTGTTTACGTGAGTGACCTTTGTTTGTACTGTAAGAATAATTTATTGTTTATGATTTCGTGAATAATAATTTTAGTTACTTTAATTTTATTTTAAATGGATTTATTGATATCTTGAATTACCTAAACATGTTTACATCTGTAAGTAAATTTTCAATGATTAATGTGTAAAAATATAAAAATAACTAGTTTATAATTTTTTTTTGTTCAAATACATCTTTAGGAACTCAGAATTAAATAGAACTTTGAACATTTTGCAAAACAGTTTTTTTTATCTAATAGCAAGTAATCTGTTACTTGCTCTTTATATGTCCCGCGTGCTAAGGGTTAAAAATGGATTTTATTACAAGGACTAAAACAGAACCATACAAATTAATACAACAAATTACTAAAGCATATTGTCTTCAGTTGCTAACTAGTTGTTGGCAGCAGTAGTTGTTATATAAAATTTTTTTAAATCCTCCAGCTTGTATGGTACCATTGACACTAGGTCTTTTTTTTCGCCTTCATCATCATATAGGTCTTTCATAAAGCCTTGAAAATCTTGCTACTGCTACGGGAGGGAGGTTTACTTTATTTGTTTCCTGGTATTTTCTTTCCAAGGCAGTGAGTAAGTCCTTGAAGGACATTGAAGGATATTGTGGGATGGTTTAGCTCGCAATGAAGTTGACCATGTGTTAGTTTAAACCAGGCAAAATGAGTGATTCGAAAAGTGCATACCTTCAGTGAATTCTCAATGATCATAAAATTTTTAAGTGGACATTTCATAAACAGAACATTTTTTGAAGCAACTGCAAAGTATCTTTGCCCATTGAGAAGGAGTGTAAACCATTGCAGATTGCTTCTGGGGCTCTATGAGGGCAAAGTCCCTCCCGTCTACCTTCAGTGAGTTTTCAATGATCCTAAAATCTTCAAAATCTTTAGTAGACATTTTATAAACATATTTTTTTTTTGAAGCAGCTGCAAGTACTACTACCGATTAAGAAAGAGCATAAACCATTGCAGATTTCTTCCGGCACTTTATGAGAGCAAAGTCCCTATCATACAGTAAGAAACTGCGACCAGTTACCATGAATTTCTATTCAATAATGGCGGAAATACTATTTTAAACAAGATATTGTATAAGAGTTATCAGTTATTATTCTGAGATATGCACCGATCTGATCATATAAGTAAGTCACTGGTCTTGTTTTCTGGTAAAGGTGTAAAATGATGAGTCACATGTGCAAAAATACGTAATGCAATTTCTGCAGAGCCTTTCTTTCCTTTAGTCTCATCCCAAAGAAACATAATTGATTTGTTTTTTCCCTGGTTATGAATACACAAGTTGTGCAGGATAACTCCCTTTAGTCAAAATCATTGTCATGTGTCAGAGTAGGGCAATAGAAAACCAGTTCTAGATCAACACAGAGGACAACGGTGTCTTAACTACACCTTTCTTTTTATCATTTCCAAGTGCATCATTTTATTATGATGTAACCTACTCTCGATTTCTATTTTATATAGCAAATTTGTATTGTCAGTTGAATTAATTTTTAAGGAAAGAGAGTCACAGAGTTTACACATGTCTGATCGAGGGATACCAAACCTTAAATCAAACTTCATCTTAAAAACGTCCCAGTAATAGTGTAAATTGTCTTTTATATCAGGATACTTTTCCTTAAAAGTTCTACATTTTTTGTACACTCATCAGGGGATACAAACTGCTTCTTACTATCATACCCAGAGTTCACTACGTTTCCTAGGCATAGACATAAAACCAAGAATTTTAGAACATGATTGTGTTTTATATGTGCAATTGCATATTTAAGGTAAATGCACTATCAGTTGAGGTATCCTTGTAGAAAGAGGTAGAACGAGGGTGAAATTAAATAAGGTTAAGGAATGGATATACTCTCCTGATACTGTTGGTAGATGATAAACATTCGCTCAGGCAGGATGACTTATCTGTAGTAAACCTAGTCTCTAATGGTGTTAGAGAAATGTGTTGCTACCTTTCTAAGAAAATGAAGTAAGAATATAAAAGTGTATGAAAATAGAAGCGAATATAAGGTGCTTGAGTGATAGCACTAACAAAACCTATCTTAATAGGTACTGCTAGTAGACACTCTGGTGGTAACATTGGGCAGTATCCAGCAAATAAGACTAAGTATAATTGAACAATACTATCTTCAATTATAAATCTTCATGTATCATGCATACCAAGGAAATCTGTATATTATTTTTAAAAAACTACATGACTTACATAGTACATGATTAGTATGTTTATGAGTGGCTGTGATTTATCAGTTCTATGGATAGTTTAGTAAGTAGGAATTACCAATAAAAATTTCAATTTTATTGAACTTTTTAAATTTATTAGGTATCCAAAACCAACATAAAAGACCATAAAACCAAAGAATTATTTGTGTTCTTATGTTTTTACATAAAACATTTTATAATACACAATTTCAATATATTTTTGAAATTAGACTTATTGAGACTGAAATGATATTCCATTGCAGAACAAATCATACACATTCTGATATCTTAGTTTAGCCACCGTATTAGTAGAAAAAGTGGTGTCATTTTAGCATATTTTAGCCATCATAAATATCAAGTAATTTCTCAGAAAATTAAGCTCAAATAGATCCAAGAGAGGGTAAGACAGTGATATTTACAGGACTCTTGGGACTAATTTTTTTGATGAATGTGGATGGCAGGCATGAAAGATTAGTGAGTGGGTTTAGAGAGAGTTCGAGTGACATTAAAGTCAGATACTATCTTAAAACCTAGGGTAATCAGTATAAAATAATTTTTTTTCCTGTAATATAATAATTACTATTTATTATTATTGTAAAAAAGTACTAATAAAAGATGCAATACTTGGTTAAAATATAACAAGAACGTATTATATTAATAGTGAATCCCATTCCTACATTTTTTCAGCCTATATTGAAGGTAGATTGTTAATTAAATAAATTTTTTTGACGTACAACAAATAATTGGGGTTCTAGTGTTTTTTTGGATATGTGTTAATGTATTATTTCTTGAAGAATGTTTGCAGAAAACTTTTAAAAAAACAGCTTAATGGATTTAAATTTATTATACCCAATATTTAAAACTAATATTAACTCTAACCTTTTAATGAGCAGATTTTATCCAGATGATATGATCATTATGTTTCCTGTAACTAATTACCATAAATTGTTTGGGTTTAAAGTTTTATCAACAAGTTGTCCTCAGTTCTTTAAAAAATACCGGTTACAATTAATTTGCAAAAAATAATTTGAACATAACACTTAATACATGACACTTATTTGAAATCATTATCAGATGAAAAAATATCAGGATAAAATGAGTATAACTTCGTTTATGTATGCTTTACTATTTACTAAACATAGCTAAAATAAATCATTACAGGTTAAATTGTCACTCATGCTAATTTAAAACCTCTATCTTAGTTTTAATACTGTTTTTGCAGATGTATATATTTTGAAAGTAAGTTATTCACAGTTTTCTGTGTTAAGAAAGGGTGGCAAGGGTAATGGAGTTGGCAGCTGAAATATACTTTGAAAAAGAGTTATTTTTATTTTTTAAAGTAATGTTTTTGTTTTCATTTGTAGATATCACTTCATTAGAGTACTTTAAGCACCTAGTTGTAAGGGTCCAAAATCAAGTTCCAGTAAAATTATTTTCTCTTATTTTATAATAGTAAAACCTAATGTATAAGTACATATATATTGTTTTCAATTTTTTAATATTACAACTATTGAAATATTAGGTTTCAACTTTTAAAATATGAATAAGGTTTGCATTTAATTTTAAAGTACATTTGTTTCTCGAAGATATATTTGCTTAGATGTAGAGTGAAACAATAGAAATATAATACTAACCATGGGAAAAATTTTTCTTATTTTGAAATTAATGTAATTTTTATTTTCAAATGGAAACATGTTATTTGCTGTTTGCCTAGCCATTCATTACTACAAATGCTCAGCGAGTTTCTAAGGTTAGGCATACAGAATATAACTTAGTACTGTGGTATGCTATTATACCATTCAAAATTTGATTTAAAATAATACATACACCCAATTATAATATGAAATCTAAAATATGATTATGTTTTTAAAGGAAACAAATAATTTTACTAAAGGTAATTAAAATCACAAGATCGTTATAGTGCACAAAATTGACAGCTTTGGACACATGGCTAGGATGCATAACTTGTTACATTAGTACACCATCATTTATATAATGATGTAATAAAGTACAGAATATAACTTCCTAATTATATAGCTATATTCTTTTGGAGAATCTTACTACGGTAAATTTATTGAACAAATTTTAAAATTGTTGCCTAGATTTAAGAATTTAATTTTACATGACAATGAGTTTCTAGTTGATGATAATTCTTGTACTTTTACAAATTTATTTTACAAGTAATAACATTCCAGTTTATGATTGAGGAATTAGTGTAATGATACATTTAACTATTATTATTTAAAATGTTGTAAAATTAAGTACTGCAGGTGAAAATCAATAATATATATATATATTATAATAAAAACTTGATAAATTGTAATGTCAATGTAATTTTTTACTTTAAAAAATTATAGAATTTTTTTCCAATTTGGACTGTAGTTCACACTTACAACATATAAACTTATAAATAAATCATACATGTAACTAGGTGGCTGTGTATTGAAATATCTATCATGTTTTGAATGGTACAAAATATTAATTTTAACCTTTACATTATCTATATTTCATAATTTAACATCTAAATAGACTTTGTATTTTCTTATTACTTGCCATAATTTACCTGATTTTTTTCATTTTTTCATTGTTCTTGAGTATTTACTTATGTAGAAATTTTGGTGTTTAGCAATGAATTGGTGCCTGATTGTAAATTTCACCTAGAATAAAATAAACTGAACAAACCATAATTTTTGTATCATTATACCATAGTCAATTCCTTAAATTTTATTTAGGTTGAAGGTCAACACCTGGAAGTAGGTCAATTAGGTGGCGTCAAAAAGGCATTTTCATGCATTTTGAAAAAGTTTGAGTATCCAATGTTGAAATTTTACAGTATATAAAGAGCAGCGTTATTAAATGTTAGTGAGATTTCTACACCATCTTTTTAGTTGCAAATGCATAAAAACACCTTGGAAAAATACTTTACATTGTACAGTAAACTCCCGATTATCCATGGAATAAGGTGGCCCGGCAACGCTGGATAACGAATTCCCCGGATAATCCGCTATGAACAAAGAATACGCAAAATGATCAATTATTATAACATAAATTACACAAATAATGACCCCGGTTAATGCAATTCACAAGTAATCTTCAGAGGACAAAATAAATACAGAAAATAATTTAAAATGTCGATGTATTCGTTCGTTGACGGATTATAACATGTACATTTATATGTCTAACTATTTACCATACGTACATAAGTATATGTCAAAAGTAAGTATGTATGTACATATGTAATTTCCTTTACACATAATACTTTCACTTTTTAAGAAAAAAATCTGTCACTTTCATCTGTTTTTTTGTGAGCATTGATTTAGCTTTAATGTGCGATCTAAGTTTCTTGAGAACCATTTTGTCGCACAGTGTCTACTTGTGTCACAAAGCCATAAAGATCGATAATGTATATGACAGACATGGATAATGCATATGTAACGTCCTAAACTATTTATAGCCCAGATTAGCTGACATTTGTTTACAATCTTATGATACACGTTAGGTTTTCGGGCGTCTAAGCATTTTGTCTTTGTCTCTTATATACAGTAGTCTGCTCGCCCCTTTTATTTCGCTGGCCCGCTTCGGGATGCTTCCCTTTCAATGTAAAAATTAGTATGTATATATTTACATATCCCTTCATCTTAACTTCTATTAACCCTTATATGTATTTACGTCGTAATTCATCATTTGGAAATTTAAACAAATGAATCTGATTAGAATAAAAATTGGATATTTGTAGGGCAGACCCCGGATAATCCGCCCACGGATAATCGGGAGTTTACTGTCGTTGCTTTGCATTAGTGGGAGTCCTGATCTGTGTGGATAGATTTTTCCTTGATTTCTATTTGGGAAATTTGCCACAAAAACTTTCATATTATGACATTAATTATGTGACCAGCTTTATTGTTTTATTTCAGCATTTACCAAATCATCATTACATTTATTACATGCTTATAGTTTACCTTAAACCTTTCCAGTCTGTTATCATTAAGCCCGTTATTGTCTGCTGGCTATCGTTGTTTCCAATTTGATCTTTCTTACTAGGCATATTTAGGAAAAATTTCTTCTCACTTTTTCCCTTCTTGATTAGTTTTATTCTTCACTCAGTGGTTCCAACAAAACTTCATATACAAAAATATATAACTGACATAATTTTATTGTGACACATTATTTACTCTGGGATACAGTTAAAATGCTTTTAGTAATTTCCCTCCACCTTTCCTTAATGTTCAAGGAAAAGAAACATACAATGTTTGTATAGCTCTAGAACCATACATTGAAATATTGTTTTCTAATCACTTTAATAAATTAAGAAATACTTGTCTTGTTTTTTCTCCAAAGGTCTAAAAATTTAATAATTCATTACAGCTTTTCAAGTGAAATTTTATCAATAGAAGTGTAGAAAGAGTATTGGTTTGTTTTATAGTGTACAATCAGTTTTAATGTTGTTTGTACGTGAGAGGTATAAAAAAAATTATAACATTAGTTAAAGAAGATTGTGTGTGTGTGTGTGTGTATGTATGTGATACGTATTCCTTCTCTGAAGGAAAAATATGATGAATAGTTTATATCCGGATCTACTCGTGTTTTTATATATATCTATCTTGATATTTTACGTTGTCCGTTATTTTTCCTTTGCACTGACTTTATGAAGTTAATATATTACTATTGTAAATACTTTTATCCACCACTAAGTGCAATAATTTTACCTTGTGTGATGAAGCACCTTTCGGTCATTTGACCATTGTCGAATCACTGATGAAGTTTTCTCTATTTTTCTGGTGTGGGTGTTTGGTCCGTGATGTTGGTATTTGTTGACGTTACACACATTTTCTCTTGAGTTGTGTGTTTTTATAAAAACATACACAACAATTTAATGAACCTACAAACAACATATACAGAAGACATTCTATTCAAAAACATTATACACGCAACTCAAGAGAAAATGTGTGTAACGTTCACAAATACCAACATCTCGGACCAAATATCCACACCAGAAAAATAGAGAAAAATTCATCAGTGATTCGACAATGGTCAAGTGACCGATAGGTACCTAATCACACAAGGTAAAATTATTGCACTTAGTGGTAGAAAAAATTATTTACAAGTAATAATAATAACTTCATAAAGTCCTCATATATATATATATATATATATATATATATATATATATATATATATATATATATATATATATATGAGTAGTAAAGTCAACAATTGTGAAGTCGACCTACTCTCTATTTTGGTAATAGATAGTGGCTACCATGTAGGAAGAAATATAACTGAATAAAGACAATACAATGGGACATATTAACTTTTGATAATAGTAGTTATGCTCACATAGGCATGGCCATATATATCTGAAGTAATGAAGTATTAAATAAAGTTGATAGTTTTGCTTCTCTCTTTAGATCAGGGTTTCTCAAAGTGTGGCCCCTGAGGGTCAGCAGAAGATATTTAAATCTTTAATTTAAAAAGCATATAAACCAAGTATGCCTGCTGTTTTTTTGAACAAACATTTTTATTACAAAATGTGGAGGTGGTGAACGAGTTTGGTAGTGCCTTCTATCACTAGAATTGGTAAATGTAAACTCTTAGTAGGTACAGACAGTTCCTTAGGTACACTTCCTGCAAGTGAAAAAATATAAGAAACGTTTTGTAGACAAGTTCGAGGATAAACTAACATCTAGATGTTAGATGAAAATAAATATTATTACATTTGTAGAAATACATTTTATTATAACAAACAACAATGTTACAAATCAAAATATAATAATACTGTTCTCAAAGCACAGTTTCCACGAGGAAAATGTTTAGTCTCAATGAGCAAAGGTTAATAATTATCACAGTGTAGGAATTACATCCTTTTTTCAATTCCACTACCAAATAACAGAACACAAAGCAACATTTAATGTTAAATAACCAACAAGAAAAATGAATGTTTAGAGATCGTTAGAGCAAGTTATTTGTTTCACTACTATTTTGTTTGATTTTGTTGTACTTAATTCTCTATTTGAGAATCATTTCTCAAATCATTTGAGTTAAATCTGAAATAAAAAAAAAACATATTTTACAATGGTTTAGAAATTATATCAAATTATTTAGAATGGTGCCTCCTATATCCTAGCACTGTACTCGTACCAAAAAATGTTAGCATTAGTTAAAGGTAAAAAACACATTTTAAATTCATACAGCTTCGAAAATGACCTTATTCACTATAATACTTTCATCATATTAAACAGTTACAGTATTATGAATAATGGCTGTTCACGTAAATTGAATGAAAAATATAGCCAGATTTTTTTCAAAGTTCTTTCATATTAAAAGAATATCTGCCTTTTATGTGAGATAATAATATAATTGACAGTTTCAATCTTTTGTTGTGGACATCACTAAACAGAGGATCTGGTTGATTCCAATAGTTTAGAGAATTGCAACAGTTGTGTCACTATTTAGTGTTAAGTGCAAGTTTGGTCAAGATTTGAACCACTAAGGGCTTTTTATACTAGTACACACACATACATATATTATTACAGTATACACATATCTTTGCCTATAAAAATATTTAATGCATTTGTTTTCTAGAGTGCAGTATTAATTTGTATTAATGTTCTTATCCAATTTTTCCAGAGATTATCGTTTTTAAGTGCCTAGTTTTTATTAACTCTAAGTGGAATGGATTTTTTATTTTGGTTAGGATATGTTTGTTGGATCATATGTAATGGATCCTTATGATATCTAGCAAATACTTCACGCTTAAATACATCAAAACTTCTTCTATTAGAACTGTTTTGTTTCTCTCTCCATGATGGCCGTCCTTTTCTTGTTTGTAATCCCCAGTGACATGTAAAAACTGGTGACAATACATGAAACTGGTAGCCAGCTACATACATCTCATAGACCTGTTACAATAACACAAATTATCATAAATACTCGTATGATTTAAAATACATCATAAATAATATAATTTGTATGATAAGCATTTTTCAAAACTGAAACTTTTAGATTTGTTAATAGTATAAAAACTATAAAGCCTACTATTAAAAATTGTATTAAATAGAAAATTAAAATATAGAAAATATAATTAAAAGAATATTTTTAATACAGCAGAATAAATTTTAAGAATGCTGAAAACTATTCAGCATTCTTAATAAAACAAGAACATTTTTAAAGAGGTGCTCTTGTGTAATATTTTGAATAAATAATAAAATAATTATTATAATACTGCTTTTTATTTTATGCACCACAAAAAATAAAACAGAAATGGTTTATGTTCTGTAATTGAATATATAATGCTAGTGGTTCAGTTTTGCTTAGTGGTAAACTTTGATATTATTTGATTTGTAAAAACTTGTTAAACTTTGTAAAAAGTGATTGATTTGATATTGTTTTTCATCCTCAATCTCTATCTTATAGAATGCTTCAGATAAAACAAGAAAACAGTCCTGAGTAAGGTTATTTGGATAAATAGGGGAAAATTACAGAAAATAATTCATGACAATTATTACAAAAAAAGTTAATCTTATGGTACAAAGGACATGAGTTTGAGTTTAGGAATCAAATCTTCATCTACTTCTAAAAGAAACATAAATAGCAGTACTTATTTGATTGAATCACTTGAAAGGTAATTAATTAAATGTTGAAAAGCAGAAGCAGAGACTCTAGTGTCTTCATATCGATGTTCTCAGTGTATCAAGACTAGAATTGTGGTCGTAGCCTAGAGGCTTTTATACAAAGTCAATGATTTCAGAAGTGAATATCAAATGGGAAAAAGTTTTCAAAAAAAAAAATTGTGTCAAAATAAATGGACTAGAAAAATCTTATACCACAACAGCAAGATGTATGTGATAGCTGATCTTTTGGAACAAGTTCAAATAAATCAATCCAGAAGTATTGAACTGAATTATCATTAGTGATGAAATTTATTTCTAGCATTGTAATCTAGAGACGAAATGTCATAGTTTGCAGTTGTACTTAAAGAGACCATCTAGATAAAAAACTTTGGAATCTAAAATGAAGTTCGAAAGTGAAAATGCTTGTGTACTTTTTCAGTTTTAAAGCAGAGTTTGTAAACAGTGGATATCTAATGGACAAACAATTAATATTTATACAAATAAATTTTAAAGAGACTACAAAAACAAGCACTCTATGTTTGTTCAAATATTGGTGACAATTCATTCTTCATCCCATAACGCATCTTCTCATGGTGCATTGTTTGTGTACCACATAAATGTGCATTGTTTGTATTTATTATTTACCTTTAACTGACTTCTACTGAAAAACCTTCACTTTCAAAAGATTTCCTTGCATTCAGATATAAAGCATGTTTATAGTTTTTTATTATAATATATTCTAAATATATAAAATATTTCATTACTTGAGTATTCCTAGTAAACCCATATCCAATGAAGCGCTCATCATGACCAGGAGCTGTGTCTGGTGCCACGTAGAATGGTTCGTACAAGAACTCGAAATTGGTAACACTGTGGCTTATGTGTACAACTTCACTTATGTCATCTTCCCATCTTGGTATAAATAACAAAGAATTATATAAAAAAAGTGATGACATTTCAGAAAAAAAAATCCAAAAGGGCTTTTAAAAGGAAAAGAAGTCAAACATTATGACCAAAACAATTACTGTGTTTATACATTACATTTTCAAGTTATAATAATTTTTTTAAAATTTTATGACATCAAATATGAAATCTAGGAGTTTGACTTGAGTAAAGAATTCTTGGCTACTAAATGTAAATTAGTAGGCATAAACATGATATAGATATTATTCTAGTTTTAACTAACTTAAAACATCTTAACTACTAAAGCAATAAGATTAAAGTTCTCAAAAAACTTTAAAATAAATTCTCAAGAAATTTATCAAATTCTAATATTTTGTATACTTTCATTTTTACTGAGCTTGAATAAGTTTTTTTTTCTTCAGTTATGTTTTCAGTGGATCTCTTTTTCAATGCTAAGTTAAAAGTAAGAAAAAATTTGCCATTTATGAGTGTAAAAACATAATGTTACAAAACTATAGGCTGTCATAGTTTCTATTTGGAAATAGTTCTTCTTTGCAGTTTTAAGGTGAATAGCCTCTACAAGATAGAAATGAACTATGAATATAGGTAGGATCATTCAATCCCTCTTGTGAAGAATATAAAGTTGTCATGGCATCCATCATAAGCGCAGGTTTGTGTAACTGAAGCCGACCTTTCAAAATTCTGCTTTGTAGATATTCAACTCAGACAAGTGAAATGGCTTACCACATTCGTAATATGTGTAAAAGCTACTTTTTATGAAAAGTTTTATATCGAAATCTTATTGCTGTTCATGACGAGCTGGTTGTTAATTACGTATTACACTTTTGCTATTACTTGCGACCAGACTTTTTGTTAACTAAATGTTGCTAACTTACACTTGGAGGAAATGTTTTTGTCTTACGACTTCTTCAGCCTCGTATTTTTGCCGCTAGGAATGCTGCAGTTGTGCTTCCTTGGTACCATTTTTTTGAAAGTTAGAAGTGATGTGATCGAAGAATATGTGTGATCTGTGCCGTGTTTGTTTATTTAGGATGTCAATTTTACGTGTGTTGCTATGTCTAAATATTTCATACTGTTCTAATGTGTTTAATTTATGGCCTTTGTTGCATGTGTGGAGAATACTCATGCTATTTTTTATACTTTTGCATGAGTGTTTAGTGTCCATGAGGTCATTTGCAAATCCATGAGTATTCAATAGTAGTGTGCAGTGCGTTTTTGTGTTCTTTATATCTTTTGGCGAAAGATCTGCCTGTTTGCCCAATATAGAACTTATTGCAATTGTTGCACTTTAGTTTGTATACTCCTGGGTTATTGTATGTGTTGGTATTGTTATTAATGCTGTGTCTATTTGGCTTTTATTTGTTGTTCTGTAAGCTACATTGTATCCTGCTTTTTTGAATTGGTGCGCTATTTTATTTGTGAGTTTGTTTATGTATGTGAGGCTGATGAATTTGTTTGTCTTCATGTTTTTGTTGTTTGTGTTGTTGTTACTGTTCTTGTTGAGTATTTTTCTGTTGTCATATCCATTTTAGTGAGCTAGATATTTGATTGTGTTTAGTTCCTCTGTGTAGTTAGTTGTGGACATAGGAATTTTATTTAGTCTTCGATCACATCACTTCTAACTTTCAAAAAGTGTTACCGAGGAAGCACAACTGCAGCATTCCTAACAGCAAAAATACGAGGCTGAAGAAGTCGTAAGACAAAAACGTTTCCTCCAAGTGTAAGTTAATAATTTAACAACCTTTAGTTAAAAAAAAAAACAGACAGCACTTTCTTCGTCACGTAATTTGATAAAACAACTCTTAATAATCCCCTTGACCGTACTAATACTTAGTTAATATAACCAATGAACAGCCGCTAATATGGGGAACCCAACTCAACCCCTTGAAAATTATGTCTTCTCAGTCTGACCACCAAAAATACACCAACTCGCCCTTCACAAACTGTAGCAGATTTACAATTGCATTCAGATTCTTTCTACCAAAAAAAGCTTGCTTACAAAAACCCATTCAATGAGAGATTTATCCTCGGTTTTATATTTTAAATATGTATGACTGAATTTGTTTTAACATATGTTACTTGTAGTCTTTCTCATTTAAAGTCACATCTGTTTCAAACAACAATACACTCTTAATACTTTACAGATTTATGTTTCTTTTGAAATTTCTACATTTGGAAAGGCTTTAGCAACTACATAGAATTTCTGCACATTAAACAAAATTTTAAATTATACTTTTATAAGATAATATTTGTAAAAAAATTATTCCATTAACTTTTTAAAAACTGCTACCAAAATATGTGGTAGCTTTTTTAAGCTTGTTTACATTTCTTTACTCACCTTGAAAAATTTGTAGCAAATTGATTGTAAATAAAGACTTTGTGATGAAATGGTTGCGCAAGTCCTTTGTTTGTAAGCCTTATAAGATCTGTTTTGTTGCGTGGAAATCTGACTCTTTCATCTAATTCATAAGTCGGAATAACATAAGCACATAAACCTGTACACTTTACATTTCTCAAGAAGTTATCCAAACCATCGGTCAAATGTGCTCCTGGTATTATATCAACATCAGTTAAAAATACATAAGAAGATTGACAGTTTCTTCGAGCTAAATTTCGAAGGTGGTTTTGAGGATATGGGTTACGTGTTCTCCATCTGACCATTTCAGATGATCTCATTTGTATTAAATGTCCCAAAGCTAGTTCAGGATGTAAACAGTCAAAGTGTTCTGTTTTCTCTGGGCCAATGTTTGTCTTTGGGAGCTTATCTTTTGGAAATGCAAGATGAAAAGTAACCCTTTCTCGAATTGGAGTATAACATCTTCTTAAATATGCAACGTAACCTGGCACAGATGAAAAATAGATAAGAGGTAAAGAAATTAATATTACGATATTTCATTACTAATTCTCCATGCGCAAAGAAAGTGTTTAATACAATTATTACTTTAAGTGTATATTTAATGTTTAATGTATTGATATAATTTTAAAAACTGTATTTTTGTACAGCATAATGAAACTAAAATTAAATTTATTTTTATAAAGAAAATCTTAAAATGTGTAACAATTGATTTGTTTCAATTTAGATAAATAATGGTAAAATATAAGTTGAATAGTTGTAGAATAAGCTTTTTGTTTTATCATAGTTTCTTTTAAATCAATACTAATGAATTCATTAAACATGGATGAGATCAATGAATTATATTATTCTAAACTAATAGTGACAATACTAGTAGAGTAAAGAAGACAATTTTACAACATAACTAAATAGGATTACTATATGATGTTGTGGAACTAACTTTTTATGTAGTCTGAACTTAGATTCAAATAATATTTATAAATTATTTAATTTATAAGTAATATTTATAATTAAAAAAAAATTAAACAAAATATCTTCAAATTCTTAACAAAAGTTGTGTCTAGCTACAATTCACTGTGGAGGTTTATAGTGTATTATTATAAAGATACATCTCTTTATTCTGCAGTCATTATTTAATATCTAGTTCTAAACTGTATTCTGAACAATAGTTCTAGGATACTTATTATATGTCTATCAAACTGATTTATATTTAGTGTCTAATATTTCCCTCTTTTATAAAAAATAAATAATTAAAAGTTTGTAATAATTACTTTGAACATATAAAATACTTTACTTTTGTTTAGAAATTGCTTTAGAGTGGGAATAAAAAGCTCTTAAAAATCATACCCCAAAACAACTCATGACATTGAGAATGTTGGTTTTATATTGGTTCATAAAATTACCTCCAAAGTTCCCTGCAGTATAAATGTGTTTTGTAAAACTAAACCGAATTTGATAATGTTCCTTGCTCTTTAAAATTCATTGGTTGAATAGAAACTTCCTAAATGAAAGACATAATTATATCCTTACAAAATCTATCTTACAATATTCTTTCACCTGTGTCTCTATTTATAGATTATAACACAGATTAAACAAAGATTTGTCACCTACAAAGAAGACCATATTGTGTTTTCTGTTTAAATTCATTAAACCTTTTTATGACCTATTATGATTATAAACATTTAAACACATTAATATGGTTATAATTTAACACAATTTTTTTAACGGAATTTTACCTTGAAGTAACTTGTATTCCTGATCCCCAGCAGCATATAGGGCAGCAGATATTGGGCCTGTCCAGTGGTGGGCAACTTGAACCAATGAATGCATTTTCTCTAGAGAACTTTGAGTAGCGATGCATACTAAATATTTTTGTGATAGTTCAAGGTACATATCCCCCACCAAAGCGTAGTCAAACAATTTAAACAAATGTCTAGAATCCCAACGGCCGAGCCTAGTATCCACTGAGAAAATTGTGTTTGAAAAATTACAGGTTTGACAAGGAGTTGTTATTGTGGGTTCATAGAAATGATGGGGTAGAGGAGGTGGTTGTGGACGAGGAACAGGCTCAGGTAAAATTGTCTGTGGACAGTCCCAGTGAAGCAAGCGTATTGTGAGTAAGATATTGCATAAGGTTAGAATCAGGACACTGACTAAGCTGAGATTCCATAGTCGACACCCCACCTGAAATTCAAACAAATATTAACATTTTTTGTAAACAACTTCAATATTTTTTATTACATGTAACAAAAATATTAAAAACACACATAAAAACAAGAAATTATAATTTAGTCTTCTAGAAGAATAAATGTTAATTGGAAATTATGTTGCTTTACTGTCTGGCTGTTCAATAGATAGAGGTGGAATCTAAGTGGCAGTATTTAACAAAGTGTCATTATGAAGGTGATGTCATTTAGTGTCCCAAACTAGTTTTTAAATTGGACACTTCATTTAACTCTCCTGCAGACTGTGAAGCCTATGATGTTATTCCATTTCTTTACGCCAAAAAAACTCAATCCATGGGATTCATCATGAATTGTATCCTGTATATAATGAAAACATGTACAGAAATGCCAATTGTTTCATGTGAAGTTCTACTAATCAAAGTATGATAAAAAATGAAGGGGCTGACTGTTTGTGTTTACTGATGACATAGTCGAAAAGATCAATGAAAAGGTAGGGGAAATTTGAAGTTACAATGTTAAACATCTTTCGGATTGTTTCCCTCAAATATAATGAACTGTAATGTATGAAACTGTGGGTCAGAAAGTCAGACTTCACAAATTTGGTGTTCGATGGGTTACCAAATGTCTGATGAACTCAAAAATTTTGATGATGAGAATTGTTCTTCTACACTTTTTTACTCCATATTACAAGAAAATTGATAAATTTTTCAACCACATTGTGGAAGGTGACAAGACATGAAGTAGGGTACCATGTTCAGAATAAAAAAACAATAGAGTGGAATCAGATGCAAAGAGGCACACGATAAATGTTGCAATCAATCTACACTGAAACCCAGAAGAAACTAAGAGGATATTCCAATTTCACAGATACCCAGGTACTGAGGCAGGGGTCTTCAGAGGCTTCAGTCCTCCCTGAAAGTTTCTGAGAAAAATATAAATTTTACAAAACATATTGACATTTTATAGATAATTGTACAGGTCCATATGACGTATTCTGTATTTCATTAAACTATTAATTAAAGCAGATACATAATATTATTTGATTCATATGAGCAATACAATCGCCATAGGCTACAATTATATACTGTAATGGGACAGATCCACCCCCTTTTAACTCAGCCCCCCAAAAACAAAATCCTGGCTTCCTGTCTGCAGATAGCTCGAAATTAATGCATTTAAGTTAAGGCAACCTTTTAATCTGAAGTGGAGTTTGAGTATTTGTCAACTGCATAAATTAATGAATTTTTTTTGTAAATGAGAGGACCTGACTTCTCTAGAAGATTCTATGGAAGGTATTTGTACATACAGACAGGAGTTTGGATCTATGGTTATAATCATTTGCCTTTACAGACTTATTTACTATTATCAAAACTTTTGTTATAAATTGTTGCTCATCATTGAAAATACTTCATTTTCTTCAATGAAAGAAGGAATGTAAAAATAATACGTAATATGTGAATAAAATATACAAATGAATTTTATTATGAATGAATTTTATGATAGTAGAAATGGGAGTTGAAAATGTTTTCTATTTCATGAATATATCACCACAACAATAACCATTGTGTGAAAATTTCATTATTTATTTTAACAAGATGTATACATACACAAGTAAACAATAAACCTAAAGATTCAAATTAAATTTCAAATATATAAATATAAAAATTCTATCCAAACACTAACTAAATAAGTTTAAAAAGAATGTAGACTTAATATAAATATTACATGTTTCTATCAATTTAAAATTTAAAAAAATTCATCTTATAATCATCCTTACCAGTTATTAAGTTTTGTCATATAAGATTAAAAGCTAAGAATAAAATTGAAGAAGTTTATTGTAATTTTCAAAATAAAAGTACAGAAAAGAAGGTTTTAAGAAAATAACAAAAACATTTACTGTATTCAAGAAATTAATTGGTCATGACTATTCTTAAATCTTGGACTGTAATTATTTTAAAAGCCTAGTTGTTTAGTCACTTCTTTAGTTATAAAAATAAAATGTTATAAGACTTTAGGATGTCTTTTGTTATAGCTGAAAAGTAACATTTTCTAACTATAATCATGCTTGGTTAATTGCCAGGATTTATTGGGGAATTAAAAAAAAATATTTTGTAGAAAGACTTGTTTTCTATAAAATGTATTTATTTATCAATGTCCCTATTAATGATGGGGTCAAAATAACTAACTAGAATAAAATATCCATGAAATTATTTCATAAATATTATTGTCTAAAATAACATTATTTTCCTAATAGAATATATAGACTATTTAAATATGTTAGAAAATACATTACATCCTTAAGTCTAAATTTCCCCCACCATTTTAAGCAATTAATATTTCAAGAGGGAAATACAAATAATATTAATTTATAGGCACATTGTTTATATTAATAATTACATAAAACACACAATAGTTTACACAGCTAAGAGTAGCAAGTAATAGTTTACCTGAATCATTGACCCAACGTTTTGACGGTTTTTATAAACTATAATCAACTCATCACGCATTTTTCATCATTTTAATTGTAAGGTCTGAAGCATTGTTCCAGTAAAACAAGTAGGCATGTAGTTCATCTGGGCATGGTTCTAGGTGCCGGTCATGCTATTGATTTTGTCTACTTCATACAGCGCTTCAACTGAAAGTTGACACCAAGCTTGATATTATTACAGTATTAGTAATGTAATATATTCAGGCTATTATTGTAATAGTAATGGAATTATTTTTTTAAAATACAATATGTAGTTTCTTCTCTGTTTTTTATGTCATATGATAAATAATTTATATAAATAAATAAAAACTCAAGATTTAATTACCAACATAAAGAACATAGTCAAAACTTATGAAAATATATCTTTTTCTTAAATAAAAGATGAAATAAACATATAAAATATTAAAATTTCAAAACACTTTACAAATTTGCAAATAAAAATTGTTTAACATTTTAACACCAGCTCAATATTATTACTATCATTACAAGAAAACAATACATTTTAAACATATTTTTTAATTAATATTTTTGTTAGAATATTTATTCATTTAAATATCCTAAATAGAGTATTTATTCAAGATATTATATTAAAATGAGCAATTAGTTTCTAACAATGCTAAACTTACGCACTATTATACCATTTACCATACAAAATCTTTGTAAGCTCAAAGTGTAAGGTAAACAAAATCAGATTGTTAAAAAAAAAATTAGCAAGAAATTATGTAAAAAAAATCTTAAAAGTTTTTTTATGTGCTGTCATGGAACGAAGTGTATAGAAAATGTCTTTATCATTCACTAAAGCTTTTAAGTCTGTCATAGTTTTAATAATGAAAGACATGCTTAGGCTAAAATCTTCTTAATCTTGTATTTCTAAACAAAATTAGAAAATAATCCATTTACATTTCCAGAGTAAGATCTACACTCTACATGGACTGGATCAACTTAGATAATGATATTGAGGCATAACCATTTCAGAATGAGCCTGAATCACTTAAAGGAATACTGCCAAATAAATTGGGCATTTAGTCAACAGATAAAAAAGGAATACCCGTTTCACTTGAATGGTTTAAATTTGAAACACAAAAAAAAAATCAATTATTTTAAAATCAACATAAATCATCAGTGAATTTGGGTTTTGAAATTCTTAAAAATGAAAAATCCCTAACAATTATTTAAATTAATTTAAATAAAATTATTTATTGGTTTAAATATAGTCTACTCCTTCCTATATATAGATTAGAGGCTCTATGATTTTTATCGATACAAGGAAAAACAGTCAATCTAATTTTTTAATATTCTGTGTTTCAAATTAAAGTTAAATAGAAACATGGTAGTTTGTTAATATTTCAGGCGGTTTATGAAATCAGAAACCTGAATATTAAAAAAAAACTCGACCCTTGCCATTTATTTAAAATTTTTAATTTGATTTTTTTTAAATATTTAATTTTTCTCAGTTTTAAACATTTTGAGAAACAAACGTAATTTACATATATAATTTTGTAACATTTTGAAAATGGGACTTAGATAAACAGTTGAAAATAGATTTCACTTGTAAACAGTAAAATAAAATGATAACTTATTTATTAAATAATTTTGTCAAAATCTGTACTTACTGATATTTCTCAGCAGATCTATTTTGCACTTGGGCAGGGCATAGTTCAATGGTGAGTCACAGCTGTTCTTAAATTAATAATTTTGTTCATGACACACAGCATTAAACAAAGCAATGACCAAATGTGAAGTACGGTCTGCTGAGAAATATCCATATGTAGTGGTTTTGGCAGTGTATATTTCTATGTGTGGGTGGTAGATTTTTTTAAAAACACCAATTAAAAACTGTTTGTGTTTAAATCAAATAGTTGTTAGAAATTCATGCGGAGTTATTATACAGATAAAATTGTTTTCCGAATTTTTTTAAAAATTAAAAGTTGACAATTTCTTTGTACAAGATTGTAAATGATAGAAAACATACTTTTCAAATAATGGCAGAATATATTTGTTTGAATTACAACTCATTACTTATTTGATTATGATGAGTGACAGAACTTTAACAATGTTTCAAAGCTGAATAAACAGTTTATTAACCAAGTAAATCATTTCAGCATGTTGCCTAGCTGTTATGTTTTCTAGTTCAATTGCAGATCCTCCTAATTTAAATGGAATATGGTAATGTTTGTTAATCTTTGTAAGTAGAGAGAAAACATGACAAACAAATCTTGGGCTTCTTTCTTAAACACCAGATACTGTTTTCCTGTTAGTAACTTATTAAATTTAATAAAATGATTAAATTTTATTGTCATTGCACGGTAGTTCCAGCATTTCTAGTTAAAACTTCAAAATAATCTTATAGTATGTAACATATGATATTATAAATAGTCTAGGAAAATCAAGTCTATATTTATTGTTGTTTCATTCCACAAATGTTTTAAAATTTTAGTTTATCAAGACCACACTCTTTATACAAATTTTTAATTTGCCAAGAGTTGAAAATACTAGCAAGATTTATATACATTTTCAGCAAGATTTATATTTTTCCACTATTGTCTATTTTAACCTTCTCTAAGAGACTCAACGAAACAGTAAATTTGCCTGTTCAAGTGTAACAATAAATGTGACCTGCTACATAGGTGAACAAGCTCTTTTTGTAGATATTACTATTTTTAGCTACTCCACCTCTTCATTAATTTTGTCCCCCATTTTAACCAAATGTAAACAAAAGGGCATTGATGTAAGCAAACTTTTAAGAGTCTAATTGTTATACACCATCTAGAAATGGTTTATTTAATTGGTTCTTGGATTTTCTATTACTAAGGTATTTGTTAAGTACAGGACTTAACCTATCCTTCAGTGACTCAAGTTGTTTGCCGTCTGTCGTCTGCTTCGCGTATCACTTAGAATCAGCTGTTGCACTCTACACACAATTCAGTTCTACCGCTTACTCTATCTTCAATGCAGACTAATATCTGAGTGCTATTTGCTACAGAGAGATATTTCCTGATCTAGTTCAGATCTATAATAGTTTTGATCTAGGTATCCACTGTTGTACATTTTCGTTTCGTCTAATTGTTCTTGTGTCTTCGTTTAGCGAGTATGGCCACTGTCTCTAGTCAAGTATTTTAGCCGATTGAATCAAAGATATAATTTCTCTTATATGTTAAACCGCAATATGAATTAGTTTCTTAAATGTCTTAGGCCGCTTGTCTAATCTAGATTCATGATTTTAAATGTAATAAAATCTTGTAAAACCGCATTTCTTCACTGTGGTTAATTTCACATGTTGAACCGCGTGGTTAGTAACATTGCACAAGTACATTAATTTGCAGTTAACCGCTTGTATGAACATACATTAATGCTTAAAGATGGTTCTATTGTGATCAATGATTGTGAAGATATTTAAATCGAACTTAAATAAGTTTTAGTTGTATGCCACACTTCAAGGTAAACCTCGTTCATCTCTTCAAGACCACGCGCAGGCCTGTTGCATTGATCGACACACCGCTCTCAAGAACCGCATGCAATTTAATTGGTAAGCAGCTTATCATTAACTGTGACTCATGAAACTAGTGCTATCTATTTTAATTATATTTGTGGTGCTAAATTTAAATTTAGTGTTTTAACAAGTTAAGAAGACCTTGAACTGCTATATAAATATTCAAGGTGGTTCTCTGGGTTTAATTGTACAACCTCCTTATGAGTTCGACCTGCCCTTTTGTCTTGTTGGGAATCTCTACTCTTCTTTCTTAGTTTTTGCTACAGAAACTATTAGAGTGCATTAGGTGCACTAACTATTATTGCTAGAGTGCATTAGGTGTCTAAGGCATTCTGAGCATTCACCTCCAGCACATTTGAAAATCTTCATTTTTTGTCTTTCAACTGAATTGTTCAACTTTCAGCACCATAATAAAATATGAAAAACATCAGTGAATTAACAAGACTTATTACTGATCTTATTACAGTAAGCAAGTTTCTTACTGATATGTTTTTCCAAACTTTGATAAACCTATCATTACAGATTTGATCATAGCAATGCTATATTTATATCTAATTCTAATTCTATTAGTTGTTTTAACCTTCACAAGAACTACTAGTTTTTAACTGAAAACATTTGTAAATATGTTACTTGCCTATAGTAGCACTTACTTTTATAATCGTTGAGAACAGGTGTTTCGGGAGATGTGTCACATTGTCATCTCAGACTGTAACTGCCCTCAAGGTTTTTGTATGATAAGGTGGGGTGGGAAGTTATTTACAAGTGTTTAGTGCCTTTATTTTCAAATGTTTATTAGAACTAAACACTTATTTACAAGTGTTTTTAGTTCTAATTCTATCTTGTTGATATCATCCATAATTGCTAACTTTTGATCAAATACAAATTTGTCCACTGTTTTATAACTAATTAGGGTGCAATTGGTTGAAACAACATATCTCATGTAAATGTAGAGCAAATAAATAAGTGTATAATATTTTATTCATATTAAAATACTGTTTGATATTCATATTATGTATAAGGAAATGTCACAAAAGAAATTTATCTTAGACAATAAAACTTTCGTTTGATCCGCACTTATTGAAACCTCAGTTGTAAGATTTAATTAAACTTCATAAGCCTAACCATAAACCCTATGAATAAGCAGATTACTCTGGATCATTCAGTATTATGGTTGCCTTTCTATCTTCTGGATCGTAATTGAAGGAATTCAATAGAATTGATTTGGATAGATTTAAAAAAATATGTAAGTAAAAAAAATGTGACCTTTAAAACCAATGATGTGCAAAGGTCAAGTGAAGAAGAATTGAATTGATTGACAAATTAAAATTGGGATAAAAGTCTTAGTGATAAGTTATTAACAATAATCATACTAATGTTATTTATAATGGAGAAATTTATGGTGTATTTATAACAAAATTTTTCTAATGAGTAACAATTTACATTTTCTATATTCTTAAAAAAAGTCTGTGATTCAGGTGGAAAGTCAATTTATGTTAATTATTGCCATAAGATTATTAGTTATTTCTAATATTTTTTTAAAATGAACTTTTCTCATGAAGTTGTACATGAATTACAATTTGTTATATATTTGTTATTAAAATTCTGAATATACTTATCTTCACTTCTGTTAGGAACATTTATATACGTTTCTACATTTTTCTGCCTTTCCTATCATTAAAATATTTTCCTTGTTGACACATTTTAGAATAAGACCATTTTCAAAACATTAATAGTACTGATGAAGTGGTGTACTATTAAAGCTTTGAGAATGGAATTATTCCAAAATCCAACATCAAAGAAACATATTTTAATGTTAGGAAAGGTAGAACGATGTACTCAAATTTATATTTATTAAATTCCTTCTTATTAGCTTACACTCTCCTCATATATTATATCTTGTACAAAATTTTCAATTCTTAATAAAATACATTTTTATTAAGTTCAATCAAGTTCAAATAATTTTTTTTAAACCTATAGTGCGGGGGTTCCCAAACTTTCTGGTACCATACCTCCTCTTCTTGAAATGAAAGTCTCCTACGCCCCTCCCCTTTACACTATAAATAAATGGTATGGGCATATGAGAAAGGTATATATATATATATATATATATATATATATATATATATTGAAAACAATTTATTTATTTATACATACTTTCACAAGAAACATGATATAACAATTCAAGTTTTAATTTACAAGGTGAATTTTAACTGTTAGTTAAGATGGATGGGCTTGAATTTTTTTCACTGTTGTATTTTAGTAAAGACACAACGCAAGTCATTAGCAACATCAAGTTTATTCCTATATTTTTTTTATATTGCAACAAGCGCTGAAAATGTTTTTTTTCCGCAGAAGTAGGTACTTGAAAAAGGCAAGTGTAAAAAAGACCTGCCTGTGATACACTTCTAAGTGTTTTATCTAAAATGAAAATTTGACCATTGGGGTGGTGTTGAAACATTGAACAGTAAACATTCATTTCGTGATACTTTTGTACTATTATTCTTTTCAAGCTGTTGATTTAATTTCAAGTTTACCAAATTTGCACAACCTTTACTCATATTTCTTTTATAATTGCATAGATTTCATTTAAATTTTCTGAACATCATGGTCAATAAAATTACCTGTGTAAAATAAATCTGAGGTGTAAATTTAGTTTTAAATTTTGATAAATTGTGTACTTAAATTTTAACTAAATGAGAATTCATCTTAATATTTTCCAACTGGACTCGTGCCTCCCCTGACTTGCCTTCACATCCCCAAATGGGGTACCCCCCCCCCCGTATGGGGAACCCATGCTATAGCGGATAACAATTGATGCTAGTAAGGCTTATTCAAATATTTATTCAATAATTAAATTATAAAAATTTGGGGACCTATCTGGATTTGAACTGAGAATCTTCGTGTTCGAAGTCTAGCAAGCTTTGGCACTGCACTAGCATTTCAATATTTAGACATTTGTTTCTCAAAGATGTACATTCATTGTACTACCTCAAACTGTTACCATGGTTATCACACAATATCATAATAACCTCAGTAGAAATTTACTTAAATTTTTTTTCATATGACTTGTTATTAATTAAGAAACATATAATAATAATCAGATTTAATAAGCATATTAGAGCACTGTGATTTTTAATATGACTGTAGAGAGAAGAGAATAATATTACAGAATAAGATGGGTAGATCTCACAGCGCAAGTCATACACCAGATTTGGTGATGGTAAAAATGTCAAAATTGCTATATTTTTTAAGTGCCAGGAAATAATACATAAAATAATTCATATTTATTATTACAATTGACGACATTTACAACGCCACTGGAGTTTACAAACTAACTGCAGGTCGTGCCCCAGTTTTTATATAAGTTAGACAGAGAGGTCATTCTACACACGTTACCAAGAACATATAAAAGCACTAACAAACAATAACTAACAATCAAACGTTGCCGATCAACTCAACTCCACAAGACATGACTACATAGACATAACATCTAACCTACAAATAAGTAACACAGAAATAACCAATGCAACATAACCGAACAATACGAAATATACAGACACTTCAAACTACACCCTACACACATACTCAATACACAATACATTACAACTCACACACACTTTTTGACATGATAATACTCACAAAATACACCCACACCACCATAATATCCCCCCCACCCTAATACCCTAACATCAAAAACCTTGAGATCAGTTACGGTCTGAGTTGACAATGGGGCACATCTCCCGAAACGGCCATCCTCAACAAACATAAGTAAGTGCTACTATAGGAAAGTTTGTAAATATTTACAAGTGTTTCAGATGAAACAATTAATAAATATTTTTTTAATGCAACTATATTTTGTAATTGAAAAATTAATTTTTCAACCAAAAATAATCTTTTTAGTGTTACTAGTTTCGTCTTTTAAATATTTCTAAAAAATTGGAAGAAATTAAAAGTTTATTTAAATATGTTAGGTAAATTTTATGCATAAGATACTTTTACAATTAAATTTTTTCCATTTGTAGTACTTATAATAAAAAAATTAATATATAAATAAATCAATTTACAGAATATCCAGATATGTCAATAATATTGAGCATATTATTTATTTTAATTGCTTATAAAATTTAACAAATAATTATTGGATTCCATCCACTCTTGAGCTACTAGTTTTTCACTAAAAACTATTTATGTTTGAATATATGTTTAAGTGTTTTTAGTGTTCATGATTCATTTTAGAGCCTTCCATGAAATGTTGAGCCTCCCCTAAAAATAACATTAAATACTTGACTAAGTAACAACTTTACTTATTTCATTTTGAGTGATTTGCAATTTATGATAATCCATCATTAGAAATAATGTAATCATAAAATGTGATATACAGTTTTGACAACTACATTTGTCTTCCCCATTAATGAACTACAACAGCTGTATTGACACAGAAGCTATATAAGATGTCAAGCAAATGAATATCTAGCTTTTTATCATTTGCCATGAAGACTGTGGTAGTTACAGCTTTTTGTATCCTACTGGCTGTTCAATTGGAGGCTGTAAAATCCCCAGGAGCGCAAGTAATAAATAATATTTCCATATTCCTAACAATCATCATAAATGTCATTTAATATTTCAAAAAACAATTTAGACATATTTATCTATATTTAATTTAAATATTTTGACCATTTCTATAATATAGATAAGATGACATTTTGAGACAAAATCTATAAAGAGCACAGTAGCCCAATTATAATAATTAAACAACAATAACCCTTGTACATCAAGGGTGTTTAAATATTTGTAAAAAGGATTATTGTTATTTAATTATGATGTTTTGAGAGTAAATGTAAAATTGTCAAGTTCAATCTAGTATACAATTTTTAATTACACAATATAGTTGCTGAGCCACTAGATATATCTAAAAGTAAATGCTAAATGATGTTTTAAATTTTAAATCGTACATTTAAAAATTAACTAATATGCGTAAAAAATTAATATGCATATATATATATATATATATGTGTGTGTGTGTGTTAATTGAATTAATTACTTTACAGCTCATCCCAGATTAGATTGAAAACACTTTTGTCATTCTATTTAGAATATCCATTAGAAACACTGAGTTCAATGGTAAAATTTTCATTTACATATTTCATGTTTTCTTTTAGAATTTTTAATATAAGCTTTTATTGAAAAAATATGTAAGCAATTATTCAAACTAAGTGAATACTTTAGAACTTAATTGCTGATGCTTTTTGAAACAATCATTTCATTTACAAGGCTGTCTACCGAGTAGATGGAATGAAGCTTCGTAAATGAAATGATTGTTTCAAAAAGCGTCAGCAAGTAAGTTCTAAAGTATCCACTTAGTTATGTAATTATTTATTATTGTATAATAGTGAATTCAAGATGATTACAACAAGTAACTTTGAAAAACATGTCTTAATTTTTTAAATATTTTTGTAGTTAATAATTTTAAAAAAACAATTGCTTTTTTGATGATTTCTGTACATTTGATTTTGACCATTCTCTTTATGCTCTCTTACTAAATATGGGCAATATCCAAGATTGCAAACCCCTCTGTTACTAGATAGGCTAAAAACATATTTCACTAAACACTTGTAAATATTTATAAACTTGCCTATAGTAGCACTTACTTACATTTGTTGAGGACGGCCGTTTCGGGAGATGTGTTCCATTGTCAACTCAGATCGCAACCTCAGACAATGGGATTCATCTCCCGAAACGGCCGTCCTTAACAAATATAAGTAATTGCTACTATAGGCAAGTTTATAAATATTTATAAGTGTTTAGTGAAAACTAGTATCTCACGTGAAGATGGAATCAACAAATATAAATATATTTACACAGATTAGCTTCACCAGATACACATAATGGTCTCTCAGAATCATTAAATCTATCAATATTATAACAGATGGTCTATAATCGGTATAGTATTCTCAGCTACAAATTAACCTGTCAAATTCTTCAATTATAATGAGCTATTAATTATAATTGACAATAATACTAATACAAAAATATTAATCAAATAATAACTAATATTAACTATAATAACTAATAAATACTAAGGGTATTTCTAAACTAAGGGCCGTTTGTTTATATTCCCTCATAGTTCGTGTGCATGCCGCAACGAGCGCTTGTGTCGCGTCCCGGCATGCCTTGGTAACAACTACGCTCAGTTACAGCTGTGTAGCTAACCTGTGCATTGTGTTCTGTGCTTGCAAAATGTTCAAGGTTATCGAATCGCCCCTTGCGAAGTTCTTTCAGTTATACGGTTTTTGTCGGCAAGAAACATGTCTGCTGCAGAAATTCACCGACAGATTTCTGAAGTTTACGGTGCTAATGCCATGTGTGAAGGAAAAGTGCGTAAGTGGGTTCGAGACTTCAAAGATGGCCGCGACAATTCCCAAGACAAAACGCGATCTAGTAGTCCATCTCTAATGTCAGACGATGCTGGCTTCAGTTGAAGCGAAAATTCGTGACAACAGACGCTTCACGATCACTACTCTCTCACACGAATTTCCGGAAGTTTCGAGGTCTGTGATTTACAAAATTGTTCATAAAAAATTAAACTTTAAGAAACTGTGCTCGACTTGGGTCTCTAAACTCCTGACGGAAGAGGACAAATACAAAAGACTCGAAAGTTCCTTGAATTTTCTGACACGTTATGTCGAAAATGGTGACGACATGCTGAGTCGGATCGTAACTGGAGACGAAACGTGGGTTTCGTATTTCACTCCCGAATCGAAACAACAAAGCATGGAATGGACACACGCAATCTCCCGTAAAGGTCAAAGCCAAATAGACTTTTGTCACAGCGCAAGATCATGGCGTCCGTGTTTTGGGATAGGCATGGTGTTTTGCTGGTCGACTTTATGAAATGAGGAACGACAATAAATGCAAAAGCTTACTGCCAAACTCTGAGGAAGCTGCGCAGAGCGATTCAAAACAAGAGACGTGGCATGCTCACAAAAGGGATTTTGTTTCTGCACAATAATCCAAGACCTCACACTGCCGCTCAGACCCGAGCTGCATTGGACTCTTTCGGCTGGGAAGTTTTGGACCACCCACCCTACAGTCCTGACCTTGCGCCGAGCGACTTTCATCTCTTCCGTCATCTGAAACATCACTTGGGCGGCAGCCGTTATGACGATGACGACGAATTGAAAACTGCCGTGAATTCTTGGTTATCACACCAGACGGCAAGTTTTTATGAAGAAGGTTTCCAAAATTTAGTTTGTACGATATGATAAGTGTTTACAAAAACTTGGAAACTATGTAGAAAAATAGATAAAAATATGTAGATTCCAAAAATAAAATTAGTTTTTGCAAATTTCTTTTTGTTTTTTTAAAATTTTCAAACGGCTCTTACTTTAAGAATACCCCTCGTATTAGTTTTTCTGTATATAATTTCACTATAGTTATAAGTTGAAGCCTCTGATGATGCAGAGTTATGAAATGCATATAAGAATGAACTTAAACTTATATAATTGTAATATTAGTTATTATTTTTTTACTGTAGTATGAGTTTATTGTGAATTGTATTAATTATAATATTGTAACTGTGGTTGTTGAATTTTACTTCTGTATCAAGATTTGTTAAATAAAGTATTAAAATGGTTTTCAATATAAGTGCAGATAAAAGAGTATACGATATATTAAAAGTAATACCAAAATATGAGTAACTTTTTAAAAATAAAGTAAACAAAAATTAACTTCCTGAAGACAGTACTGAGAGGTCAAGTTGTGTCTGTATAGACTTAAACAGTCAAAGAACAGACAACAATACTGTAGTGAAGTACAGTGGAAAATAATGTATTATTTATTATAGTTAATCTAAAATATTGTAGCCTACTTTTATAACTGATTTCTAAATTCTTTTGTAATACAACTCACACATAATATATATATATATATAGAAATAGTTGTTAATATCTATAGTTAATAAGAATCCATTTTAAAGGAAACTAATAGTCTGTACTCACATTAAAATAAAATTTATTTCTGTTGTAACATTAATTAAAGGATATTTAAGTACTAAGTAACATCATGTTGATCTTAGCCCTGTCTATATTTTTATGCTTTTCAATGATAAATATCATTTGTGCCTGGTCTTTCTGGATGTGTGGAATAAACCATGATGGTGAACAAAGGTTAGGGAGATGTACACAAATATGAATGTCAGTTACAGTTCTTGGCTGGATTGGAAATATACATTTGTCTCTGTCAAGCTCAATTTTCAGCAGTTTTATATACTAGCTATGGGGCTTTGGATGTTTTAAGGAAAATAGTGTTCACCTACTATAACAATCTGTACTTTTCAGTTTGTACAAAACATTGGAGCAATATAGTTATTTGTTTTAAGACCGGTTTCTTCCAGGGATGTTGTCAATCTCCAGTGGCTTTAAAATAGTTTTCAACTATTTAAAACAGTATTTAATAAAGGACTTTCATCATAGGACTTTAATATGCATTTAGAAAAAAACAAGATTTAGTCATGCCTTCATGTATAGCTTTGCTAAGGATATTACTTTAATAAGCAGGGGTAGGGATGTAATGTGATATTTATTAACAAAGGATGAGGACTTCTGTAAATAGAGTGGTTGCATGGGAGTAAAACAACTAAATGTAGAGCATTGTGTTTAACATGGAGGAAGGCTGTTTTTGCCATCTTGCAGGTAAATTCCAACTTGAGAATTGTAGGTCAGATAATTGAAAGGATAAGTGAGGCAGTCCCATTTAAGTTTTAAAGTAAATTCTTTGTCTATAGGGGAAGACCTAACCCAGAGCATGCAATTGTGGATGATCTTGATTAAGATTCGATAAAAGTTGAAAACCTACTTACTTGGCCCAAGGAAGACTTGGATATATAAGAAAGTACTTGTTCCTAAGTTGAGCTAGATTTTTCTGGTGTTTAGTTATGGACAATTTTGCTGGTGTATGAAAAAAAACCACAGTAAAAAGGCTTGACCTAAAGGCTACTTCGGTTTTAAAGCATGGTGGGATTTCTGAAGATTCATGGACCCTGGTATTTTGTATAGGTTGAAGAATAATTTTGATGTTGGGTTAAAGAAGTTAACTACAATTACAAAGAAGTTTAAGAAGTAATTTAAGAGGGAATTAATTTAGTAAAACAAAATACCTACCTTTTAATCTTCTTAAGAATGCTAAAAGGGCCAAATGTCAAATTTTCATTTTCATGCTTCACAGGGATAACAACTATTCACTTTAAAAAAATTGAAAAATCAAGAAATTAAAAAATGCTGAAGTCTACAACTTTAAACTCTATATACTTAAAGCATATAGCTATAATTGTTTAAACCTACAACAGATAATGCTGGAATCTTATAGTGATAAACTGGATTTGGTCCTTACACAATATATATTTAAAAACGCAAATAAAATACAAAGTTGTATATATCACTATTTTCACATTGAAATGAAAAAAAGACAATATAGTAAATGCTCATATCTAAACACAGAGAGTTATGCTTCATAGAGTTGGAAACCTTTTAATTTTTCAAAAGTGTTTTCAACTTCCACACTTTGTAATTTTTAAACTGCTATAGTTAGCTGCAAATAGTAAATGAACAGAATATACATAATTTGATCACAAACAAAATTGTTATAAGTAATACAGTAAATACAATAGAAAACAATTATTTAAAAACCTAATGCTATATATAGGTTCGAAATTGTTTTTTTCTTAGTTGAAGCCATTATAATACACCTTATTTTTCTTCCCTTTGTTCTTAGGCCTGTAATAAAGTTCCAATTTATAAAAACAAATTGTTGTATTTTAAAGAAGCTCTTAGGACAGCAATAAACAATTTTTTAAACATATCTTATGGGCATATTACACAAAATCTTCCTTGAAATTCACATCATTTGGGTTGGATGACATTTATAATATAATTATATCTTACTAAACTGTTACTTGGAATTTGCAGTTTTCAATAGGCATGAGAATCACTTATCTTGGGTTCAAATCACAATGATTGATGGAGAAAAACTTTTCACAAACGGGGCAAGCACACAATATAGTTTTTTTTGTCCCATTGGGCTTATAATAACTATTAACATATTATTTCCATAAAACAGCTGTTTTAACACATAGATTATGTTACTTTATTTTTAAATTTTAGTTTCATTTTATTTTATAATTACAATTAATATAAATATGTATATAGATATGATAGAATAACAATATGAAGTGGCAAATCAGAAAGCTAATTTCCTCTAAATTTTACAATTTTCTATCTATATATTGTGTTGGACTATTATTTTTTTGATACTATTTATTCTTTTTTTTGCTTATGTTGTGTTGTAGTTTCTTTCCGCTTTCCTTTCGCATTGTCTGTTTGTGAAGCAAAGTTTGATACCGTTAGACAAGTTTGTTTACTATGTTGTTTTCATTCATTTTTAATCCTAGAGCATTATTTAAGATCTTCTGTGGTAACTATGGCAACTATTAAAGGTTTTACAATGGAGGTTCCCATGACAACCAGTTGCAGGCAAAAAAAATTATAATCATCTCTGTGGAAAATATATTTTTAGTTATGGGAGAGTCGGCTCAGTGCCAAAGTGCTGGATTTCAAACATGAAGTCATTAAGATTGAATCCGACCTAGAGCCCCAACTTTTAAAAATTTATATATATATAAAAGATTTACTTTTATAGAGTGTCAAAAGAGTCAAAAGTGTTACAGAATGAACCATAACGTAAAATATTTAATATTTTTGCTAATTAATAGACATGTACGAAAAGCACAATATATAATTTGTGTAATATATTTTTCTGAAATAAAACATAGTGCATTTGATGTTTAGCATAAAAAAATGGTTTGAGCTGAACTCCCAAGTGGCTGGATGGATTTTTATGAAATTTTGTGTGAGTGATTGGGTTGATTCAAGAATGGTTTGAATTTACATTTTGATTCATTAGGTGCCGCTAGAATCATGTTTTAGATTTGTTTTGTTGCTTTTCTGCAACTAGTTATTGGATAAATGGAACTAAATGATCTTACCAAGAATGACCTTGGAAATTTTTTGTGGTCCACAAAACACTGCCAAGTCACAGACTCCTACTCGAAACAGCTAAACAGGCTCTCAAAGAATAACAAAAGTAAAGCAAATCGATGCCGAGTTTAAAGAAAACACCGAATTTGTGCAAAAGAATGCAAAAGGAAATTGACCACATACATTTGTGGTGTGTACCCGGATAAACCAGGACTGTGTGAACTGTTGTCCTAAAACTGAGTATTAAAATTGTGGGGTGGGATTATATATAGTATTTATTTTGGTATTTTTATAAATTATTATAAACACTGTGTTAGAATTATTTAGATATCAATTATTTATTTACATTGTGTGTAAACTTATTTTTATTGTTGAAAAACATTGTAAATGGCGGCAGGAAGGGTTGTAGGTACCAATATTTTTTTTTTTTGGTACTTTTTCTATAACTATAACTAAGTGTTGTGACTGGGAAAAAGGTTTGTCAGTATCCAGCAACCATTGGGTGAGAAACCCAACAGTTAGACAGTTGATAACTATCACCTGAGATACGAGAACTGGCACCACTAGCGAAATACGTAGATGAATGTACTGGAAATGGCGTCACCAAAACTGACGAAAATGAATGCCTAGAGAACTTCAGATGACATATTGGGTCCTTCAACAACATTTTCAATGCAAATAATCAATAATATTTTTTTCCAGAAATTTTGATGCGTATTTATAAAACATTGCCGCACTCAACTTATTAAATTCCTTCTATTAGCTCACTCTCTCCTGATATATTACTTGTACAAATTTTCAATCGTTAATAAAATACGTTTTTATTCTTCCAATCAAGTTCAAATACATTTTTTAAAACTATAATGGATGACAATTGATGTTAATACAGTTTTTACAAATATTGATTCAATATTTAAATTATAAAATATGTGGTTTCCAGCCGGATTCAAACTGAGAATTTTCATGTCCGAAGTCTAGTGTGCCTTAGCACTGCTCCAACTTTTCAAAACCTAGAAATATATTTTTCAAAGATGTATATGAATTTTTTTCCCTCATCTGGTTGTTATCGAAACCTCTATTGTACAACTTTAAACTGTTGCCATGGTTACCACACAATACCATAAATAGTGCTTTAGGGTAGCTAAAATAAAATGTTGCTTTGTTATAACCTCAGTAGAATATACTTAAATTTTATTTTATATATCTTCTTTTTATGTTTAAATTGCAATTCTTTGTATTAACTTGGGAAGTAAACCACTACTTACTGATTTATTCAGCAGATGCGTTTCGAACTAGGTCAGCCATTTTTCAATGCTGTGAGTCAATGACTAAAGCATTGAAAAATGTGCTGACCTAGTGCAAAATCCGTCTGCTGAATAAATCAGTAAGTAGTGGTTTTTTTGCCAAGTTAATACAAAAAAACTGTAATTCATACAAAAAACCTCAAGATGTACAACACAAAAACTACAAGTTTTATGTTTAAATTATAGAAATACTTATTGAAGTTTTGTAATCTTTGATGCTGAATGATTTTGTATAATGGGAGAGGCTATAGTTGTTTTTCAGTAACCCTAAGTTCAAGATAGAATTCAAAAATATAGTTCTTGATTATATTTAAAAGTGGATAATAGTCGTATTATTATAGATGTAACTATCCAAAAGCACACAAATAAATAAATTTTAAAAAACTATGCTTTGTAAAATTTGCCTAGTGTAAGTGATATATTTCAATAAAAGTAACACAATTTAAATTGATTTTTTTTATAACGAGTTTTCTTGACATTCCTTTCTTCTGATATCGCAGCAATGCTCAACAGGTAATATATATATATATATATATATATATATATATATATATATATATATATATATATATATATATATATATATATATATCAATTTTTGGTGCATTTAATTTTTATTTTATCATGAGGTACCTTTTAGTCACTTGACCATTTGAATCACACACACACACACACACACACACACACACACACACACACACACACACACACACACACACACACACACACACACACACACACACACACACACACACACACACACACACACACACACACAAAATTTTTTTATTGAAATATATTGTATTTTCATTTTATATATTGTATAAAACATTTTATAAATGATGTTGCTATTAAAATAATTATACTATAGTAAATAAATGTTAAACCAAAAAATGTCAAATATGCCAAATATGCGAGTTAACTTTTGAAGACTAATTATGTGTGTCTTCATTATCTAGTAACAACAGAGTCTGAAAAAACAGTGTTGCAAATTTATATATATATATATATATATATATATATATATATATATATATATATATATATATATATATCATGATAATACATCAAATTCCATTTATTTCATCCTATCAGTAAGATCATTTTTTATACATTTTGAATTAATTCACAAAAACAAACATTTGAGAATAAAACAAGATCTTGCAAAAACAAAAAGTTTGACTCCTTTCAAAATAACTGTATTTATAATAGAATGTTACAATATTATTATACCTAATGGTTTTTTACTTCATTTTCAGTGTACTGCAAATGAACAGTGTAATTCAAATAACTGCAATGATATTGGTGTCTGTAGTTCCATTCCAAATCAAGTGAGACCTGATTCTCAACAAAAATTTACAGTCATTGAAGGCAATAATGTTTACACATAGAATCTGTACTTTAATTTTCTTATTACTTGAGTAAACAAAATTCTTATTATTGTGTTATTATATTAGAGAGATATTATAAACTTTGTAGAATGTTATAAGTTTGAGTAGTAATAATAAATGTTCAGTGATGAAAACTAGAATATTTTTTATTAACTAGCTACTTTCCCTTCTATTCATATTGAGGTCAATAACATGCCTCAGAATTATAGGCAAAAGCGCACACTGTCAATTTTTGTAACAAATACACATACACACAGAATGTGTGATGAATTTAAACAGTCTTAACGTTCAAATGTTTATTTCTTGTATGATAACTGAATAAATTGAAAACAAATCCTATTTCAAATACTTTCTTTAATACTCATGTCTTAAAATAATAGTTTACATTATAAATTATTATTGCTAATAAAGACATTTTAAGTAATTGTAATACATACTTATAAATTTTTGCTTATCCTTATTTTAGTAAAAGATTGAGTAAATTGGATTAATTTTACATGGCTTATCAAATAAGTTTATATATTTGTTGTTTGAGTTTTGATATTATTTAAAATCTTTGGTATTATTTTTTTACAAATTTTTGTAATTAATCTATTCAAGTTTTAATACTTATTTATTAATTTACTTGACAAAAAAACCACTACTTACTAATATTTCGCAGCAGACGTGTTTCACACTTGGTTAGTGTATTGTTCAATGCTGTGAGTAACGGACGAGATGTACAATACACTGCAACATTCTAGGGTTTTAGTCATATATCTTAATGTTTTGAAATTAGATTTAAATGAAAATATTCTTAATATAAAATTATTTCAGTCATTGTAAAAAATTCATAGTGTAATTGGTTTTATCAAAAGTGCTGGATGAATAGAACATTGTTTTAAATGGCTTTATTTTATAAGCCATACTGGAATTTTAACATATTTTGTGTAAAGCTATTATTGGATAATTGATTACTGAGAATAATAAATCAAAGTAGGTTATTAAATATGATATGGTGAATGGTAGTTATTCTGGTAAAAGTGTTGGTTCAATGGATTGTACCAGCTGGAAATAATAACCTCGGCCAGATACTCTTCTCAGGTTTATGATGGATCAGGTAGGTTTCTGCTCAAAGACGTCTTCTTGGTATTATCTTGTGTTAGTCTATCTCTCTAGTGTAACTGATCCCAAAGCAAACGCTTTCTTAATATATATTATTCACAAAACAATATCATTACTACATCAAACTCTAATATTCTTGGCTATAAGGTAATACCCCGTACTTAAGTGATAGGTGGGACTGGGCAATAATCATGTAAGTTAAATTCGCTTAAGTCAGGGTATAATTTTACATACAATCAAATAGAAATCATGTTTAGTTGAGACCAAAGACTAAATAAACCAATAATTTAGAAGAAAAATGTGTATGTATTAAAATCTTAAATACCTTATACAACAAAAAATTATATTGATACATAATGCAAAAAAGTTAATTTGATGTAGAAGGCTTCATAAAATCTAGTAAAATCATTTGGCGAATTGAAGATTTTTTCTTCTCACGCAGAATTTCCTCATAACTGGCTAATATTTTTTGATGTCCTTGTTTTGTAGCAGAAATGTGCTTGTCGTTGGAGTCTATGCTTTCCAAAATTTGTAATCCTTGCTTAATTAAACTAAGGCCTTTTGTCAAGTTTCTAACCATCATTTTATCATCTACGTCAACTGAGTCTAAAGTATATGGGTTTTTAAGGTCTTGCTCACGCATTTCTATGAGCTCATCAATTGTCAATTCCTGGTTGTGTGAATTTAACAGTTCTTGAACGTCATCACTATCCACAGAGATTCAGTGGCGAAAAAAAATAAACACAGCTTTTTCCAAATGCCATTCATAGTTTTTTGTGAAATTTCATTCCAAGATTGTCCAATGATTCTCACTGCATCTAAAACATTGAATTGTTTCCAAAAATCTTTAACAGAGAGCTCGTTGTTCTGTCTCATGGCTGGATGTAGGTGCGCAAATGATCTTCTTGTGTAATAACCTTTAAATGTTTTGATGACCCTCTGATCCATCGGGTGAAGCAAACTACTTGTGTTTTGTGGCAAAAATATCACTTTTACGAGTGTGTGGAAATATAATAAACGAGTGTTCAGCAAAATATCAGATTTCAGTACTTCATAATGTTCTTTAATCTATTATTATTCATATTAATTGATTCCATCTTCATCTAAGCTACTAGTTTTAACTAAAAACACTTGTACATATGTTAGTATGTTACACTTGCCTATAGTAGCACTTCCTTTTACGAACTTTGAGGACAGCCATTTTGGGAGATGTGTCCCATTGTCAACTCATACCGAATCTAATGTATTATTATTACTTTTCTGTTAATTGTACAACTGTAAAAAATAATTTTGAACTTCGTCAAGGTTGTACATTTGACACATAGTTAGTCAGTTTGTTGTTTGCTGGGTCTCTATAAACATTTGTTTTAAAAATGATTTTATTCTATAAACATTATCATACAATAAAACCAAAATAAAATTTGGAATTTACTCTGTCATGTAAGTGAAAATATAGTCATTAGAGGGTATATTCTGTTTATTATAGTCATATTCTGCATCTTTTTTCAAATTTGTTGCACTGAATTTATATTAGTAATGTTTTCTTTTTATCTGTTTATTTATTATACTTGCAGTTTCCATAAATATATAATTGTATTTTTACATTATTTAATATGACAAACAAATAGAATAGGAACTCCTACATAAAGAGAAATATCTGTTTCTTTTAATTTTTGTTACATTAAAATAAGTATATAATTTGTCTAAATAAGCAAATGCATAGAGAAGCATGTATTTTAAGATAGATAATTTTACCCCCTTTTATTATGATTTACCATTTATTGGGTTTAAAACATAATTACAAAATTCATTAATACAAAAATACCCTGTTTAGCACTGGGGATCCGTTCGATAACAACATAGAGCGCTAAACAGTTAAACAATTACATCATCACATTGAGAGATAAGGTTTTTCAATAGTGTTGTAAAACTGTAATAGGTTTCTTATTTGTTTTTCAAAATTGGGTTTAAATATTCAATAATCCCAGTTCTAACATCTTAGAGCTTGTAATTTCACATCTAGGAATTAGTTTCAACATTGGAGCTTTTTGAAACTTACATTAAGTACCGTTGAATAAAGTAGTTAAATCAATATTCTCATTCATTAAACAAAATTGAGACTGAATCACGTCAACCATATTACAGATGGTAGAGTAACATAAATATAGTAGGATATGTAGCCTATGTATTTGTTATAATAAAAAAATAGAGAGGATGTTTATATGAAACAGTAACTGAAAGGTGACAAAATGCTATCATATTCCAATCACCTTGAAAGCGATAAGAATGTTTGTTAACCAGTTTTATGCTAACAAATTAAAAGACTAAAACACTTGTAAATATTTACAAACTTGCCTATAGTAGCACTTACTTATATTTGTATTAACATATTAATGTTGTAATAAATATTGTATTTGTATTTGTTATTTTATTTGTATTAACTCATGTTGAGTTACGGTCTGAGTTGACAATGGGGCACATCTCCCGAAACGGCCGTCCTCAACAAATATATGTAAGTGCTACTATAGGCAAGTTTGTAAATATTTACAAGTGTTTTAGTGAAAACTAGTAGCTCATGTTGAAGATGGAATCAACAAATATAAATTAAAGGAGTTGATACAAATTAATGGTCACCTTCAAGGCAACAAGCACTATAATGAACTAATTTTAAATAGGGAAGTATTAAGCTAGTTATTACTGAATGCTAAAAAAAAAGCTTGGTAAGTTGTTTACAACTTATCTATTCAGTATTCAGTATGGTACGACAAAAATAATTAATATATACGGTCTGAGTTGACAAAGGGACACATCTCCCGAAACAGCCGTCCTCAACAAACAAAGTAAGTGCTACTATAGGCAAGTTTAAAACATTTAAAAGTGTAAGTGATTACTAGTAGCTCACGCGAAGACGGAATCAACAAAAATTAATATTTATTAAATATATTTGCATGACTTACAAAAAATTATGATAACTTTTTAAAAACTTTTTGTCGATTCCATCTTCACGTGAGGTACTAGTTTTCACTAAAATCACTTGTAAATATATTACAACTTGCCTATAGTATTACTTACTTAAATCTGTTGAGGACGGCTGTTAAAGGAGATGTGTCCCATTGTCAACTCAGACCGTAACTGATCTCAAGGTTTTTTTATTTACAAATGTTTTAGTACTATTTTTTCATTATCTAATAAAATTTATTTTGTTTTTATCTTGCTTAAGAAGAGGAATTACTGTGACTTCTAATCATGTATCAGGAAAAGAATTATCCTTGAAAAATGATTATATACCCAATGAAGAACTAGGCTTTTATATAAGATGTTTAATCATAAAGTTCACAATGTTTCAGGAGCAGATTCTCTGAATGACAAGAGACCTGTTTCTAGTTCATATAAGGATTGAAAGGAGAATTATTAGATTAATCAGCACTGAACTGAGTTTGATAAATTTTAAACATTTGAAAGTCATATAAAAAGTATTGAAGATGAGTATTTTAAAAAAGTTGTGCCCAGAACAATAACAATATTAGGCCTATTGGGATATTGTAATAACATATGAGAAAAATTAACTGAAATTTTAAAAAGCTTATTTAACTAGAATACTTGTTTAATTATTTATAAAAGTTTTAAAATTAAATTAAAACTTTCATCTGTATGATCTGCAAAAATTAATAGAAGCTGTTTTTGTTTGTTCAGTAAAATAAATAAAACAGTAAGAGCAATGAAACATAGTGTAAAAAAATAATTGCCTAGGTTTTTGTAGGTTTACATTTAATTAAAACTAGAAGGGTTTCCTTAAGTTATAATTATTATTTTTTGACTTTTAAGAAGTGATATATTCAAAATGTTAACAGTACATAATGTTAACTAAGAATACTCTAATGAATGGATCACACTAGGTTATAGAAATACAACTTTTGTCCTAGGTTTTTAAAAATTCATTGCGGATATTTCTTGCTTTAATTTTATCCTGTTCATGTCTCCTTTGCAAAACCTGCAAATCGATTATGTCCCCATTATGATGCTTTTGTTTCTCTTTGTTTTTTTCTTCCTCTACTTTTTTTTTACTTTTCATCAAGACATTCTGTTTTTCCTTAAAAAGAAAATGTGATAAATTATAATAATAAAATTATTTTTAATTGAAAAAATAATTTCTTTATATATATATAAATATCGCAATATGTATTCTTGTGTATTAATAAAGAACATAGTCAAAATATAAATACAAGAATTATAATTGAATTTACAATTCAAAGCTTTTCGTTGGCTAACAGTACCAACATCAACAGGAATATTAAACAATTAAAATTAACATATGTGCAAATTAGATCAAATAAATAGCTACGCCAAATCAATTACAATGTTAACATTTTTTTTTTTTTTCATATATTTTGATGCCCTAACATTACAAACACTGAATATATTATCAAATTTAGATTTTACTTGTATTTGTTCATTTATCAACTCATTATTAGTATTATATTTATGTATTTCTAAAGCTTTGTAAATATTCATTCTCAGGCCTTTGTTAATTTCTTTTACAAGTATCATATTATCTATGTTAGGAAATATGTGATTATTATTAATACAATGACTAGCAAAATTTGATTTATAAATTTCTGGCTTTTATATGCATTAAAATGCTCTTTATATCTATCTTTAAGTTTTTTCTTAGTTTGTCCTATATAAACTTTATTACAATAATCACATTCTAATTATTGTATTTGAAATATTTCAATTCATTTATTATATATACATTTTAAAGAAAAATCATACACATAAATGCATTCAAATTCTTATACAAAGGCACACATACACACATTATAAACTCAAAGTTTCATTACAAAGTGTAGCACTATTTCTGTATTACGCCACATTATAATATAACTAGAGAGTATTAGGTCCAGCTGCATTTTGTTATAACAAAGACAAAATATAGTTTCCTAACTTAAATTCATTGCCTTGACAAGTGAATTTAGATTTATCTTGGTGTATTTTATTGCACTACAACACCGAAGACAAAGGTGATCTTCCACTTCATGCACTCGTTAGCACCATTAGTAAAATTTAATTTTGTTGGAAAAAGTCTATTTTGTATAAGTGGTTCATTTTATAAAGACACCTTGATTTTTTAAAGTTTCATGTATGTTGTACATATATAATTTTTCAGAAATTTAAATTTGTTAGGCATCACTTAGTTTTACTATTTTTTCAATGGTCATGAGGACTTTTTTACATGATGTTGACATGTAAGGTTAATATAAATACCAACAATATAACAAATTTATATTGTACAATAAAATTTCAAACCTGTTCAGAGTTACAGCTTACAACTTTGTTCCCGTGAAACAAACACTGTAACCTGAAATTTTTGTGTTGTACATCTTGAGGTTTTTCTATAATTACACTTTTGGTATTAACTTGGCAAAAAAATCACTGCTTACTGATATTTTTCAGCAGATGCGTTTTGGACTAGGTCAGTGCATTGTTCAATGCATTGTGGGTTCAATGCTGTGAGTTCAACACACTGAGCAACAGTCTTGTCCGTAACTCACAGGATTGAACAATGCGCTGACCTAGTGTGAAACACGTATGCTGAAATTTTATCAGTAAGTAGTGGTTTTTTGCCAAGTTAATACCAAAAGTGTAACAAACATTGTGTTAATTCAATGTCTTAAAACAATAATAGACATTATAAAAAGAATTTTATAAAGAGATATATTGATATATTAAGAATGTTAATATTAGGAAAGACCTGGAGATTATATCTATAAAATAAAATAATTCTCTAAATAAGCATGAAATATTGAGACACTCTGTGTCCTTGCATCATGAGTTAGTGAACTGATGGGACTTTACAAAATGCAGAGGATGATGGCAGTGTATATATTAATTAATTTAAATATTAATTAATTGTAGTGTTTATAAAAGATACATGTCACAGATTAAAGGAATCTGATAATTAAAACTTTAGTTCAAGAGTAATACAGTCAGATTAGGTAATAAATAAGTTACTGATAACTAAAAAAGTAAAAAAATTAAAGTGAGGTAGTAATTGTAAAACAACTTACCAAAGGTTTATCTGCATTTAATGTGATTTTTAATTTTTGAGTAAAGCAGTCTTCATTTGCTCTTATATGTTCATTACTATATTTTTTTCTCTGAGTATAAAAGATAAAAAATGATTAATAATATTAAAATATTTTAGTAATATATAGTTTTTTTTAATATTATTTGTAATCACGTTGTAACTTATAATTAAAGACAAATTTTTAAAGAACTTAGTCTTTTAAAGGGAAAAACTGTTGATGTGCTACCATTACCTAATTGATAGTGATAATATGAGTTAATTATAGGTAATTTTTAAGATAGGAACATGTATCTCCTATATTCCAGAGAAGGAATCAGAGTTCATACTGCAGGATTACATATCTGAGGTAGATTTAAGTGTATGTAATTTCATCTAACTAATCTCTAATCACCACAATATAGAAGTGTCTAGTCATCACATCTCACAGGAATATGTAGGTACAGTGGAACTCCAACTATCCGAACTCCAACTACTCAAATCGCTTTATGGTTTTCAACAAAAAAAAGGCAAAAACATACTGGGATTTCTAAAATAATGTTCTGTCTACATGTGATATTGGCCTTCTTTTTTTGCATCACAAACATTATGTGGATGCTGAATCACTATCTCAGTGTAGTTCTGTATAGTAGGCTGTTGTCTGTTGCCAGGTTGTTAGCCCAGCTCCACTGTTACTATTCATTTTGATTAGTCAGTCAGTGTGTCTACTCTTTCCCATTGGACTATTGTTATTGTTTGTGAGTGTGTTTAATTGTTCATCATGGCTTTTAAGAGAAAACGAGAAAACCTTTTTTTCATTTTTTAAAAGTTTAGAGAAATAATAAAAAAAGTTACTTATTGTAATCATCTTAAATTCACTGATTAAACTATAATTAATTAATACATAACTAAGTGAATACTTAAGAGCTTACTTGCTGACGCATTTCGAAACAATCGTTTCTATTATGAAGCTAAACCTCTACTGGCAGCGCCCCACAAGGTATAAAAGGAGGTCTGCATAAGATTGATTGTGTAGGAGAGGGGGGTTTAGGTTAAGTGGGTTGTTTAGTATGTAATAAAAAGGTTGTTTGCTTCAACAACCTTATGTGTGTGGCCATTTAATATATTTTCTTTATCTGTTATGTGATGTTTGTATATTTCATATTTTTCTATAGTTGTTGGTTTTTTATTATGGTTTAATATGTGAGAATATTTAAATTAATGTGTATGTCCATGTATGTGTGTTGCATACCTGGATTTTGGGTTTAGGTTGTTTATGTCATTGATGTGTTCATTGAGGATGTGATCATTCAAAACACGCTTCAATGAACACATGAACGACATAAACAACCTAAACCCTAAATTCAGCTACGCAACACATTTAGAAAACACATAAATGGACACTCATACTAATTTAAATATTTTCCACAAATTAAACCATACTAAAAAACTAACAACTTTAGAAAAATTTGAAATATACAAACATCATGCAACAGATAAAGAAAATATATTAAACGACCACACACACTTTGAAGCCAACATCCTTTTCCATTACATAGTAAACAACCAACTTAACCTGGCCCCTCTACACTCTTAAATCTTATCTCGACAACCTTTTATATCTTGTGGGATGTAGCCAGTAGAGGCTTAGCTTTGTAAAAGAAATGATTGTTTCAAAACGCTTAAGCAGGTAAGCTATTTAAGCTATTAAGTATTCTCTTAGTTATGTATTAATTAATTTCAATAAAAATAGTTTTTATTACTTAATTAGACTCCAGGACACTTCCACAAAACATATATTATTATTTTTTATAATAATTTTTATATACCTAAAAGCAGACTTCATAAACCAAAAAAATGTATGAACAGCCAGTAAGTTATTGTACAAGGATCAGTAAAAATCTAAATTAGTTTTTATCATGGATCGTTTTATAACAAGATAAGTCATGGAGGAGAATTTTAAAATGTCTGCTAAAGTAGATTAAATTAATTATAAAATATGATAATTATTGAGTGATGGATTAATTATTTTTCACTGTAAAATATAAACTTGAAGTTGATTACAGGTGTCTATCTCAAAAATAGCATACTAAGTTTTCTTTTTTAAAAATATAAAACTTTGGTTGTTGATTTCTACTTAAAGTAGCACTTAGATTTATGATTTATGTGGAAGACTGCTTTAGATATGTCCATCTGTAACTTAAACCATAACAAATAAATTAATGTACCAGTTATAGTCTAGTTGAAAATTGGACACATTTTATTTAAAAATGTGAAAATTTACTAATATATAAAATCTTTTATGTTTACTACATCCATGTAATAATTTTAGATCTATAATTTCATGATTTGACCAAACTTAAAATTCAAGATTCTAAAAAATTTACTGAGACAAATCATTTCTTACTGCTAGGTAATCATTTTTGGCTGTAATGCAAGATGTCTCAACATTTTACAATATACTTTAAATTTGAGCAAATATTTGATCTAAAACTTAATTTTTTGAGATTTTCCTTCGTCTTTATAAATTTAATATGTTACAAATCTTTCTTTTCAGATAGGAGTATAAAGTTATTAATGTGAGGAAGAAAAAAAATTTTATTCACTTAATGTGCTTCATATGTCTTTGTATAATTTTTCATACATACCACAGTTTTCTCTTCAATCTTCTGACACAAAAATTCTGCTTTATTTTTCTGTTTGACATTTTCACTGAAGGCTTTACGTTTTTCTATTAATGACTGTAAAAAAAGTATTTTATTATTCTTTTTTGGAAAAAGAACAATTTTAAAGCAATGTTTTTGTTGTGCATTTTTTAAAAATTTTTAAACAAGAAGTATCTATATATTTAAATATATTAGCTATCTGAAAAAATATTTTCACTCTTCATAAAAACTGAACCTTAATGTGCCTTGTCAGGAAGCAACAAGGTTAGTATATCTTTGTGAATTGTCTAAAGCAGGGGTTTTGAAACAGGCACATTCCCCCCTGTGGAGCTGTAGAAGAGTTTCAGGGGATGTGTAGATAAGTGTACTGAAACTTCCTACAGGCGAGGTGTATATAACCTCAATTAGGTGTAACAGTGGTTGTTAAGTACAGAATGTTAACCTCACTTTCCCTAAACCACGTTTGTTGACATCTGTCATTATTTTACGATGTCATCTAGAAGTAGTTTTACGATCCAGTTACCAGACGCATTGAGACTATTCATCTATGTTTTAGACTAGGTCCACGTAGTTTTTTGATCTAGTTGCTTTTTGCTTGCCTTTTCCGCCATCTAAAAAGTTACACACCTCTTGCAACATGGCTGTTTACTAGTGCGGCTCTCCTGTTTCTATTCAAGTGCTTTAGCCGATTACATCGGGTTTAAACCACGTTATAATATTACACCGCTTACTGATTATGTTCAGTTAATGTCTTAGATGCGTTCTAACTATAAATTACCGCCGTCAAACTTCAATAAGTCAATTTAACCGCATTCTAAGTTTGATTGCCATTGTATTAGGCAAACCGCGTGGTATTTCATTACACCGCAGACAATTAACTCTTTAACCTCGTGTGTGAACTATCAAGTGTTGATTAAAGAGTGTCTATTGTGACTATTGAAGTGATTTTAACTTTCAATTAATCTTAAATGAGTTCTAGTTTATGCCCTTCTTCGCAAGCTACGGTTCATCACTTCAGGACTTAACCCAGGCCTGAGACAACCGCAGCATTACCTCTTCACCTACCCTGTATAGCTTGGAATGGTAAGTGGCGTAGACTTAACTTCACTCATAAAATTGAACTATTTCTTTTAATTAACGTTTAGTGTTTCATTTAAATTCAGTGTCGTTTTTATTAATAAAGCAGACCCCATACTGCTCCAACAAAGCGTGGGTGGTCTTCCGGACTTTTTAGTGCAACCTCGTATGATTTGAACTACGCTATTGATTTCTAATATTTCACATAATTTTCTTTCTTTAGTTTTGCTACCAAAACTATACAGTGGTGACGTGACATGTACCTAATAAAATATATCATTGATTTTTGTAGAATGTTTAGTCTTGATATATTATTCTTGTTTATCAGATTAGCCTTGTTGCTGAGTTATGGTCTCTGTGGACCAGGATCATCTCTGGAGCGTAGGTAAGTGTCTTAATTTATTATATAGCCTTGTTCTCCATTTGACTGTGAACATTATAATATATTTATCAATATATATATATATATATATATATCTAGATCAGTGATTCGACAATGGTCAATTGACCGAAAGGTGCCTCATCACTCAAGGTAAAATTATTGCACTTAATGGTGGATAAAATTACTTACAATAGTAATATATTAACTTCATAAAGTCAGTGCAACGGAAAAACAATGGATAACGTTAAATATCAAGAATATATATATATATATATATATATATATATATATATATATATATATATATATATATATATATATATATATATATAGATTTTTGGACTAGATAGGAGACTGACAGACTTGCCTAATGGCAATAGTCCAAAACTGCAATCTCTTGGAAATAAACACGTATAAAAACTTAACACACTATTGAAATATTTTGATCAAAAATGATCTTCATCAGTAAAAAAAGAGAAAAAGAAGAGAAAAACTGAAGTGAACCATAGATGTGTTTACATATCCAAATGTTACAGATTCACAGATTTATAGTTTATGATATAGTGCTTTTGTGTAAATATTGTTATATGTGATTTGTGTACATATTGATTACTTGAAACTAGATATTAATAGTCTGTCAGAAGGAAGGTAAATGGAGTTGTTAAAAATGTTATAACTTTGGGGGAATGTAAAAGGAGTTTTATCTGATGTTGAGGTTAGGAGGCTCTCTAGATTTGGTTACACAAATCACATATAACAATATTTACACAAATCACATATAGCACTATATCATAAACTATAAATCTGTGACATTTGGATATTTATACACATGTGGTTCACTTCAGTTTTTCTCTTCTTTTTCTCTTTCTTGACTGATGAAGATCATTTTTGATCGAAATATTTCAATAGTGTGTTAAGTTTTTATATGTGTTTATTTCCAAGAGATTGCAGTTTTGGACTATTGCCATTAGGTAAGTCTGTCAGTCTCCTATCTAGTCCAAAAATTCCTCAATAAGCTTTAAGCTCTACTAGAACTAACCAAAACCATATATATATATATATATATATATATATATATATATATATATATATATATATATATATATATATAAATATATAATATAAATATATATATATATATATATATATATATATAATATAAATAAATATATATATATATATATATATATATATATATATATATATATATATATGCTGTAAGTTAAAGGGTTAAATATGTTTATACATTATATAAATATTTGTATTAAAAGTTAAATTAAATTATTTACTATTTAATTGAGCTAACTAGCTTTAGTTTCATACTCAGATTGTAATTCTTGACCAAGTAATAATAAGAGACTCATTTCAAGTCCCTTTATCAAGTACCTCATTTCAGTGTTATAAAGAGGGGCACAAAGGCTGAAAGATTGAGAACCCCATGTTTAGAGCATGACATAAATTGTCAATACAATTTCATAAAATACTCATTTATTTTATACTTTCATAAGAGGAAAGTTTGTGATTTGACAAAAAACTGGTTAGACAATTTTTCATTAATGTCGATTTCTTAAACAGAAAAATAATTTTTGTGAATAATACGTATTACTTACTAGGTTAGTAACTAGTGGCAATTTTTCAGATTTGTGATTGGATAAATTATTATTTACTGTTATTTTCTCATTAGATCTCCCTCTCACCTGGAATTATATATCAAAACTTGCATATTAATGATGGATAACCTGATTTTTTCAACTTCATTTTAAATTGAAGACCATATTAAGCATGCTAAAACTACAAGAAATGAAAAATGTTTAACAGAAATCAACAAAAATAAAATTACCAATTATATAATTTTTTTATCAACAGCAAAAAATAATTATTAAGTTGAAAAGTAGGTTAAAATAATTCATAATAAACTGATTATAGATTAATAATAAGAGTTTTATTTCTTTCAATGATAAAGTCATAACCATCAGTGAATTCTACTAACAAAATATCAGTTTTAACCTATGTTTATATTTTCACACATTGTGTTTCTATTCAGTAACAGAAACCTACTCTTTTAAACAAGTTTGAAGTACTACAATAAAATTATTGGAAACAAACCCAATACCACAAAAATAGTAAAAAATAACTGATAATACAAGTTATTTAAGATTAATCCCTTGTGTACATTTTGATATCCATTTCATCATCATCAGAGGGTCTTATTAAAATATTACAATAAATTACAAACAAGACTGGCCTATGTCATGAGGGAATAATAATGTTAGATAACTTGTATTACTAATTATTTTTGTGTTATTGGGCTTGTTTCCAATAATTAATTTTTATTGAAATACTGTATATTGTACCACTGTGCTCTTAGTGTTGAATAAGTTTGAAGAAATCAATACTTTTTAGTTTCTATTCTGTTTATTATTTTGTTACATTAATTCATAAGCCAAGTTCAAATCTTATTTATTTTAAGTTATTTATTATAGTAATTTAAACATTTTTAATCAGCAGTAAAAATTACAAGGGTTATACATAAAATAAAGTTTGCATAATTTATATAGACAGCTTAACATAGACAGCTTTATTTTTATTCTTAATGTAATACATCATTTTAAGATTAAAGCTTACACTATTTATCCACATCATCACCATTTCTGTCCAAACACTTTTGAAAACATGCAACAACTTTTCTATTCCCATGTTATAGAATTCTGCCGCCAGACTTTTGAGGAATCGAGTAACCTTGACTTCATATTCGGTAATGAAGCATAAGCCACCCAAGTGTTCCTTTAATTTTGGGAGTAAATGATTTTGGGGCTAGGTCCAGACTGTAAAGGGGGGGGGGGGAGCAGTGCACAACAGTCCAGCCAATATCTGTCAGCAGCTATTGAGTTTGATATGAGACATGAGGTCGAGCGTTGTCACGGATAAGCCTCACACCACTGGACAATCTTCCTCTCCGGCAGTTCTGGATTGCAAGACTCATTTTTCTTAATGTGTCGCAATATCTGTCAGAGTCAACTGTTGTTCCATGAGGCAAAAAGTCGATTAAAAGTAGGCAATTCCTATCCCAAAAGACAGTTGCCATGACTTTCCCAGCAGTCTGTGTTTGTTTAAACTTCTTCGGCTTTGGAGAAGTTGAGTGACGCCATTCACGTGATTGCTGCTTGGTTTTGAGGGTAAAGTGAAACGCCCATGTTTCATCACCTGTCTCAGGAATACACAAAGCAAGTTCTTTAATATCAATTCTCCGATCTTCAACAATATTCTTTCAACTTTATCAACAATTTCGTCTGAAACTGAAAACTTTCCGCTCTGGTCTTCATCATGTATTTTCATGTGGCCTTCACTGAATTCTCTACAACATTTGCGAACATGATGAACAAATATACACTTTTCCCCATAACCTTCGATTAACTGACGATAAATGTCAATAGGTGAAATCCATTTTGCAGTTGAAAAAACGTATTACAGCACGAATTTCGTTACTGGCGATAACAGCAATGGGGAGCTTCAAATTCTAAGGCTACTAGCCAGACACAGAGCAATGTAGCGAGTTGGGAGTGGTGGGGATAGAGAGAGAGGGAGTTGATAAGTAAGACAGTGTTACCTCATTTCTCTTAGCACACCACATTCTTTCTTAGCAGCATAGGGAACCTTAGTTTATGAATCACCCTAAACACTTTTTAAAATGTTTTAAACTTGCCTATAGTAGCACTTACTTTGCTTGTTGAGGACGGCCGTTTCGGGAGATGTATCCCTTTGTCAACTCAGACCGTAACTCTGGAGTTAACTGGAGTTACGGTCTGAGTTGACAAAGGGACAGATCTCTCGAAACGGCCGTCCTCAACAAGCAAAGTAAGTGCTACTATAGGCAAGTTTAAAACATTTTAAAAAGTGTTTAGTGATTACTAGTAGCTCACGTGAAGATGGAATCAACAAATGGGAATTACCCTAGTATTTAAGCATAGAATCTTTTTATCCAGATAACAAACAAATTATCAATTACTATTTCCACAAAGGTTTCTCTATATCCCTGTTTCTTAAAGAATCAAATATAGATACTGCGATAAAAAGTTACTTTTTTGGGTTGAACAAATATTTATTTAATGGTAGTTAAAATAAAGATGGAATACGTCCCTAGATGAAATACAGAATTTTTTTTAAAATGAATTTTTAATGGAAATTTACAGCAATGACTGTCAAATTACAATTAAAGTTGTGAGGACCTATTATTAATATAATAAAATAAAAAAAATATATATATACAGTATATATATATATATATATATATATATATATATATATATATATATATATATATATATATATATTGTGAAACCTCCTTGAATGGACACCTCCAATGTACGGATACTTCTCATGAATGAACATTTTTGTGGGAACCGAAAAATTTTAAAATATGTACATAGGATTTTTTCCTCCTTTAAACTGACACTCTATTAGACCGACAACAGACAGCCAATGGTGCCTTTTTTGTTTTTTGTTTTTTGCACCTCTTATATGCGGACAAATGTACTGCAAAATGTAGCTGAAATAACTACGTATACAATCAGTATTTTGTATATGGTCCCTTGCAAATGTATGAGCCTACTTGAAAAAGTTGTTGTAATTCATTATGCTGACAGTGAAAAATGTGGTGTTCAGAAAATTGCAGAGCGTTTTAAGATAGGCAAAATGAGTGCAACAGAAATAATAAGAAACAAAGATATGATATTAAAGCAATTCAGTGAAAACGGAAACCAAAGTGTGCGAAGAAACTTTACTGTGCATGGATCGAGTATGACAGTAGATAAGGTAGTTTTTGATTGGTTTCAAAAGGCTAGAGCTCAAAATATTTCAACTTCCAGGCCCATGATCCAAACTTTAGATGTTTCAAGTGAACTTGGGATAGACAATTTCAAGGCATTTAAAGGATGGCTCGAAAAATTTTGTACATGACATATGATATCTTTTAAAACAATTTAAGGCGAAAGTGCTTCAGAAGTTAGAAATACAGTGAGTGGATGGGGAAAAAATTGCCAGAAATTATGAAGTCATACGCATGTGAAGATGTCTTCAATGCCGATGAAACAGGACTGTTTTTCCGTGCTTTACCCTCATCAAAACAAACGATGATTAATCTTTATTTTAAAATATTATAAGCTAGGCTCTACAGTAATTCACAAATTAAAAAAATGTACAGTACTGTATTACTGTATTGTTTCAGTGTTTTTTAAATTTCCTTTAGAATTTATGTTTAATAACAGTACAGTACAGTATTTATTGTATTGAGTACTGTATTATAAAAAGGTAGCCTACATTATTAATTAAATACTGTGCATTAATATATTATTATTAGGTAAATATTGTAGTCTATTATGTAATGGATTAGAAATAAGTTTCTAGTGAATAAATACTGTAATCATTTTTGAAATTCGGCTTCTGCTGAACACCCCTCCAATAAACGGACACCTCTCATGGGCGGACAAAATATCGAGAACCGTATGTGACCGTTTAACAAAGGTTTCACTGTGTGTATATATATATATATATATATATATATATATATATATATATATGTATGTATATATATATATATATATATATATATATATATATATATATATATATATATATATATATATATAGATTTTTTGGACTAGGAGACTGACAGACTTACCTTGGTAAGAGTCCACACTGTAGTCTTGAAATAGAAACACATAAAAGCACTTAAACAATGATATATTTCAAGCACACAGTGGTCTTTGTCAATCGAAGAGAAAACACAAAAAGAAATATGAGAGAATGAAATAAAATAAATATAAGTTGTAATCTTATAAACTATAATAAAAGATTACAACTTATATTTATATTATTATATTTATTTTATTTCATTCTCTCTTTATATTTATTTTATTTCATTCTCTCATATTTCTTTTTGTGTTTTCTCTTCGATTGACAAAGACCACTGTGTGGTTAAAATATATCATTGTTTAAATGCTTTTATGTGTTTCTATTTCAAGACTACAGTGTGGACTCTTACCAAGGTAAGTCTGTCAGTCTCCTAGTCCAAAAAATCTAAATAATCTTTACCAACCAAAACTAACCTATATATATATATATATATATATATATATATATATATATATATATATATATATATATATATATATACATATAACATTTATTATTATTAAAGTATTATTATTAATTAAATCATAATAACTAAAAGAAACTCAGAGTCAATAAATAATTTTTTCAACACGTTTCACTGACAAAGTCATAATTTTCAGTGTCTATATGTTTATTTACATTTGAAAGATTACAAATAAATTACATTTTGAAGTTAAACACAGTTTGTATGTATATAGGTTACTGCTATAAGCTAATATATAGAAACATTATTTGTAGCTTATACAAAAAATAAACCTCTTGTTTTAACTATAAAAACTAATATTTAAATTTACCTTGTTTTTACTCTGTGTTTTTTGAATTGACAATTCCTCTTGATTTTTTTTCTTTACCGCATCACAATACTCTTTGCGTTTTTTTAGTGAAGCCAACTGTAAACACAAATTTTAAAAAATTTAATAAAATATATTAAAGATACAAATACACTACAGACCACACCAGCACAACACAAATTAGCAACAGTTTTGTCCATGACTCACAGCACTGAACAATGCTCTGACCTAGTGTGAAACATGTAGGCTGAAAAATATCAGTGAGTAGTGGTTTTTATGCCAAGTTGATACCAAAAGTGTAAAAATAAATATGTTTTATTTTAAAAAGCAGCAAAATCTAAATAACTTCATTTAAGCAATTAGGTGGATATGCAACACAAGAAAATGTCATTGTTTTAGACATCATAGAAAAATAATGTAAAACAAAAAATCATAATATAATAATAATTGTAAATATTTCTGGTTTGTGTTTACAGCGCTCAAGCTTTCTTTTATTTAAGGCATTGCAATATCTATTATTTCAAATTTATATATATATATATATATGATGAAATGTTACTATCTGGAGTACATCCGTTCATTCTGCAGTCCATAAATTCGCAATTCCGACGTTTCGCTAGAATCTCATCCAGCATTGACGAGGTGAACCCAACAACAGTAGAAGAGCGAGTCATATTTCATCATATTTTTCCATCCGTGAAGGAATACGTATCAGCATATATATATATATATATATATATGTGTGTGTGTGTGTGTGTGTGTGTGTGTGTGTGTGTGTATGTATAATTTTACTTTTATATACTTTAAAATATGTGCTCACTAGCCTAAATCAGTACTCACTTAGACATTGCATGAGACATGCAGATTTGGTAGACATATCTCAATGTTAACTGAAACCTTAACTGCGACATGCGAGGAATGGCAATCATAAGGGATGAGCTGCAGAACACCTTACAAACGTATGTCAAATGATATTTTTCACAACAATTAGCGTAAAAGTGATTTCAAAAATACTCTATATTCTTTATGGAGTTTATAGAAAATCTTCTTCA